>JZKD02S1887590.1:10208-20285 GCA_000966675.3 Picea glauca | reverse complement strand
GGGTTGCCTTGGAGTTTTGCGTTTTCCTCTTGGGTTGATTCCATTGATCTTGAGCTTCCTCCGTAGGGGCCTCCATCTGAGATTTAGGGAAACACTTGGAAAAATGGCCATACTCATGGAAGATATTACATTTGAAGGGGAGTTGCTCATAATCCACTTCATGGAGATAGGTAATGTTATCAAACTTAATTTTGATGGCTTATGGGAGTCCTTTTTTCAGATCTACCTCCACGCAGATCCCGACGCAGGATTGCAATCCCTCATTTGGATTCACTTTACCAATATACATTCCTAATGAATTTCCAATCACTCAGAGAGTTTCCTCATTCTAGAAATGCAACAAAAAGAATGGGAGATGGACCCAGATAGGCACGACTGATGAAAAATATTTTTTCGGGTTAAAATATAGCAACCGACGAATCAGGTAGAGGCCACGAGCCCCCATGAAGTAAGGACCAATACGAAATATCATATCCCGATAATCATTTTCCTCAAAGAGGAATGAAAAGAATCCCTAGTCACAAAATGACATAGAAATTCTCCCTTTTAGATGAGGTTTCCAATTCTTTTCCACCCAGAGAGAAACAAATCATGAGGAGGTCCATATCCCCATAAATTGGCCTATCAATCCATGTTCGGTGAACTTCAGAGTGATGTATCTGGAGCCATCTTAGATCCGAACTTCAATATTTTCTTCAAGTTTCATAACAAAACAAGATTGGAAGTGCTTCTGCGATTTGGGGAGAGCTTCTACCAAGGAAGCAAAGCAAGCAATGTCATATCCAGAAGGGGGGGGGAGGTGGTGGGGGGGATGAGGATCCCCTACCAGGGGAATTCATTGCGACTACAGAAGAGAGGTTAGGGTTTTCATAGGGTGCGCACCATAGAGCTAGTATGATACTAATTAAATTATGCTATGTTATCTTTCTTGTAGATCTTGATATTCGTTGTTGATCTTGATTTGGTGAAGGATTATTATTCCTTTTGGTTCTAATCTAAGCCCTAATCCTTGAATGAAATAATCTAATTATTAAAATGATTTCTTCTTGACCTCATAGGACATTTGATTCACCTTTAATCCATTTCCCTAGTTGCATTTGGCACTAATATCTACTTCCTTGCATCACATATATTTAAAATCCTAAAAAACCCTAAAACTCCATTTTACTATGTCTACTCTCAACTTGAACTTGTGCCTTAGTGCTTGGTATTAGTAATCCTACTAGGGATACACCCCTTGAGTGGGAGGAAATATGACCTAAAGTGAAGAAAATAGGTTACTTAGGTGACAATGGTGACCATCCTAATAGTTTCCTCTTGCATTGTACCTTGTGAATAAGGGATTTTATCATTAAGTTCAATTTGAGTAGTAACACATAACACAATACTCTAAAAATTGAGGCACTACTACATATATTGTAAGTTGTATAAATATCATTAGAATTAGAAAACATTATCTCATTAGTACTCAAATATTCTAACCAAACATATACAAAAAACCATGAAAAGTCAAGTACAAAGAGTCTCCAAATTGACAACATAAAAGTGAATTCTAGTCTCTAACTAGAAAACATAAAAATGGACTACAACCATTATCCAAATTGTTATCCCCTAAGGGGTAACTACTTCAGAGGCACCCTCACAATGGTGTTATGTCACTGATTGCATGAGTTATCTTGCTCATATTCTTAAGAATTAAACAATTATTCTCATTCTTTCCTTTAGATATATATGATTGTGCTATTTCAGTTGTGGTATATCAGGTCTCCCCCCTCACTCCTCAAATGATAGATCCACTACAGATGGTATATTACGGTTTTCACTCTAATATATTTGATATTCCATGCATTGATGGTTTATTTGGATGTGTCATTATAACTTATTGAGTTATTCATGAAAGTGGTCAACACTAAAACGAGACCCGATAGCACTTCATAATACTTATAGTTTTATTATTTTCCCTGTCATACCTTCGGGGACCATAGTTTTCCTTTAGAAGTGTTGTCATTTCTCTAGTCAATTTGTACTTCTAGGAAACTGGTTGAGGTAGTTCTTTCCACATTGTAACCATACTTAATTCTTTCCATTTTCCTCATTTCACTCCATTCCATCCATGAAAAGTTTATTTTGATCATATTTGACTTATCGAACATCACCAGAAAGGTATAATTAAGACATCCTAAGTCAATAAAGCCAAAGAGGCTAGAGTTGAAGAGCGATAAATTCAAAAGCCAAAAATATTAAATATTGAGAAATGCCATCTTGCTATGAGGCTAAGGCCCCCAGTCCCATGCTTGTCTATGAATATCTTAAAAAAAGGGACTTGTTCAATAAAATGAACACATAAAGAAAAACGAAAAAAGGGGCTAGTAATAAATAGTGCCGAGGAAAGGTAACTCAATGATAAATCTCCCTCTTAAAGGATCTTATATAAAACCCTATCTCTCAAAATCTAGTTGAATAAAAACACAAGAACTATGCAGCATACCAAATGACTTTGAGGGTCACCAGATGAAATTTTTCCCTTCCCCTTTCCATAATTATTCATCACATCACTAATATGAATTGGATCCTCTCCAAAACTTTGTAATAAGCACTCAGTTTCTTTCTCTTTTGTAAATTTTGTAAACATGTCCTTTTTATTCTATTTTGTCCTTTTGGAAAAAAATGGAAGGCAGAACAAACAACTGTGATGATTTTCATTCCAAAAGAAGCCCATTAAAAATAATGAGAGTTGCAATGAAGAGGACACAACAGGGAGATGCAAGGAGAAATGGGGAATGACAGTAGCAAAAATTAGAGCTTGAAGAATGCAACCTACTTGAAGTTGGGTGGATGAAGGAGTTAATGTGCATGTTCACTCGAGGAATGATAGTAGCAAAAATTAGAGCTTGAAGAATGCAACCTGCTTGAAGTTGGGTGGACGAAGGAGTTAATGTGCATGTTCACTCTAAGGGAAGGTGTATTTGAGCCCCAACCCTTGCAATTTTGTAATGTCAGTGAGTAATAATAAAAATAATCTATGTATCACTCACCCCTTTGTAATTTTCTCTCGATCATAATAAAAAAATCCCATTTAAATGATGATATTTGAGAATTAATGCATTTTGTTCTTGGGTATCTTTGTTACGAGTTGCAGTGCTCTACGCATAACTTGTCGAAGGTCCAACTCAACTTCAAAACATCCTTGATGTGTCATGGATTGTTAAAATCACCCTTGAGTGTTTCTTGTATGTCGTGGGTATCCAAATTCTCACTCTAAACATTTTCATATGTTGTTGGTTATCAAATTTGTCTTGCATACTTTCCCCATAGTTTTTGGTTGCCAAATCCAATTTTCAGAAGGTTTTCCATCATGATTGGTCACCAAATATTATTTATAACTATTGATTCTAATTGTGGGTTGATTGATTACCGACAGGGTTCATCTTTGGTCAAATTACTTTCTTCATTCAACCAACAATTCTTCCGAGTTGAACCAATATTCCCACCATTTCGATTGGAGTCTTTTTGGTCAGTTTGACATGTTTTGGTCAACCCGACTTCCATATAACTCAACTTGGTTGACTTTCCTTTCATCTAAGTCGACTTGATCGACTAAAATATCTTCTGACTCTGATGGAATCATCTTTTTTGTCCACCTCATTTCCCCATTTTGACTTCCGGGTAGTCAACTCCATTTTAATTTTGGCCGACTCAACTTACAGTTTGGTTGGTCAAGAATTACCCGAACATCAAATAATTTTACCGAGATTTCCTTTGGTTGACCTGACCATCAAAGAATTTGACCAGGCTTTCATTTGGTCGACCCAACCATCAAAGAATTCGATCGGGATTTCCTTTGGTCGACCCGACCATCAAAGAATTCGAATGGGATTTCATTTGCTTGATCCAACCATAAAACCATTCAATTGGGGTTCGATTTGGTCAACCTAACCATCAAAGAATTCGACTGGTCATCCATAAGGCCAACTCAACTAGTGGGTGGTTGACTGGTTTATTATTTGGTCAACTCGTCTGATTTGAATATTGCAAGGATTATAACCAAATGAGGAAGATCAAGATAAAAATAATTTTTTTATTCCACATTAGAATCCATGTTGGTGAGACAGACAGGCCATAGGCCTACCATTTACATATCATATGGTATAAGAGAAGGGTCAATAGAGACCTTGAATATTTTTTCATGGGAAAATATTTGAATAAAGATAATTTGGAAGAGTTGAGATACTTCAACAAGAATATTCAAGAGGAAATTTGGTATTGGAGATAGAGAGAAGATGAGCTGGAAAAATAGCTTGTCAAGTGCTAAGAATCCTTCACTTCCATGAGGAAAAAATTAGACAAGAGAAGATTGTAACTCTTGCATTTGTGCGAGAAATTCATTGAGTTGGATAATTGGCAAAAGGAGAGGCTCACTAAGGTCATTGTTCACCTATACCAATACTTGGTATTGAAGGAAGATGCCTTGAAGAAGCCAGAATAAGATGTCTTAGAGACCAAGAAATCCCCTTCCATTGCCATTGTTGAAGATAGTACCATTATAGAGGAAAACATGGTAAACTCACCTTCCAATACCCTTGGTGATTTTGAGAAGCATACTAGAGGCATTGGTTCTAATATCATGAGGAAAATGAGATATCATGGCCAATGGATAGGAAAGGAAGTCCAATGGATTTTTATTTCCATCGCAGCTCAACAGAGGCACAAGTATGAAGGCATAGGATTCATTGGACAAGAAGCTATCACAAGTGCAACTCAAACCACTTTTGTCAAGGCAAGATGAACCATAAAAGAATCCATGTACAACAAGTTGTTCAATTATGCTTGTAGAAGCTTGGAAGAGGGAAACTAAGAGATGATTCCATCATCCATATTTTCTCCAATTCTTGGGGGACCAAGCAATCCAAATTACAAGCATCATCAAAGACTAAAAATTTATGGCTTAGTTTGTTTCTATTGCAAGAAAAAAGGTCGTAAGGCTAGCGATTGTTGGAACTCTATAAGGCCAAGCATCCCATGCAAGAACTATTATCAGTACTACAAATTGACTGGATTTTGGGAGGCCAAATTCTAGAGGATTCACCCAGAACTCCATCCCAGGAACCGAACAACCAAGAAGAAAGTTTGGAGAGTCATGGTCAAGGGTAAAGAGGAGTTGTTTGCACTTGCATCCCAAGGAGTAGTGGTAGTATAGCGACCTATTACAACAGTTAATTCCATTTCCAACCATGAGAAGGAAAGTGGGGTTATGCTAAAGGCATCCCCTACTGAACTCTTATATTCCATCCTACAACAGAGGCACTCTTTCGTGGAGTTTTGTTGTAATTTGCTTGATGATTCGAGAAGAATATTGAAGGGATTTGAAGATTTTGGGGACAAAAATCCTGCAAATGGGAGGTGTGATGTGAATCATATCCTCTCCAAAACTTTGTAATAAGAACTCAGTTGCTTTCTCTTTTGTGAATGTTGTAGACATGTCATTTTTATTCTATTTTGTCCTTTTAGAGAAAATTGGAAGGTGAAATGAACAATTGTGATGATTTTCCTTCCAAAAGTAGCCCATGAGAGCTGCAATGAAGAGGTCACAATAGGGAGATGCAAAGAGAAATGGGGAACGACAGTAGAAGAATTTAGAGTTTGAAGAAGGAAGCTTTCTTGAAGTTGGGTGGACGAAGGAGTTAATGTGCTTGTTCACTCTAATCGAAGGTGTCTCTGAGCCTCAACCCCTGAAATTTTGTAATGTCAGTGAGTAACAATACACATAGTCTATGTATATCTCACCCCTTTGTAATTTTCTCTTGAGCATAATAAAAAAATCCCATTTAAATGATGATATTTGAGAATTAATGCATTACGTTCTTGGGTATCTTTGTTACAAGTTGCAGTGCTCTACGCATACCTTGTCAAATTTCCAACTCGAATTCAAAACGTTTTTTTATGTGTTGTGGATTGTTAAAATATCCCTTGGGTGTTTATTGTATGTCGTGGGTCTCCAAATTCGCCCTATAAACATTCTCATATGCCGTTGGTTATCAAATTAGTCTTGCATACTTTCCCCATAGTTTCTGGTTTCCAAATCCAATTGTCAGGAGGTTTTCCATCATGATTGATCACCAAATATTACATTTAAATGTTGATTCTAATTGTGGGTCAACCCATTACCGATGGGGTTCATATTTGGTCGAATTACTTTCTTCATTAGACAAACAATTCTTCCTAGTCGAACCAATATTCCCACCATTCCAACTGGAGTCTTTTTGGTTGGTTTGGCTTGTTTTGGTTGACCTGACTTCCGTCTAACTCGAATTGGTTGAATTTCCTTTCATCTAAGTCTACTTGGTCGAATATCATATCTTCTAATTTGACTTGAATCATTTTTTATTTCTGCCTCATTTCCCCATTTCGATTTCTAGGTAGTCGACTCCTTTTTTATTTTGGCTGACTCAACTTGCGGTTTGGTTGGTCGAGAATTACCCGATCATCAAAGAATTCGACCAGGTTTTCCTTTGGTCAACCTGATCATCAAATAATTCAACTGGGCTTTCATTTGGTCGACTCAACCATCAAATAACTTGACCGAGCTTTCCTTTGGTCGACCCTACCATCAAAGAATTCAACTGGGCTTTCATTTGGTCGACCCGACCAACAAAGCATTCAACTGGGTTCCATTCGATCAAATCGACCATCAGATCATTCGATTGGTCATCCATAAGGCCGACTCGAATAGTGAGTGTTCGAATGGTTTATTATTTGGTTGACTCGACTGATTGGAATATTGCAAGGATTATAACCAGGCGAAGAAGATCAAGATAGAAATAAATTTTTTATTCCGCAGTGGAATCTATGTTGGTTAGATAGATAGGACACATGCTTATCATATACAGATAAATCACCTACCTTTTACCTAGGGACTTAGGAAATACTCATTGGCGTAGTACTTGTCACATGTATAAGGGTTAATGTAATCCCCACTTAGTAAAATTTAGGAAAATATTAAAAATAACCCTTATTGTATTATTGTGTTAAGAGAAATCACTAAGTATACATCACCTAATGGATTATAAAGAAGTTGGAACCACCACTCTAAGTGGGCACCTTGCACTGGGATCCACGTACCATGCCTTGAGATCTTATATGACATTTCCTTGGGATCTGTGATGCTTCATTTGGATCCATGTACCTATAATTGGCCATATCTATAGACATTGAGATCCATGTACTATAATAACATATGTGTCACTGCTTTGGGATATGTGACAATGCATCGAGTGATGGCATGGATGCCACATCATCATTGTTGCCACATGGACCACTCAACGATGCCTCCTTTATTCATATTCATGCATGATTATTCCCTCCTACCACACATGGGAGGTTTGTTTAGACATTGGATGACTCCTATGAGGTGGTTACACATGGTCATAAGTTGTTATAATGGTTACATGTTGATGTGGAATTGACCACATTATTTATTTTATGAGCACCCTAGTTGAGGAGCTGCATGTACCATGCTACATTAGATACTCATCTTGGATGTCCCACATATGTGACATGATGGCATGTTTTTTAAGAGGTCATTGGATACTCATCTTGGATGTCCCACATATGTGACATGATGGCATGTTTGTTAAGAGGTTGTTACCTTGAGATGACCCATTTCTCACTTATAGGGTTAATTGGAGGAGTGCCCTATGTCTTTGGTCCCAATGTTAACCACTTCTTCACCCATTTAATGCATCTTGGATATTTTTGAGGAGGACACACTTGTCCCTAGCCCATATAGCCCACATGTGTGACTTGTTGTTACATATTTGGCCACTTTTGAGGGTTAACTCATGTATTGGAGGGTAATGAGGGTGTTTGTTCCCAATTATTGTATTTTTCTCATGGGTTTTCCTTGGGTAATGGTATTTTCTCATATTTTTAGCTAGCACATTGCATTATATCTTATATTGAGGAGGATCCTTATCTATGTAAGGAGGAGACCTCTCTCATTTTCATTTATTAGAGATTATTGAGAAAAATTAACTACAAAGTTCTTGTGCATCTATATTTTTCTATGTGTTGTTCTAGGATATTTTTCAAGGGTTAGATAGAATAGTTTTGAATTTTGTTGGAGGATAGATATACTACAAGGCCAAAGAAGGGCCCCTTGCTCCACTTGGAAGGGAAATCAAGGTATATACTTTGTTGCTTTATTTCCTTTGACCAATATTGTATCATTTCCTTTACATTGAAGTAGGACATCCTTGGGCTCTTCCCTCTTGAATTGTTCAAGATGTAATATCACCTTGATAGTACTTGGAAAGGATTCCTAGAGGATCAATACCCCCATCCACTCTTGAAGGATCCTATTAAACCTAATCAACACTTGAGAATAAATCCTCTTAGGTTCCCTCAACATTGTCTCATCCCTAAACCTTAAGCTTCACCTAGAATTTTGTAGTGACTCCATAGCCCTTTTAGGCACTGGTCTATTAATTTATTCAACCAAAAATCCAAAAAAATGTTTCTTTTTCCTTTTCTTTTTTGTTTATTTTTACAATATAGAGTTTAAATTTGCTTTATTTTTAATCTATATTGTTAGATATAAGTTTCTTCATTGATATATCTTCTTTAGATATTGATATGCTAATTGAAATTTCAAGCTTTGTCATTTGAAGTTAGCGTAATTTGGGTTTTGATCTTGTTTCATGTGCTCATTTTTTGGATCTAACCCTGAATAGTAAAGTGACTTGAATTTTCTTAAGATCTCTTGTACCTATAAGGTTGATTTGGATTCATTCTTGGGATACACATGTAAAAATGTAGTTTTGATTTTATTTCATGATCTATATGCTTAATGAAGACAATTTGATGCTAAAACAAGGTCAACGGTTTCACTTTTGAAAACAACCGACATTTTGAAGTTGGATGTTTGGTTGTTTAAGATCAAACTTTCAAATTTGAATTTGTTTATGGTATGGTTGGCATACCTTGCGGTATAATAACACCTTTAACATAGGATGCTTGGTCATTTCAATCCTCTAGTATTTGTGACAAGGATTTATAGGTTTTCATAATAATTAAAGTTTGGTCTTAATACTTCATACCTTCGTAGAGTTTGAGTGCATATAGCATCAAGAAAACACCCTTAATTAAATTGATGCCAAAGATCATGAAATAATTTCACTTATGATGCTAACATCACACTAAACAAGATTGTTTTAACACTAGTATGTTTCATATTTGAGGTCTCTTTCCAAATCTAAATGACAAACTTTCTTAATGCATGATCAAAATGCTCTAATGGTCAAACTTTCTACCAATGGTATACTTTGTTACATACTCATACGGTGCATAATATTTGGGATATCATTTCCAACACCATAATTTTTAAACCTTTTGCAATAATGCAATTCACACATAAATTCTTAAAAACAAAAAAAAACACAATTTAAATTACACATATACATATATATTTACCCTAGAAACTGAAACTAGGAAAACCAACAACCTATTTAAAGCCCCACCTCTAATTCTTATTTATCATCCTCAAACTTCATTGTTTACAATACAATATATATAGGATCATGTAGCATCCAAATCCCCTAATCCATTGACCCATATTAGACTGCAACCCTAATTCCTTAACCGAAATTAGAAAACCATGGACTAAGCCACAAATCCTCTCATGCACCACAAAACTGCCAAAAGTGTAAACC
This sequence comes from Picea glauca, assembly GCA_000966675.3. Classification (NCBI taxonomy): domain Eukaryota; kingdom Viridiplantae; phylum Streptophyta; class Pinopsida; order Pinales; family Pinaceae; genus Picea; species Picea glauca. Next base: position 10,578 of record JZKD02S1887590.1, on the reverse strand, counting down.
ATGTGCTAAAAACCACTAAAAAATGGATGCAAAAAATTCCAAAAACAAACTTGGGGGGCTCTGCTCCACTGCAACCGCCCAAACAAGTAGGGATAACCCCCTCCTCCCCCCATGCGAACCCCCCATTTCACTCAATGCAACGAATTGTGTGTGGGGTTGATCATGCAAAGAATATAAAACATACCCAACAAACACTAATATTTATTTACTACTCATTCTTCACATCATGGGATACATTGGATATTTTGTTCTTACAATTTTTACTTTTCTAAACATACCTAAGCAACTATGAAAATATGTTAAGCCCTAATATTGGCTCATTACCCCTTAATTGGGGCATATTATATTAATAATGTTATTTTATTTATGT
>JZKD02S1887590.1:0-10198 GCA_000966675.3 Picea glauca | reverse complement strand
TCCTATTGGGGAAAGGTAAAATGAGGACTGTGAAAGGTAATTATTAGATGTTGATGTAGATTTAATATATTACACATTTATTTTTCCAATTTTATTTTATCATACTGATTTTTTTTATTTTTTATTCCTGCATATTGAACTATATTAAACTATTCCTTTATTAACAATAGATAATTAATGATATTAAATTGTTATTTTATCATAGAGTTGCTCAAGAGTGGGATGCTTTACATTTATACATTGCAAACAACCTTGATTGGATGGAGCATTGGATAGAATATACTGAAGAATACTTCGGTAGGTTATCATGGGAAGGGGTGAGTAAGATGATTAAAACATTGCATTGTCATCGAGATCAATTTCCTGATCTTACGTCAAGGGAAGTTGATTTAGCCTTTGGTTTAAAATATAAACATGCAAGTAAATTATTTACCCACATTTTCCTAGTTATTTCCCAATTTTTCAATGTATTTGGTTTGTTTAATTTTTGAAATATATATTTACTAAGACCTATATGAGGTTTATTAATTGGCAATGTATTTTTTACTTGTTGTCCATGTTGCAGTTGAAACATCACAAGGCTATGTGGAGTAATGGTCGTAAATTTCGTATCAAAATGTTGGATGATAAGATGAAAACCTCGGATTGTGGGATAACTGCAGTGTTTAAGGTCACCAATGTTTCCTCTAGAAGTGACAAAAATCCAGAAGAAACTGAGAATATGTACTATGGGAATTTGGAGGATATAATTGAGTGTGATTTTAATTCCTTTAAAATAGTTTTGTTTAAGGTGAAATGGTAAAAAATACAGATGCATGAACATTATCCTGAAATAACTGTTATTGAGCATGATAATGGATTTACCATGGTTAATAAAAGGGCATTTGAACCGAGTACAAAGTCTTATGTTCTTCCAAGTCAATGTGAGAAAGTATTTTACTCAGAGGCACCTGGTAAAGTAGGTTGGTCATACGTTGTTAGATATGATCCAAGAGAAAGAACAATAAATTATAATCTTGTAGCCGAGGATGAAGATAATAATGAGGAAGAAGATCATGATTATGTAGATCAAGAGCAGGTGGTTGTAGTTGATGTGACAGATGAAGAAGTTGAAGAAGTTGATCATCCAAATTAGAGCTTCAACCTTCACGTGGTTGCCCCTATTTAGTAGAGAATTAACTATTCTCGAAACCAAGAGGAGCTCTGCGTGACTACGCCTAATCATGTACTACTTGACCCCATTAAGGCATGACTGCACCTAATCATGTAATACTTGACCCCAATAAGGCATGAATGCCCCTAATCATGTATTACTTGACCTCGCTTATAATCTAGTGTGGACTGAAATTTGGTAGATGAGAATGCTTGGAACCTCATGAAATGCTTGGAACCAAGGTATGGAATGAATTATACAACCTCTAGGAGGTGACATAAAATAAGATTAATATAACAATGTATGCACCTTGTCACCTCTGGTGCTCTATGTAGATTCTCTTAGAGGATCTCGTAGGCCTTTTTGTCTCCACTCTATTGATAGTAAGTAGCTTATAATTAGAGTTAGAACACTTGAGGCCTACTTAATAATTGGACAATGAAGTATGGCTTCAAAGAAGGATAAATCAAATATGTTTAATATAACAATGTATGCACCTTGTCACCCTTGGTGCTCTGTGTAGATTATCATAGAGGACCTCATAGGTCTTTCTGTATCCACTCTATTTATAGTAAGTGTCTTAGGATTAGAGTTATAACACTTGAGGCCTACTTAATAATTGGACAATGAAGTATGGCTTCAAAGAAGGATAAATCAAAGAAGTTTAAAATAACAATGTATGCACCTTGTCACCCCTGCTTCTTTGTGTAGATTCTCCTAGAGGACCTCGTAGGCCTTTCTGTCTCCACTCTATTGATATCCTATCTACCTACACAAACAACCACAAGAAGAAGAGGGAAATATTTCATCAGAGGCCTTAATATGTTTGGGGTAAGTTTCAGAGGCCTGCAAAGAGTTATCTAGGTTGAAAGTGAGTTTAACAAGAAGAGTTTAGGTGACAATGAGTTCAAGTATCACTTCATGAAACATATTCCCCAACATGAATCTAATGAAATTTGGGGTTGTAGAGGCATTTCATCAACCTATGTGGCCGCATTTCATCCCCATCAGGCCGGTCAGGAAGGGTTTCCAGACTCAAATATTACTCACACACCCACTCTGTATATCGACCTAGCTCGTCCTCATTTCATTTTAATTTTCTTGGTCGAATTTTAAAGGAAACAACTATTAAAAGTCATTGTAATAGGGATAGATTACATGATGGTAAACAATGACCTATGAATGGGGCCAATGTTGATTGTTTTTAAAATGTTTCTGTATGCAATTAAATTTTACATGGATAGATTGTTTGTAGGCCTTGATGATATGGGAGGGTTTCCAGAATCAAACATCACTCACACACCCACTCTTTATATTCATCGTCCACGTCGTTCAAAACAACATCATGCCAATTAGGCCCATGATTTTGGTCATGGAGAGAAGAAGGAAATATATGAGATTTCATATTTAAATAATGATTTTTTACTAATATTCTTTATGGAGAAAAAGAGTACTTAGATGAGACCAAAAAACAAAGACAAGAAATAACTGATATTGAATCTTCTGTGATTAATCAAGTACTTCTTTATCGAATTTATTACATTCCCTTGTAGTACTAGATGCAAGTACGTCATGTGTCTCGATCGTATTTTAAAGGAAACAACTAAAATAAATTGGACTAGGGATAGAGTACATGATGGGAAACCGTAACCTGTGAATGGGGCCAATGTTGAAATTCTTTCAAAATGTTTCTATATGCACTAAAATTTGACATGGATCAATTTTTCGCATGCCTTAATGATATGGAAGGGTTTCTAGACTCAAATATACCTTGGGTGGTAACAATATTGTTTTATTTGATGTAGTGGTTGTGACAATGCCAACAGAATCCAACTTGTTCCTTAGGCACAATTGTATGTACACCGTGAAAGTTGTAATTACTTACTCTTTTTTTGATGCAATTTCCACATGAAGGATTCATTGTCACCATCAATCAATGCTCATATTATGATCCACAACCACATTTGACCAAAGATAATGTATCACCTTCAGTGGATCATACATATTCTATCCCTACTAGTTAGTTGGAAAAACCTCCTTCACAATTGAATTATGTGGCCACTTCCACCATTTTTTTAATATCAACTCCCATAAATAATGAGCCTTTGAGTACTCATTTTTATGACTTAGGCTCAAATATTAAAACTGGAAATTTATCCATAAGGGTAACCAATCCAATTTCACCCCCTATGTGCAAAAGTGTCGGGTCCTACTTCTTCGACCATGATATTTCCTAACGATGATAAATTATTAGAGGCCACGACCATTTTAGATAGTCCTTAGGATAACCTCCATAATGGATCTCCTATTGAATTTCACCCTAGGTCTATCTACTCCACTACTATCATTCCCTTATACTCTATCCCTTTGAAAATATTGATCATTTTGATTCATCTCTACCAACAACACCTCTGACTTGAAGAAGATACCTTGGATTAAATTTCAATACTTAAGATTATTGATGTTTCCATCAAACGAGATGTTGTCAAAGTATTTCATGTTGACATGAAGCATCTAATATGACTTTCCAGTTTTTTTTTTGGATGTAGGACCTTGCATTGAATTGTATGGTACCTATAGATGATTTTATTAAACATGTTTAGATGAGTAAGGTATATTCTTGAACTTTCATATAGAATTAGGATAATTTCCCTCTGCATTGTTTCATTTAAACCTTTTTCCACCTTTAAATTGTCCTAGGAATATTCCTATATAACATTGGTACATTATTCCATCTTCTTCACTTTGAAAACATCTAATGGTGGAGCCTTCCTATGATGGGTTACCCTAGAGTGGTACCATTTTTCCATTTGGCACCCATCCTAATAATATTTATCACCAAGATCCCATGTAGCTTGATTTTTCATATGGACCTTCATTCTCATATGTAATCTAGTTCAACAGTAACTTGATGGGCAACAATAACATGTGAATGGGGCCAATGTTGAAATTCTTTCAAAATGTTTCTATATGCATTGAAATTTGACATGGATAGATTGTTCACATGCCTTAATGATATGGAAGGGTTTCTAGACTCAAATATACCTTGGATGGTAACAATATTGTTTTAATTGATGTAGTGGTTGTGACAATGCCAACAAAATACAACCCGTTCCTTAGGCACAATTGTATGTACACCGTGAAAGTCGTAATTCCTTACTCTTTTTGTGATGCAATTTCCACATGAAGGATTCATTGTCACCATCAATCAATGTTCATATTATGATCCACAACCACATTTGACCGAAGATAATGTATCACCTTTAGTGGATAATACATAGTCAATCCCTACTATTTAGTTGGAAAAACATGCTTCACAATTGAATTATGTGGCCACTTCCACCATTTTTTTAATATAAACTCCCATAAAGAATGACCCTTTGACTCATTTTCATGAATTAGGATCGAAGATTAAAACTGGACATTTATACATAGGGGTAACAAAGCCAATTTCACCCCCTATGTGAAAAAGTGTCGGGTCCTACTTCTTCGACCATGATCTTTCATAATGATGATAAATTCTTAGAGGCCATGACATTTTTAGATATTCCTTAGGATAACCTCCATAATGGCTCTCCTATTGAATTTTACCCTAGGTCTATCTACTCCACTATCATTCCCTTAGACTCCATCCCTTTGGAAATATTGATCTTTTTGATTCATCTCTACCAACAACACCTCTGACTTGAAGAAGATACCTTGGATCAAATTTCCATACTTAATATTATTGATGTTTCCATTGAATGAGATGTTTTCAAACTATTTCATGTTGATATGAAGCATCTAATATGACTTTCTAGTTGTTGTTTTGGGTGTAGGACCTTGCACTGAATTCTATGGTACCTACATATCATTTTCTTAGCCATGTTTAGATGAGTAAGGTATATTATTGAACTTTCATATAGAATTAGGATCATTTCCATCTTCATTGTTGCATTTAAAACCTTTTACACCTTAAAATTGTCCTAGGAATATCCCTATTGAGCATTGGTACATTATTCCATCTTCTCCACTTTGCACACATCTAATGGTAGAACCTTCCTATGATGGGTTACCCTATAGTAGTACCATTTTTCCATTTGTCACCCATCCTAATAATATTTATCACCAAGATCCCATGTAGCTTGATTTTTCATATGGAGCTTGATTCTCATATGTAATATAGTTCTAACTATTTCCATGGGGGCTCCCACCCCTTCATTTAGTTTTTTTTGGCAAATTATTTTTTTTACTCACTTCCATCTATTTCTTATTATTTTGTTTATTTTATACGACAATTTCATCAAAACCATCGCCATTAAATGAGAGGCGTGCACTTGGGTGTCCATTGATTTTTGTGTATATGTCACCTTGCTTTCTTTTGATAGTATGTTTTCATGCATGGTTGGAAAACCATTTTATTTCAATTTTAGTGTCCACCTCTTCTCTCTATAATTAGTTGATTCTTTCTTCATAAAATTATAAAATCCAAAAAAATCATTTAAAAAACAAAACCTAGGGAAATAAAGAAACTATTGTGAATTAGGGAATTTTCCCAATTTTTTACCTACCCATCATTGAATATCCCCCCGCCCATTGACTATCCCCATGCCCATTATAAATTATACCTATATCCTCGCGCCCATTGTTTACAATACAATCACTGTGTGGAGACAGAGCCACATTGTTAAATTTGATCATCGCGTGGAGACAGAGCTACCCGGCGATATGAGCGACCCTCGACAAAGTGTGTGGAGACAGAGCTACCTGAATATAGGAGAGACCCTCAACAAAGCTACTCTTTGCGTACTGGAGACAAAGCTGGAGTGAGTACCCTTGACACTCTTCATGTGGAGACAGAGCTACCCAATATGAGCAACCGTCGATAAAGCTACTCTTTGCATGGAGACAAAGATGTAGTGAGTACCCTCGACACTCTTCAAGTGGAGAGATATCTTGATTGTAGTGACATACTAGGGGAAATATGGGAGTGTCATCCCTAGCTTGAGAAACATTGGAGACATAGGAGACCACGGTCAGCCCTAGATAGAGCAACATTACAGAGTCAATGGTAAGTTTTTCTCCCTGTTGTTGAGTCATCAACTACATTTTCTCTTTTTCTCCCTCAACCATTTGACCATGCCCTCGATGGAAAGTGAAATCATAATCTATAAACAATCATGGAAATATATTTAGCAACCTAGGGTTGCATTATGAGATGGAACAAAATACTGATAAAACCCTAGATATTGATAACAATTGTGTTTTTGGTCATAATAAGAGTGAAAACCATGTCAATATGGTCATTGATGGGGTAAATTGAGAATCATGGTTTCTATCATTAATGGGGTAAAGGGATGAGGAAACCTCTACAAATTTCAATGAAAAAACTTAAATAAAATGGTCATGTTTTCTCTCAAAGGAGTTGGGATGGGACTCCACCAACCTAAANTGAATGGGGCCAATGTTGAAATTCTTTCAAAATGTTTCTATATGCATTGAAATTTGACATGGATAGATTGTTCACATGCCTTAATGATATGGAAGGGTTTCTAGACTCAAATATACCTTGGATGGTAACAATATTGTTTTAATTGATGTAGTGGTTGTGACAATGCCAACAAAATACAACCCGTTCCTTAGGCACAATTGTATGTACACCGTGAAAGTCGTAATTCCTTACTCTTTTTGTGATGCAATTTCCACATGAAGGATTCATTGTCACCATCAATCAATGTTCATATTATGATCCACAACCACATTTGACCGAAGATAATGTATCACCTTTAGTGGATAATACATAGTCAATCCCTACTATTTAGTTGGAAAAACATGCTTCACAATTGAATTATGTGGCCACTTCCACCATTTTTTTAATATAAACTCCCATAAAGAATGACCCTTTGACTCATTTTCATGAATTAGGATCGAAGATTAAAACTGGACATTTATACATAGGGGTAACAAAGCCAATTTCACCCCCTATGTGAAAAAGTGTCGGGTCCTACTTCTTCGACCATGATCTTTCATAATGATGATAAATTCTTAGAGGCCATGACATTTTTAGATATTCCTTAGGATAACCTCCATAATGGCTCTCCTATTGAATTTTACCCTAGGTCTATCTACTCCACTATCATTCCCTTAGACTCCATCCCTTTGGAAATATTGATCTTTTTGATTCATCTCTACCAACAACACCTCTGACTTGAAGAAGATACCTTGGATCAAATTTCCATACTTAATATTATTGATGTTTCCATTGAATGAGATGTTTTCAAACTATTTCATGTTGATATGAAGCATCTAATATGACTTTCTAGTTGTTGTTTTGGGTGTAGGACCTTGCACTGAATTCTATGGTACCTACATATCATTTTCTTAGCCATGTTTAGATGAGTAAGGTATATTATTGAACTTTCATATAGAATTAGGATCATTTCCATCTTCATTGTTGCATTTAAAACCTTTTACACCTTAAAATTGTCCTAGGAATATCCCTATTGAGCATTGGTACATTATTCCATCTTCTCCACTTTGCACACATCTAATGGTAGAACCTTCCTATGATGGGTTACCCTATAGTAGTACCATTTTTCCATTTGTCACCCATCCTAATAATATTTATCACCAAGATCCCATGTAGCTTGATTTTTCATATGGAGCTTGATTCTCATATGTAATATAGTTCTAACTATTTCCATGGGGGCTCCCACCCCTTCATTTAGTTTTTTTTGGCAAATTATTTTTTTTACTCACTTCCATCTATTTCTTATTATTTTGTTTCTTTTCTACGACAATTTCATCAAAACCATCACCATTAAATGAGAGGCGTGCACTTGGGTGTCCATTGATTTTTGTGTATATGCCACCTTGCTTTCTTTTGATAGTATGTTTTCATGCATGGTTGGAAAACCATTTTATTTCAATGTTAGTGTCCACCTCTTCTCTCTATAATTAGTTGATTCTTTCTTCATAAAATTATAAAATCCAAAAAAATCATTTAAAAAACAAAACCTAGGGAAATAAAGAAACTATTGTGAATTGGGGAATTTTCCCAATTTTTTACCTACCCATCATTGAATATCCCCCCGCCCATTGACTATCCCCATGCCCATTATAAATTATACCTATATCCTCACGCCCATTGTTTACAATACAATCACTGTGTGGAGACAGAGCCACATTGTTAAATTTGATCATCGCGTGGAGACAGAGCTACCCGGCGATATGAGCGACCCTCGACAAAGTGCGTGGAGACAGAGCTACCTGAATATAGGAGATACCCTCAACAAAGCTACTCTTTTCATACTGGAGACAAAGCTGGAGTGAGTACCCTTGACACTCTTCACGTGGAGACAGAGCTACCCAATATGAGCAACCGTCGATAAAGCTACTCTTTGCATGGAGACAAAGATGGAGTGAGTACCCTCGACACTCTTCAAGTGGAGAGATATCCTGATTGTAGTGACATACTAGGGGAAATATGGGAGTGTCATCCCTAGCTTGAGAAACATTGGAGACATAGGAGACCACGGTCAGCCCTAGATAGAGCAACATTACAGAGTCAATGGTAAGTTTTTCTCCCTGTTGTTGAGTCATCAACTACATTTTCTCTTTTTCTCCCTCAACCATTTGACCATGCCCTCGATGGAAAGTGAAATCATAATCTATAAACAATCATGGAAATATATTTAGCAACCTAGGGTTGCATTATGAGATGGAACAAAATACTGATAAAACCCTAGATATTGATAACAATTGTGTTTTTGGTCATAATAAGAGTGAAAACCATGTCAATATGGTCATTGATGGGGTAAATTGAGAATCATGGTTTCTATCATTAATGGGGTAAAGGGATGAGGAAACCTCTACAAATTTCAATGAAAAAACTTAAATAAAATGGTCATGTTTTCTCTCAAAGGAGTTGGGATGGGACTCCACCAACCTAAANTTTTTTTTAATGTTACAATTACTTTCATAACTTTTGTTGATTGATTTATTGTGTCAACATCTGTCCAGGGTGACCATGGAAAATCACACGCTACATCTGCCCAGGGTGATCGTGGAAATGCACCCATTGTGCCTTAGCAGGTAAATGTTAAATATAATAACAACTTATGATTACAACAACTAAATTTCTGAAATTTCATTATTTATTTTTTGATATTACTGCAATATTTCATTTTTTTAATGTTACAGGTGAATTTCTTAACTTTTTTTGATTGATTTATTATGTCAAAATCTGTCCAGGGTGACTGTGGAAAATCACACGCTACATCTGTCCAAGGTGAATGTGGAAAGGCACTTGTTGTGTCTCAGCAGGTAAATGTTAAATATAGTAATAACTTATGACTACAATAACTAAATTTGTCAAATGTTAAAGTTCATCTCATTAGTTTTATTCATTAATGTATTGTGGCATGGTCACCGTGGGAAGGCACCCACTCGTAGTAGATCAGAGCAGGTTGACCGTGGGAAGTCACCGACCGCACAACAACATCAGGTAACTGTTAGTGATTATTAATAACTAAATTTCATTATAATATCTAAAGGTTTTTTTATGTTATTTTTTTTTTAATTTCATTTATTATTTGATGTTTTTAGTCCATTACAATTGATTTGGATGATGAGGATCTTGAAGATGAAATATTTTATTCCACTGACCCAATAGAAATTGTCACGAAGGCCTTAAAGAAGGAAAACATATAATATCTAGCTTTGTTTCGCAAAAGACCCCTGACATAGGAGGACATGGCAAGAATTGTAGAGCTATAAAATCTAATAACTAATTTTGGGGTAAGTGGCATCTTCACATGCCCACATGGGTGTAGACAGATTGGCAAGTGTCGTGTAAATGGAAGGAAATTTGTAAAAATGAAGTCTCATGTTCGATTCTCACCCAGATTTACTTGTGCGCCATTCTTGCGGGCTGGGTGGTTGCACCTGGGGTTATAGTGGTAGCCAACGAGGATCGACCCTGTGTCACATGAGTACGAGAACCGCGAGTTGCCAATTCCCCCAGTAAAAAAAAAAAAAAATGGCATCTTTACATATTTTTATTAG
>JZKD02S1887579.1:57769-72761 GCA_000966675.3 Picea glauca | reverse complement strand
TTCAAACCATTATATTGAGATATTCTCAAGACCCACACTAACAACAACAAGTTGTTGGGAGTATCCCAAATGAAAATATTAAATAGTTGTTGAGGATGGTGAATTCTTGAAAATATGACCTCTTACTCAAGTTCAGTGTTGCTTGGAACCTAAAATGGACTATAAGGTACATAAGTGAGGATGTAATGTGTTTGTTTATTCAATTGTTTGAATTATCAATGTGATGTACTTTTAAGGCGTTTAGCTTAGGAGCTAGTAATATGACCTAGAAGTTTGCATATCATGTGATTTTATTTGTATGAACTAACCCTAATTAGTGTCTAAACCTATTTAGAGAGGAAGGTAAATCATTTTTGGGTGTTGAACCTACTTGGGATTGGTGCTAGATACTTTGGAATTTGTGTTGTTTAGTGAGAGTTTGACTTGAGTCTTGGATTCTTTGACTAAGCCCTAGTCCTATTTGTAAATATTTTAGGGAAGAGAAGGTTGGTTTGGACCGTACAACCTCTTTGAAGGGGCAACCTCCAAATGAGAAAATCTCCAATACAATGATAATAATTGGACCAAACATTACATATCTTCCTCACTAACCAAACCCTAACCACTAGTGGTCCCACATTAATGAGTATCAACTACCAAAAAGGACTTATTCCATAATAATGACCCTTTTACATTAAGTAACCACGCACTAACTACCTAGTTGGCCTTATTCAAAGAGGATGGCCCTATACATTGATTAGTGGAATTCTAAGCACCCCTAAGTAGGGAGGTTAAGGTAGGACCCTAACTTGCCCTCCCCCTTCACAATCATCTTTGTCCCCAAGGCCGAAGGTGTGGAAACTACTCTAAAATCTTTGTTTGTTCCCAAGTGACATCTTCAAACTACATGTCCTTCCATTGCATTTAGACTTCCTAACACAATTTGTGCTCTCGTTTTTTTAGCACTGGCTCTAGTTGTAACCAAATGGATCCATTTTCATTAAGTTCAAGGAGGATGGCCTAAACACTGCAATTTGTCCCAACAACTTTCTTCAAATAAGACATGTGAAATATTTGATGGATATATGAGAGTGTCGAGAGAACCAATCTATAAGTTTCCTATCCAATGTGTTGGAGGATTTGGTAGGGGTCATAGAACTTGGGTGCTAGCTTCTAGTGGCTCTTTTCCTTGAGAGATGTATACTTATAGGACTGGAGACATAGGAACATCGATCCTCATTTTCAGAGTAGTGATTTGAGTGTTGTTGACCCATCTGTTGCCTCATTCGATTTTGAGAAAAGACCAAATTTTCCTTAATTTTATGGAGAATGTCATCTCTAGTTGTATGATAGATATCCACTTCATGAACCTTGGATGTGCCTAGTAAGTACAAGACTACCTACATATTTTTTTCCTCATAAACAACCTCATATGGTGACATTCTAGTAGCACACTAATAAGTGGTATTGTACCACCATTTCATAAGGGGTGCACTTAACCCATTGGCCTTATTGGTTTGATGAAAACCATCTCAAAAATATGTCTGTAGAAACTTATTTACCTTCTTTGGTTGTAGACCCTTTGTTGTGCTCATTTTTGATTGGGTGCCTTGTAGTTTAAACAACTCCTTCCATAATTTACTAGTGAAGGTGGGTCTTGATCTGTCCTAATGGAATTAAGCATGCCGTGTAATTTAAAACTATGATCCATGAAGACTTATGGAATGGTGGACAACTTAAATGGATGATGTAAGGCACAAAAGTAGGAATATTTGGAAATGGGATCAATAACCACCATAATGACATTTGTTACGGACTTTAGGGAACCCCACTATAAAGTCTATGGAAATGTCAACCCAAATGGTTGTAGGGATTGGTAGAGGTTGTAATGTCACAAGGACCTTCATTATTTCATCATTCTTCCTTTGACATGTGTCACATTCAACTATCAATGTATGTATGTCGTGTTGGTTGTAGAGCCTGATGATCTTACTGATTCAAAGATCTTGTTTAAGTTGTGTTTGGATCCCAGTCTCTGACAGAGGTTTTTTGGGTATGTGTTATATTCTTTGCATGATTAGCACCATGTATTGTTATGTTGCACCAAGTGTATTTGGTGGGGGGGGGGGGTGGATCCCCCAAGAAAAAAAAACTTGGGTGGTTTTTTTGCATCCATTTTGCACAGTTTTGGCACATAGTTTTTCAACCCATGGTTTTCTAATTTCAGTTAAAGAATTAAGGTTGTAATGTAATCCAAGTCAATGGATTAGGGATTTTGGATGCCATGGGATCCTATATATTGTATTGTAATGGCGAAGTTAATATAATGAGAGAGGGAGAGAGGAGGTTGCAACATATGTGCTACATGTGTTATGCCTTCATTTTTTTAGATGGAATAAAGGAAGTATTGGTTGTTTCTCCGTGGACGTAGCCCATATCGGGTGTACCACGTATATCCATGTCTCTCTTATATTGTGTTCTTCTGTGATGTATGTATGCATTTATTTTTATTTGTTTTATTTTTTATTCTTCGTGATCCTATTCCTAACATGTCCTTCTTCATGCCATCCCAAAAGAATGAGTGCTTAACTCATTCATATGTTTTATGAAAGCTAGTGTGAAATCTAGTAGGAGAGAAATTAAATTCGGCTAACACCTATAATTTTAAATAGAGTGATAACCAACAAAATATACCCTTTATACCTCAAGGCAGAACACTGCCAAGTATATCTTGTAGGAATGTTTGGGGCCTCGGGTCATTGTTGAATTAGTTAAACAACTTTGTCATTAACCAGTCATTCCTCATAGACCTTGACAATCCAATCTGGAACTAGAAAGGATAAGGAAAATAAGGATCCTTCCTCCTCATATTTCTGTGACAAGGCATCAACCACCACATTTTCCTTACCCTTCTTGTAAATGATCTCATATTATAGCCTAACAACTTGATGACCCACTTTTGTTGCTTAGGTGAAGATAAACATTGTTCCAAAAAAATACTTCAAGCTCCCATGGTTTGTCTTGATTTGAAAATGCCTCCCAATTGGGTAAGGACACCATGTATCCATTGCATGAAATATGGTCATCATTTCTTTCTCATATGTAGACTTGATCCATGTGGATATTGGTGGCCACCGACCTATTCCAATTGGCTCCTCTTATTAGTTTTTAGTTCAACACGTTCTTGTGTACTTATTTGTAATTGTGGGTCCTACACTTATGGGGCTATTTGAAGCCATACACATCTTCCAAGTGGATATTGGTGGCCTCTCACCTAATCCAACTGGCTTATTTTGTATGTTTTCATGTCAGGTCATCTTGTTGTACTTCCAGGGCCGTTTTGGAGCCCTAAACAGTGTTTTTTTGGCTCACCACAATCAAACTGTAGACAAAGTCAGAGTTTGACGATGTAATGTGTAGCTCTCTAAAAGACCTTTCCAACAAGCTATCACGCACCTAAAACAAAGGCCATATGCAAAATTTACGACCTGGGGAAGTTGAGGTACTAACTTACCCATAGGGGCCCACATGACTTTTGGTGTTTCACCTCCTAGGGTTAGGTTTCTGGATGTCTAAGGTTTTGGCATGCATGAGTAATATTAAAAAGGCCTCTGGGGCCTCATTGTAATTATTTTGCTCAAATAGATGCGTGTAGCAGCCACATCTCTTCTCAGAGATAACTACCACCATTCAAGCAAGTGTTTTAGTTCTGCAGTTTTACAGTTTCAGCCTATTTCATTTACTCAATAGAAGATATTGTTCACTAGATATCTATGTTGTTCTTCATATCTATGTGTTTATTGTATTCAATATGTTAATCAGTTCGTTCTTCTCCTAAATCTGGATAAGTGGTATCAGAGCAGTCTGCTCTTCATTTATCTTTCTTCATGCATGTCCTCGACAAGGTCTGGGTATAAGAAGTTGGGACTCAAACCAATCAAGCCATTGCAAGATCATTCACGCCAAGCCTGACAAAAACCCATGGGAGACGAAAAGAAAGATGATGGAGCAGGAGATCCTTTTAAAATTTTGCTTGAGGAATCCCTTGCGTGACAAAGGAACGAAATGATGGACAAATTTGCGCAGATCCTTCGATGACTTCCCATAGGAGAATCATCTTCATTAAGCGGACATGCAACCCCCTTCAAGTACAAGTAAATTTTGATATTCCATTATTTGAAGGACTGATAGATGCGATTGTTGTAGATAAATTGTTGAATCTGCTCGAAGGCTATTTTTGGGTCCATGATTTTTCCGATAGAGAAAAGATTATTTTTGCACTCCTCAAGGCCATCCACCATGTTAAGGGCTAGTGGGACACTTACTCTGAGAAAAGGCCCATATAGGAGTCTGCAATATTTGTGGTTGCCCCTACATGGGATTCCTTCCGGGATGCCATTAAAGAAGAATACTACCCTGTTGGAAGCTACAAGGACCAGTACACTGGATGGACCACCCTGCATCAAGAAAGGGACCAAACAGTACCGGATTTCACCAATATTTTCCATGCCTTGTGCACCAAGTTGGGTATCAAAGACTCTGAGTGACATATGGTGATAAAATACCGTGAATGTTTGCATAGATATATTCAAACATAAATGGATTTTCTGAACATCACCTCATTGGGTACGACTTATAGATACGTTGTCAATATTGAGCATAAATTTAAGCAGAAGAGGCGAGAGTTTGGATCTGCAAACTCCTCATAGCCGAAGCAGGGAAAAGGCAACCCCGACTCACATAGCAAGGGATAGAGAAAATATGGCCACTCTCAGGACAACCAGTCCAATCCACAACATAAGAAGGGAAATCAAAAGACGAAGAAGGACATAGGAAAATGGTGTGAATACCATAAAAGCCCTTGGCACAACACTGAAGAATGCTGCTCCAAGCAGTCACTCGTGGTCGAGCTGAAGGATTCCAAGTCAGAGACCGATTCTGGTTCCGAATCAAATCCAGAAGGAGGGAAGCATATTATCGATGTTGAATCTAGTGCCACTGTCGCTACCACCAAAGTCCATCCAAGCAAACCAGAAGAGCCAAAGGAAGGGGAACGCCTTTTTCACTAATAGATGTGGGTAAAGGGGGCTTCACTTCATTTCATTGTCGATAGCGGCAGTCAGAAGAACCTAATCTTAGCAGAGGTCGTTAAGCGACTGGACCTATCGATGACACCGCACCTACATCCATACACCATCAGCTAGCTTCACCAAGGAAGAGATCTCCGTGTCATCCAATAGTATCGTCTGCCTACGACATCAAGCCCTTCAAAGATGAGGTATTGTGTGATATTTATCCCCTTGAAGGTTGTGATGTTCTTTTAGGACAACCATATTTGTGGAAGCGTCATGCTGTGTATAAGTCTAGACCTCGCAGTGTTATTATTACTTTGGGTAGACAATTGTACAGGATACCAGAGGTAGCGCCGCCTACCGCTATTTCTTTAATCTCTGCTAAGTAATGCAGTAAGGTCATTTCACAGACTAGGAAGTTCATCTTCTTTGTGATCCATGCTCACAGTAAGCAGAAGGTTGTCGCCACATCTGTGGCCTCTACAGAGAACCTCTCTTTGCAGTAGAAGCAAGTGGACGAGATTGTGGAAGAGTACAGAGACATCTTCTCCTCACCCACCAAGGTGTTAGCACCATGATTTTCATAGCTAGAGTTATAGGTTTGTTTAGCATTTGCAAAGTCATGCCTTGGTCTTGAGAAGACCAAGAAATTCCTAATTGAGTGACAATGTGTGGTTTGTCTCATGAGATGGCTAAAAAATCCTAGGGTCATGTTATGAATAAAAGGTAATATGCATGTAAATAGAGAGTTAAGTCATAGGTTGAGTCAAAGAGTGTTATGTCTATCTCATGATACACCATCAAGGGATACAAGGGTCCATCATGATGAAGATTTGTAAAGGTCTTTGTGTCCCTAAGTTTAAATCATGTCACAAAGTGGGGAATTATGTGTCAAAGTTGAGTCATAGGTTAGGGGTGAAAGTCATGTCAAAAGAGGTACCATGGTTCATCATCACACTCTATGAGGTCAGAAAAGGGACAATGATCACACTCCATGTCATTGTATTGTTGGAAAGTTTCAAAAAGGTGCGCGCTCCTCAAATTTGTTGCACAAGTTACTCAAATTGACTTGAGAGGTCTTGTCATCTTTGGGCGAGTACTTTCTTTTTAAATTCTACTCCTTATCGACTCATGTATGCATACTTGCCACCTTTTGTTTGTTTTCACTCCATTCATGACTTGTGCACAAGCCATAGTTTCTCGAGCAAGATTCAAATCTCTCTACTACACAAATGACCTCCCTTGCTATGCAAACGCTGTGTAGATTTCCTCACCACGCAAACTTTGTTGCTATCATTCACTACACAAAATCTTGTTTCTTTGTTTTTGCTTCCCATCCCTTGAAATCACCTTTATCACTATGTGAAAACCTTTATGCCCATTGTTTATGCTATTCTATCCCTTGCATAGTTCACCTCTCATACAATGAAGGTCTGTTTCTCTTATCCAAGCTAAACCCTAGCACTTCTAGTTTGTTGCACAAGCTTCCCTATTGAGTTTCAAGATATATTTTCCTTGAACAGTTTGAAATTGACCTCACAAAGATGACATCATAGGAAAAGAAGAAATACAAGGGAGAAAATGTGCTGAGATATGAACCCCAAGAGCTAACCTCGGTAAACTTAGACCCTGCATACAAGGTGTCGTTTGAGTAGGTTGGGTGTATGCGATTTTGTGAAAGAATCTAGGGATATAATGTGCAACTGACCAAGGAGTTCGCCCTGAAATTTAATGGTGTCAATACAATCATTGCAGGGGTCACCTTTCCAATATCAAAAGAGACCATATTAGTTGCCACAAAGATTCCCATATAGGGAGAGAAATGGTTTAAAGGTATGCCTCTTAAGGTTATGTTTTACATTGATTTCTTCAAGCCTTAGTATAGAAAGCATAAAATCGGTGCCACTATCCGCAGTAAGTATCTTTTGGAACCCTATGAGAATCTCTTGAGAGTAATCCAAAGGTATTTTACTTGCGAGGGTAGGTTTGACAGGGTGTATCAATACCACATAAGGATTCTCATGCATTTCACAGGGAAAATCCCCCTAAACTTACCCTTTTACCTGAATAAAAGACTAGGAAAAACATGGCAGACAAAGTCCAAGCCAGGGTTGACCAAATTAAGAGTAGCTTGTTCCATTTCTCCTTGGTAAAGCTGTCAGTGGTTGAGGAGCTTAGAAAACTGCGCAGGGATTGGGACTCTTTCTTAGCATCAACAAATATCTTCCTGGAGCCCAAAGGAGATACCCCTTTGTCTGTTGAAAGAATGGCCTCTAATAGTTCAAGTCATGAAAGAAGAGATGCTGCAAAACAAGAAAAGAGAAAAGGAAAAGAGGTTGAGGGATCTTCACCAAGCCAATTAGTTATGAAGAAAGGTAGGAGGCTATTATTCAATGATGAGCCCAAGGAGACACATGCTCCCAATAAACCAGTCACAAGGTCATCTGCTAGGAGGCTTCACATACCCACAGTGCAGATGGAGTTTGTTGAGGATGCAACTCAAGAGATGGATGAAGAACAAGGTAAATCAAGAAAGAAAGACTCAGAGTTTAGGGGAATGCAACAACATCTTAGAGAGGCTCAACATGTGATAGCTCAATTTTTCCAAGAAAATAGAGATTTAAAGAGGAATCTAGTAGAGAAAGCTACTGAGGCATAGACACCACAGGTCAAGATAGATCCTAAAAGTGAAACATCCAAGGGAAAGGGAATTTTGCAAAACCCTGAGACCACAGTTGTATACAATCCCACAACACCTCTGACAAGATCCTCGGCCAGGAAGAATAGTCCAGAGATACAAGGAAAGCTAGCAGCAAGTGAAAGACCTCCTACTTCACCCACAGAAGGAGAAAAGAACATAATATGGCTTAATAAGTAGTTAAGGGAAGCTCGAGATAAAATCATTCAACTCAGAGAAGAAAAGAGGATATCAGATGATAGAGCCATGAAACACTTTAAAGAATGCAAACTAGCCGGAGAAAATGCTTGTGCAGCCCTTTCCAATGCCCAATCAAAATTGAAAAGAAATGCAGCCTTGTTCAGGCAAGTGGGAAATTTGAAAGTACTAAACTTAACACTATGGAAGGAAAACATGCATCTTAAACAAAGGTTACAATTGAATGATGAAGCCAAAAGAAGACTAGAACTACTTGCAGAAGTGGCCGAGATATGATTGAAGAAACTTCACATTTTTGTATTTTGGGGTATGTGACCATCTCAAGTTTTGTTCATGTCATAATATATGTGGAAAACATGCATTTTTATATTGGAGAAAGGTTTCACAGGGATGATAGCATAAACATTTYCTGCACATAGAATCCGTTTGGACTGGTAAATTGTCACACACAACACTTGCATAACAATGCCTCGCTACACAAATGTTGTAGRCACACATGATTAACAAGAACAATGGGAGATGATTGGCATATGAGTGTTAAAACAAATATGATCCCCCCAACCACTTGCTGCCACCTGGATCTACAYGAATTTCAACAAAAGGAGTTCGCTACACAAATGATGTAGGTAGCACTTGGGAAACATAAATTCTAGTTTGGTRTGCAAAGGTGGCAGAGTTGTCCAACAATGCATAAGATGACTCGAGATGCTTTCGAAATGCACCTGATGACTCATCATCAACAACATATTCGAAATGTACTCAAATATATGATTCTATAAGATATTTTTGTTTTGAATTCAAGATGGTCAAATGAATTTACTATTTTTATTAAAGATTGTTTAGGAATTGTTCTCTTCCAATGTAACTAGATCCACCATTGTATGCAGGAATAGTTTGACTCCTAGTAGCCTAGTGTGGCAATAGACTTCTATATATTTGATCATTTTGATGTAAAGAAGGGGCGAGTTGGCAGAAGTATAGACATTTTGATCCTCATTGTAATTTTTCTGAATCTAAAAGAAATACAAATGCAGAAGTCCTGAACTTTTTATGAAAAAGATTCTAATGGTGGTGATATGAAGATTGTACTCTTATCTTTGTATGTACGTCTTGTCTCCTTACTTTCATCTTCACTTTTCTTCTGTTTAAATTGTATAATTAAGGGTCTAGAATTCATCTAATGGTGCTCTAGACTTAAGTGATTTAAACTCTACTTATCTTCTTAACTAGGTCAAAATTCATCTTTCATGGTGCTCTGATTATGTTATGTGTTTGTTTTCCTCTTTCACACTACATAATCAAACTCAAAATTGAAATTTCATCACCTTATTTAGCCTTTGTTCCTATGGGGAGTTCAACCTACCAATCATTGTTTTCTTTTGTTTTCAGGGGTTGACGCCATAGCCCAAGAGATACAATACCTCCTTGCCAACAAACCTTGAAAAAACTACCTCAATCATCTAAACCTAGCCATAATTTAAAAAACAATCTATCTATCAGAGATCAAGTCCAGGAGAGAGCCCTCCCTAGATTGGAAGGGCTAGCTTCCAGTCTTAAATTTGGTTTGTAGGTTACCTTTGTAGATTGTTTCTTCAACCCAAAATTTTACTTAGTGATAACACGAGGTAACGATGCACTGCCAAGTCAAGCATCCAATTGATCTAACCCTCAATGCACCTCTTCCTACTGGACCAGTCTATCGTTACTCGTTGATGGAAAATGACAAAATCAAGCGTAATATCCAAGAGCTTCTTCAAAAGGGGCACATCTGACCCATCTCCTCCCCTTGCGGAAGTCCGATTGTACTGGTGCAGAAGAAGGACGAGACATGGCGACTCTGCATTGATTACATAGCATTAAACAAAATCACAGTAAAAAACTGATACCCAATTCCCAGGATTGATTACCTTCTTGACCAATTCAAGGGGGAAAAGTTCTTCAACAAGATTGACCTAAAGTCTGGCTACCACCAGGTTCCCATCRAACCAACTGATGTCTGGAAGACAACTTTCAAATCTAAAGAAGGTATCTTTGAATGGTTGGTCATGCCCTTTGGCCTAACAAATGCACCAACCACTTTCATGAGGTTGATGGATGATGTATTGAGACCCTTCACCAAATCTTTTCTGGTGGTATATTTGGATGACATCCTCATCTTCAACATAACTTGGGAGGAGCACATGTGGCATATTCAACAGGTTTTGAGCACTCTACGACAACAAAAGCTATATGACAACTTGGAAAAATGTTCCTTTGGCATGAACATGGTCCAATACTTGGGATACATTGTTGATGAGCATGGGGTACATGTTGATTCCGTTAAGATCCAAGTCATCCGTGACTGGAAAACCCCGACCACGCTAACCGAGCTTCGAATCTTCTTGAGACTGGCCAATTTCTACCAATGGTTCGTGTTGGGATTCTCTCATATTGCATGGGCCCTTAGCCACATGACCAAGGGCGGTGGCAGGGAAAAGTTTGTGTTGGGGAAGGAACAATAATGATCATTTTATGATCTGAAGCATTGCTTGTGCTCAGCTCCAGTACTCTCCTTGCCTGATCTGCAATAACCGTTCGAGATTGAGATTGATGCATCTAACTATGATGTAGGCACAATTATCACTCAACACGGTCATCTGGTGGCATACCATAGTGATACACTCTCAGATACTGTCCGAAAATACCCCACATATGAGAAGGAAATGTATTCCATTATACAAGCATGTCGTCAATGGAAACATTACATTCTGGGAAAGAAGACGATCATCCACATTGATCACAAGCCTCTACAGTTCATACAAACATAGGGGAAGTTGCAGAACAACTGCCATCAGAAGTGGTCCACCTACCTACAACAATTCCATCTCAACATCAAGTATAAGACATGGAGCACAAGTTGTGTCGCTGACTGCCTTAGTCGACCTCCCGTGGCTGTACTCACCACTGCACTCCATTCTTGTGGACATGAGGCATTTGAGTGGCCCCAACTTTATTAGCAAGATCTAGACTTCACCACCACCTATCAACTCTTAAATATAGGCATGACTATCACCGATTTTCACATTCAGGACAGGCTGTTATGCCATCTGGGCCATCTCTCTGTTCCTACAAATGAGGGTGAAAAGATGATTTCGGAAGCCCACTATAGTCGGTTGGCAAGACATTTTGGCATGGAGAAAACTATGGTCATCCTCTAGAAACATTTTTATTGGCCAAAACTTCGACATGACGTCAACACGTATATCAGATCTTGCACTACCAGTGCCATTACCAAGCCAGCCATCAAGAAACAAGGCTTATACACCCCTCTTCCAACCACCGATAAGCCTTGGGAATCCATCTCGATGGATTACATGTTTGGCCTTCCGTCCACCAAGCACAACAATGATTGTGTATTTGTTGTCATTGATCAGTTTTCGAAGATGGACATCTTCACATCCTGCAAGAAGAACATCATAGTGACAGATACTGCCAATCTCTTATTCGAACGAGTGTGGGTCCATTTTTGGGAATCCACAAACCATCATCTCCGACCGGGACAACATATTCCTCAACACATTTTGGTCGAGTCTCTGGTTACTGTTGGACACCAAACTCACTAAATCCACTGCTTTCCACCCCCAAACAGATGACCAAACAAAGGTCGTCAATCAGATGATTGTGCACATCCTACGCATCTACAACTCTAAGAATCCACGTACATGGGATGAGAGTCTCCCATATGTTCAACGCAGTTACAACAAGGCTCTCCATAGCTCCATCGACCATAGCCCATTTCAAGTGGGACTGGGATTCCAACCCTTGGGTCCCATTGATGTTGCACTACCTCTGGAAACCACACAGATAGACTCTTCCCATGTTCAGTCTGAGATCGACAAAGCCACCAGATTCATTGAGCGGATTCAACACATCCGCCAACAGGTCCATGAGATTTTGCAGAAAACCAATACTAAGTACAAGCAACGCCATTATCAACACAAGGTATCGCACCAGTTTCAAGTTGGAGATAAGGTCTAATTACACTTGCAGAAGGAGCGTCTTACAGGGCCCCATCGAAAGCCCTGTCTACTTCGCCATGGGCCTTACACCATCACCAAGGCTGTGGGTAACAATGCTTTTGAGCTCAACACTCCACCATTCCTTGGCTTGCACCTAGTGTTCAATGTGGACCTCCTTCAGCCATATTTTCCGCCATTATTGGACAACTAAGAGATTGCGAAACAACTAACACAAACAAAGCTCAACTCTGACTGCATGGAACAGGTATCCACTAATTAGAGAGTGGACACACAGTTCAAGGGCACTCACCAACAAAGGATCCAACTTTATCAGGTTGTCAAGGCAAGGCAATTCCTACACCAAGGCAAGTGGCTCACCCGGAGCCAAATCCAACAAAAGTTTCCTCACCTGACGGGGGAACTCAATGCAAGGGAGATCATTGCTTCCTAAGGGGGGAGGATTGATCGAGGTGGATATTGGTGGTCACCCACCTATTCCAACTGGCTCCTCAGTTTTTAGTTCAATACGTTCTTCTGTACTTATTTGTAATTGTGGGTTATACACTTTTGTGACTGTCTGAATCCCTACACATCTTCTAGGTGGATATTGTTGGCATATCACCTAATCCAACTGGCTTATTTTGTATGTTTTCATGTCAACACATCTTGTTGAACTTCCAAGGTTGTTTTGGATCCCTAAACAATGTTTTTTTGGCTCGCCATAGTCAAACTATAGACATAATGAGAGTTTGATGGCGTAATGTGTAGATCTCTAAAATACCTTTCCAACGGGCTATCACGCGCCTAAAATGGAGTTCGTATGCAAAAGTTATGACCCTGGGAAGTTGAGGTACCAACTTACCCATAGGGGCCCACATGACTTTTGGCGTTTCACCTCCTAGGTTTAGGTTTTTGGATGTCTAGGGTTTTGGAATTCATGAGTAATATTAAGAAGGCCTCTGGGGCCTCATTGTAATCATTCTGCTCAGATGGATGCATGTAGTATCCACATCTCTTCTCAGAGATAGCTACCACCATTCGAGCAAGTGTTTCAGTTCTGCAGTTTTATAGTTTCAGCCTATTTCATTTATTCAATAGAAGATATTATTCATTGGATATCTGTGTTGTTCTTCATATATCTGTGTTTATTGTATTCAGTCTGTTAATCGGTTTATTCTGCTCCTAAATCTGGATCAATACTTTCCCATGTTTTTATACTATTCTACAAGGGCACCATGTATCCACAAGGGCACCATGTCTCCACCAGGGCATGCCGATACTTTTTCCTAAGGCATCACATTCAGAGATGAAAGTTTTAGTGAATTTTATCACAACAAAGTTTGGGGTAATACACATAACTATTGGCATTCACTAGTAAACATATGAGAACAAGTATACATATGAGAACAAGTGGATACATGGGTGCACCATGAGAACAAGTGGGCACCATGTTTCCACTAGGGAACCATGTATCTACTAGTGAATGCCAATAATTTTTCCTAAGGCATCACATTTCAGGATGAAAGTCTTAGTGAATTTTAGCACAACAAAGATTGGGGTAATACACATAGCTTCCTTTAATCCATGAAATGATTATTCATTTGTATCATTCTAGACAATGACATTATTTTTTAACAAGGAAGCTGATGGGATGACAATTTACCATAACTTTCACAAATTTTTTGTAGTAGCCAACAAGACCAAAGAAATCATGCAAGGTTTTTAGTGTTTTTGGGAATGACCAATATTTCCTTACCTCAATTTTATTAGGATCAATTTGCACCCCATTTTGACTAACTATTTGACCCAAATATTCCACTTTAGGAGCACCAAAAGAGTTGATTTGGAATATTTGATGTATAAGTGATTATCTTGGAGTTATTGTAAAGCTTAATCCACATTTTCATCCCATGTTTTATTGTAAATCAAGATATTATCAAAGTATATGAACACAAATTTTCCCAAAAAGGGCCAAAAAAGCTTGTTCACGAGGCTCTAAAAAGTGGATGGGGCATTATAAATCCCAAAAGGCATCACGAAAAGCTCATAATTTGCTTCATGTGTGTGAAAGGTAAACTTAGGAATGACCACTTCATCCAGATTTGTGATAACTAGAACAAACATCAAGTTCAATGAAGAATTGTACTCTATGAAGCTCATCCAATAGGACATAAGTGACGGGAATGGGAAATTTATTTTGATCATCTATTTGTTAAATGTGCGAAAGTATAGACACATGCACAAATTACCTTCCTTCTTCAAAACAATGACCACTAGGGAGGAGTATGGGCTAATACTAGGATGTATGACTTTGACCTCTAATAATTCCTTAAATATATTTTCAATTCCATTTTTTTTGTGAAAGTATGGTGATAAGGGCACAGATTGGGGGGTTGAATACCTAAAGCTAGTAGGAAGCCATGATCATGCTCTTCATGTAAGGTGGGTAATTCATGGGTGTTTTAAAGACATGGTGATGCTTGTAAAAAACCAATTGCAAATCAAGATGAATGCCATATGAGGAGTTATCCACAACTTGGATGGCATTGAATTGGGAAATAATGCTTCAGTGGCATTTCTTCAGGAGATTTCCATATGGTGAGAGCCAATAATTTCTAGTGAACAACTTGGAGACATTCGGGGGTGTATTTATATCCCTCATCGATGAATCACATGTATATCTCCTTGAAATCCATTGTAATAGGGATCGATGTTTTCAACCATTCTACTCCCACAACTACATCACAACCTCCCATTTCAATGGAAAATGTGCTTATTTTGAGAAAAGAGTCATCCATTTAGAGTTCAACATTCTCACACTTACCAAAACATTTCATAGTAGCTCCATTGGCTATTAATATTTCAAAAGTGTGCACTGCATCAACATAACAATATGTTTCTTTTGCTACTCAATGATGGATGGAATTATAGGTGTTTTTGTTATTGACCAAGATAATCACCTTCCTCTCCTTGATATATCCAACCAAATTAAAGGTCCAAGAGTTGTAATTGTTAGGATATTTAGACACTTAGGAGTTAGTTAAGAT
>JZKD02S1887568.1:33552-45551 GCA_000966675.3 Picea glauca | reverse complement strand
AACGTTTACTCTATATATATAAAACAAGGATTTTGTATTGAAATTTGTTGAACAGTGACATTCAAATACAAAGAAAACAATGCAAGTATAAAACTTTTCCTCTTTGTAATATCTCACTTTTGTGCGTACCTGATGTGACTTATTTATGCAGGAGTATCGTTGGCAAGCACAGAAAGGAAAGACCACTCAACATGTGAGAGTTCTTCCAGAACTTCAACGTTGGCAGTTGCAGTCGATTTTGAAATCTGCCTTAACTCAACGCCAAAATTTACCTTTGGAGGCACGCTTGAACCAGTGTCGAATTCTACCCTTTGAGGCATGTTTTGAAAATTGTAAACAGAGCAGAAGTTTCCACTATGGCTCTGGAATACCACTGAACTAAAATAGCATAGGATGAATTTTAGAGTAGGCAAGTAGCCAGGGGAAACCCTAGAAATCTTTCTTGAGTTAAGTAGAAGTTTGTACGCCTAGTTGGGGTTAGCTGCAATACAAAGAGAAATTAGCTTTAAGAGAACTGCGAGTTAGCAAGAGATCTCAGTTTTTGAGTTACTGTAATTTGAATGTATTTTTTAGCCATTTCGGCACTTGTGAATATAAGAGAAGGAAAACTAAACCAAATGTATGGTGTGTAGACTGTGTGTATTTTTCTTTTGTTTCTGTTTTCATGAGCAAGTGAATGGAACTGTGCATGTTAGTGTTCTAGTTTCAAGTGTTTCCCTTCATTTGAAGCTCTGCAAGGTGTGCATCGAGCCAGAGAGGAACACAAGGAAATCGGGAGGAATTTCTCTACGAGAAATCCCACGGATCTGAGTTATCGAAATCCCTTAGACGCAAGGAGTGCACGAGAAATCAAAGTTTGAACCAGACGAAGCTCAAGAGGAATAACACTTTGGGAAAGTGTTATAGAGATCCAGGAACCCATTTCTTGGAATAAGAGAAGATCAGAACCTTCGAGGACTTATAAAATATTCTATGTCGGGGAGATTAAAAGATCAGGAGGAAGAGCATTGTTGGTGGTCAGATCATGGATGAAGGTCGGCAACCATCTGATTCGAGACAAATCCGTAATCTTTGATGCCGCGTACATCCAGGGGGGAAATCCACAAAATTCTAAACGGATGGTGGAGAGTTTACAGGGAGAGTAGCGAAATCCAGCAAGCTGTTGGATCAAGCAGAGCTGCGGGGAGGTTAAGAGGGAGACCTTTCAATGCTCGACTCAGAGGAGGAATAGCAGCCATCGATTCCCAATAGATCTGGACCGTTGGTCCATTTTGTGATATCAACTATCACAAGTTGGGGGGGGACAAAGGTCCTTGAATCCCAAAACCTCGAACCCCAAAATAGTGATCTGCCAAGACAAGATCAGGACCATCAAATCTCCGGAGGCTTAGAGTTGTCGATCCGTAGCAAGGGAGTGTTTCAGTATTTCGGTGAATGGGTGGAGGAGAGAACATATTTCGTGTAGGGAGAAGTCGTGAAACATGAAACGCTGAAATAATCGTAGTCGTCGATCCAAGAGAGACCTGAGCCATAGATCTCATGTCATCGTGATTTTAGTGTTTGTGACTTGGAGGGGTCAGGCGCCTTGTATCGTAGGTCCAGATACTGCGAACCACAACGCGCTTTTGTGGTAAAGCTCATGGTCACAGGTGTGTGGTCACGTGAGTTGGGAAAAGGGATGAGCTAACCTTTGTTAGTCCTCATCAGAGTTTCGGGACTTGGAGGAGACAAGGACTTGTCGTATTGGAAAGCTCGAGGTCGTGAAACACGACGTGCATTTTAGGCTAGGCTTGTGGTCACGCCTGTGGTCATGTGGAGAGGGTTTTTGCGTGTAGTGTTGGTTTGCGTGGGAAAAACTCATATAAGGACATGTGGATTAGAAGAGGGAGGTTCAATCTCGAAACCAAAAGAGTCTTTTCGGTTCAGAAATTAGAAGATCCTGACCGGGAGGTCGTGCAATCCTAAGGAGGGATAGGGGGTCTACATCAGGTGGTATCATAGCTTAAGTTCTTCGTCTGTAGACTTCATATGAAAGAAAAATAGGATATAGAGAACTCACAAGCGTACTTTGTGTGTGTGACAGATAGTCAACACAATGCCACCAAGAAGATGAGAGCAGAAAGTGAAGAGGTTGAGGTTGAAGAAGCTGCAGGAGAGGATGTTGTAGAAGGACGTTTGTTGAGAGCAGTTGCCAGATTGGGAGGCAGAGAAAAAATAGATGTTCCCATGTATGAGGGAAATCTATATGCTGAAGAACTGTTGGATTGGATAAGATCTATGGAAAAACATTTTGACTATGAAGATGTCGATGAAGAGAAGATGGTGAAGCAGGCAGTCACCGGGCTAAAAGGTCATGCAACATTGTGGTGCGAGGAACTACAGGATGAGATAAGAAGTAAAAGAAAACAAAGGATACAGAGTTGGGACATAATGCTAGCCAAACTAAAGGGTAAGTTCATACCCAAAGACTACAAAATCAATCTGTTTAGGAAGCTACAGAACCTGAGACATAAAGGGATGACAGTTAAGGAGTACACCAGGGAGTTGTACTGGCTGAACATCAGAACTGGACAAAGGGAGAGAGATGAAGAAAGGGTCGCCAGATATATAAATGGCTTGAGATATGAAATTCAGTACAAGCTCAACATGATGTCAGTTAGGACCATGGAGGATGCTTATCAATTTGCGTTGAAGGCAGAGGAGAAGTTGGCTAGAAAACAGAACCAGTGAGGAAGAGGTAAAGGCTCGGTCCCAAGAAAAAGCAAGGGATTTAACCATGAAAGACCACATCAGTCTAAGGATGAGGCTGATAAACCACAAAATCACTCAGAACGAGGAGGAAGTTCTCAAGAAAGACAGTGTGATGGAAGAAAATCTTCTAGAGGAAGAGGCAGAGGAGGAGTAAGGTGTTATAACTGTGGAAAGATAGGACACATGTCTTGGGAATGTCCCGAGAAGAATAAGGAAGGAGGAGAAGCTCACATATCATAAGCACAATGAAGATATGTTAAATCATAAGGAGGAGAGGATGGAGCATCCCTGATGCTGAGAAAAGTTCTCTTAAAACCAGAGGCAGAAATTGAAAATCCAGTGTAGAGAAACAATCTCTTCAGGACAACTTGCAAGACTAAGGATAAAGTATGCAAGGTGATCATTGACAGTGGGAGTACTGACAACATAGTATCCACAGATATGGTGAAGAAATTGGAGCTGAAGACAAATGCACATCCAAGGCCATACAAAGTCTCATGGCTGCAAAAGGGACACCAGGTAATGATCACTAAACAATGGCTGGTTGAAATTAAAATAGGAGGATATAAAGATGAAATCTTATGTGATGTAATTCGCATGGACTTATGCCACATTTTTTTGGGAAGACCATGGCAGTTTGATAGAAATGTCATTCATGATGGAAGGAAGAATACATATACATTGGAGAAGAATAGTAGAACACATATGTTGCTGCCAATAAAGGTGAAAAGAGTGAAAGAGGAAGCCAACACAAGCATACTTCTCATGAGTGGGAAGTAAATCCTGAAAGAAGTCAAAGAAGAACAAGAGATGTCATTCGTTGTGGTGAGGAAGCCCAGAGTCATCCTCACAGGTACATTGATGGATGATTTTCCTGAGGAAGTTCAAGAACTATTGGATAATTTCGTTGATATAGTGGTGGATGAGATGCCAAACTCATTTCCATCCATCAGGAGTATCAATCATCATATCGACTTGATCCCAGGAGCAAGTCTACCAAACAAAGAAGTGTATATACTGACACCTTGAGAGAATGAGGAAGTGAAGGACCAAGTCCAAGAGTCGGTGGATAAGGGTTTGGTCAGAGAGAGCTTGAGTCCATGTGCAGTACCAATTGTGTTAAGCCCAGAGAAATATGGAGGATGGATAATGTGCACAGACTCGAGAGCCATCAACAAGATCACCATTAGGTGCAAATTTCCTTTACCGAGAATGGATGATTTAATGGATTTCTTAAGTGAAGCGAATTTTTTTTCTAAGATAGATCTGAAAAGTGGATATCACAAGATCAGGATGAGAGAAGGTGATGAATGGAAAATCGCCTTTAAGACGAATTAAGGTCTATATGAGTGGCTAGTTATGCCATTTGGCTTAACGAATTCCCCGAGAACTTTTATGAGTCTGATGAACGAAATTCTAAAAGATTTCATTGGAAACTTCGTGGTTGTATATCTGGATGATATACTGATTTTTAGCAGGATTAAAGACGAGCATTTGAGGAACCCAATGTTAGTAATGAGGAGGCTACAGCAGGAGAAGTTGCTAATAAATCTGAAGAATTCCTCTTTTATGAAGATGAAACTCATTTATTTGTGTTTAGTGATCTCGTCGAATGAAATGAAGATGTATCCAATGAAAGTGAACGCGATCAGAGAATGGTTGTCCCCAAGGAGCATGTTCGAGGTAAGGAGATTTCATGTCTTAGCAAGTTTCTATAGGAAGTTCATTAGAGACTTCAGTGGGATTTGTGCACCCATGATGGATACAGTGAAGAAGTGGCATAAGTCTTTTAAATGGACAGGGGAAGCCGAGAGGGGATTCAATATACTAAAGGAGAAGATAACGGAATGACCAATTCTGGTCTTGCCGAATTTGGAAAAGACATTTCAGGTAAGATGTGATGTGAGCAGAATTGAAATAGGAGCAGTTTTGAGTCAGGATAATCAACCTGTTTCCTATTTCAGCGAGAAGCTGAATGAAACCAAGAGAAAATACTCCATGTATGAAAAGGAGTTTTATGCCATAATTCAAGCTTTGAAGAAATGGAGGCATTATCTTGTCCCACAAGAATTTGTCTTGTTTAGCGATAACCAAGTTTTACAATTCATAACCAGACAAAAAAAACTAAATCAGAGGCATACAAAATGGGTTTAATTTATGAAAAAATTTACTTTTGTCATACAACATATTGTTAGGAATGCTAACAAGGTTGTTGATGCATTAAGAAGGAGATGTTTAATTCTACAGGAATTCCAGGTGAAGACCTTGGGGTTTGAACACCTTAAGGATATGTATTGTAATGATACGGATTTCCAAGAGGCCCATGAAGCATGTAAAAGACCTGTACTGAGAGATAGAAGTTAGTGGACATAGTATATGGTTCAGGAAGGATTGTTGTTAAGAGGAAATCAATTGTGCATACCAATATTCTCAATGAGGGATAATCTTCTGAAGGAGAAGCATAGTGGAGGATTGGTTGGACATTTCGGCCATGATAAAACATTTTCACAGTTGAGCAGTTCATACTATTGGCCAGTTATGAGAATAGAGATGATAAAGTTTGTGAATAGATGTAGGATTTGCCAACATGCAAAGGGGAAAATAAATAACACTAGATTTTACCAACCATAGCCAATACCAGAGAGGCGTTGGGATGCAATAAGCATGGATTTTGTGTTGGGATTACCAAGAACAAAAAGGGGATATGATTCCATATTCGTGGTAGTGGACAGATTCTCAAAGATGGAACATTTCATACCATGCCAGAAGACCAGTGATGCAACACATGTTGCAAATCTATTTTTCAAAGAAGTTGTGAGACTTCACGACCTACCCAGGAGCATTGTCTCAGACAGAGACACAACATTTGTTGGTCACTTTTGGGGGATGTTGTGGAGGAAAATGGGGACAGATTTGTCCCTCAACTCATCTTATCACCCTAAGATAGATGGGCAGACTGAGGTGGTAAATAGAAGTTTGGGAAACTTGTTGAGGAGTTTAGTCACTGAACATCATAATCAACGGGATCAGATTCTGCCACAAGAAGAATTTGCATACAATGACTCCCTAACAGGAGCACTGGAAGGATCCCATTCGAAATACTCTATGGAATGCAACCCAAGGGAGTGTCTGATTTGAGAAACTTGGAACAAGGAGAGATCAGAAGTGTTGGAGCAGAGGATTTTGGTGCTGAAATGCAGAAACTCCATAGCCAGATCAGAGAACAATTACATAGTTCTAACCAGAAATACAAGAACAAAGTTGATCAACATCGCAGGGAACTTCAATTTGAAGTGGGAGATCAGGTTTTAACACATTTCAGGAAGGAAAGGTTCCCTAGGGGAACATATAAAAAATTTAATACGAAGAATATAGGACCCTGTAAGATCTTGAGGAAGTTTGATGCAAACGCCTATGAGATCAAGCTTTGAGATGGTGTGGGAATTTCACCCATATTCAATGTCTCAGACCTGTATCCTTATAGGAAAGATGACACAGAAAGATCAGAAGATCAAGGAAATATTCAGTGGGAGAAGTAGATGCCTATGGCAGAAAAGCCACAGATGGAGAATATTCTGGATCAGAGGATTGGCAAGAAGACCAGGAGGAAGAATTATTTTGAGTATCTAGTCAAATGGAAGGGAAGCCCAATAAAAGATTCTAGTTGGGAAAACGAAGTTGCTATCCAAAAGCAGGGAAGATCAATATAGGAGCTCATGGATAGGAGTCCATGAATTTTTGTCAAGGGGAGTATGATGCAAGAGAATCGTTGGCAAGCACACAGAGGCAGGACCACTCAACACGTGAGAGTTCTTCCAGAACTTCAACGTTGGCAGTTGCAACCGATTTTGAAATCCTGCTTAACTCAGTGCCATAATTTACCTTTGGAGGCACGCTTGAACCAGTGTCGAATTTTACCCTTTGAGGCACGTTTTGGAAATCGTAAAACAGAGTAGGAGTTTCCACTATAGCTCTCGAATGCGACTGAACTAAGATATCGTAGGATGAATTTTAGAGTAGGCAAGTAGCCAGGGGAAACCCTAGAAATATTTTTTGAGTTAAGTATAATTTTGTATGCCTAGTTGGGGTTAGATGCAATACAAGGAGAAATTAACTGTCAGAGAACATCGAGTTAGCGGGAGATCTCATTTTTTGAGTTACTGTAATTTGAATGTATTTTGTAGCCATTTCGACACTTGTGAATATAACAGAACGAACAATGATCCAAATTTATTGTGTGTGGACTGTGTTTGTTTTCCTGTCGTTTCTGTTTTCATGAGAAAATGAATGGAACTGTGCATGTTAGTTTTCTAGTTTCAAGTGTTTCCCTTCATTTGAATCTCTACAAGGTGTGCATCGAGCCAAAGAGGAACACAAGGAAATAGGGAGGAATTTCTCTGGGAGAAATCTTGTGGATATGAGTTATCAAAATCATTTAGATGCAAGGAGTGCATGGGAAATAGAAGTCTGAACCAGATGAAGCTCAAGAGGATTAACACTTTTGGAAAGTGTTATCGAGATCCAAGAACCAATTTCCTAGGATAAGCGAAGATCAGAACATTCGAGGACTTATAAAATATTCTATGTTGGGGAGATTAAAATATCAGGAGGAAGAGCGTTGTTGGCCGTTAGATCACAGAGGAAGGTCGACATCCATAAGATTCGAGACAAATACGCAAGCTTTGACGATGCGTATGTCCAGGGTGGAAATCCACAAAAGTCTGAATGAATGGTGGAGAGTTTATAGGGAGAGTCATGAAATCCAGCGAGTCCTTGGATCAAGCGGAGTTGCGGGGAGGTTAATAGGGAGACCTTTCAATGCTCAACCCTCAGGAGGAATAGTAGCCATCGATTCCCAATAGATTTGGACCATTGGTCCATTTCGTGATATCGACTATCGCGAGTTGGGGGGGAACAGAGGTCCTTGAATCCAAAAACCCCGAACCCTGAAATAACGATCCTCCAAGATGAGATCAGGACCATCGGATCTCCAGAGGCTTAGAGCCATCAATCCGCAACGAGGGAGTGTCTCGGCATTTCGGTGACCAGGTGGAGGAGTGAACAAATTTCATGCACGGTGAAGTCACGAAATCTAAAACGCCGAAATAATCATAGCCATTAGTCCAAGATAGACTTGAGCTGTAGATCTCATGTCATCATTATTTCGACATTTGTGACTTGGAGGGGTTACACACCTTGTATTGCAGGTCCTGATACTGTGAACTGCGACGTGCTTTCATGGTAAAGCTTGTGGTCACGGGTGTGTGGTCACATGAGTTGGAAAAAGGGAGGAGATAACCTCCGTTAGTCCTCATCAGAGTTTTGGGACTTGGAGTAGCTAAGGACTCGTCGTATTGGAAAGCTTGGGGTCGCGAAATGCGACGTGCCTTTCAGGCTAGGCCCATGGTCACGCATGTGGTCACATGGAGTGGTGTTTTTCATCTAGTGTTGGTTTGTGTGGGAAAAAATCAGATAAGGACCTGTGGATTAGAAGAGGGAGGTTCCAGCTCGGAACCAGAAGAGCCATTTCGGTTCTGAAATCAGAAGATCCTGACTAGGAGGTCACGGAGTCCTCGGGCGGGATAGGGGGTCTGCATCACTTATTCTTTGAGGACACTTGTGTGTAAGTGATCCGGTTCATTATATGAGTTGCTTCGCTTATGGATTATGATGATGAGATTGTGATTTATGATGTTATGTTATGTTATTATGTATCGAAATGTGTTATTGATTGGTTCCTCCTGAGTGTACAGGACTATTGACAGAATGAACATGTCAATGGCATCGATGGACCTCCTTGGACTCTGAATTGAATTAGGGAGTGGATTGTTTAGGGTTTTCATATTTTTGTTATTGCACATGTGACATATGACTGATATTATGATGTGTTTATGGATCACTACCATGTTTGTTGATGGATGTCAGCTAACGATAGCTTGCTAATCAGACTCACATTTGGAGTAAAGGGGTCATGCATGACAACCAGAGGTATTGAGGGAGAGGTGTGGTAGCATCCCTGCCACAGTCTACTAGCACTCCCGCCGTGGCTCATGAAGATTCTAAGGGGTGCGCAATAAGGCATGGTCCTTATTCCTTAGAGGCCCTTAGTCTCCCACAAGGTCGCCTGATGAAATTTTGACTCCAAAGGTTAGATGTCTACCAAAATCAGTCAAAAGGAAAGGGGCACCCTTGGAGTACGTAGTGCATCTTGAAGGGCGCATTGCGTAATTAAGACATGAATTAAGGCGAGTGGAACCGTTGGAGCATGTAGTGCATCTTGAAGGGCACATCATGTAATTAAGACATGAATTAAGGTGAGTGGAACCGTTGGAGCACGTAGTGCATCTTGAAGGGCACGTCATGATGTTTAAAAACAAGTGAGTCAATGAACCTAGGTTCCTATAAAATGATATCTTACCTTGAAATGGTCAGCCTTAAATCAATTTGTATAAGTAAAGTTTATTAAATTGGGTGCGTGACCTATAGATCCTTCCCTTAATCTGTGCATATCCCCCTAGGATCGGCGTAGATCCAACCCATGACCGTAAACGCCTTCATGGTGAGTGGAGGGGGAAACATACCATTGTTGTTTTAATCAAGAATTTTTTTTCTTGCAGCCTGAATTGCTAATTTCTTTTGTTGTGTAGCCCTCTTGATGTTTTTCTTAAGAGGCTCACCGCCCCTCCTTATTTTTTCGCTTCCAATGAGGTTTTGAGAAATTAGAGTTGACCTTAGAATTTTTTTTTCTAGTGTAGAAAAGGGGTCGTTTACTTCTCCTTCACTTTTAATTTTGATTGATAATTATACTATGAGTAGAAGGGTAACTTGGGTTCCTTTGGGATGTTTTATCTCTTTCAAACATAAACTTTGTGATTATTTCTTGAGACATCGCTTGTAACCCTTAATGATAGTTAGACACATAACCTTTAGTTGTTCGATGATTACAGATTGGATTTTAACGAATAAGTTTTTAGATACTTGAGCCACGTAGGTTTTAACTTGTTGGATGAATGATTACCTCTCTTGCGCCTTAATCTAATTAATGTTTACTTGTGACATGATTATATAGCTATGCATAGATGGATATGTTTGTAGATGCTTTGGTGCCTTAATAATTTAATGAATACTATGTTGCACCTTGTTTATGTTGTTCTCTAAAAGTTGGATTGCCTGGGTTTGAGAATTAGATGTGTGTGCAATGCTAGCTTGATTAATCATGCACATTTCTAGGGATAAAATTTACCCACACCTTATTTTAATTTATCATGTGATTGCTTCATCATTCTTACGTGCACCTTGAAATTAACAATAATTGTGATTGAATTTATGTTATTGGATTCCTCGCACATTGAATATAACTGATAAATCTTACCTAGTGCCTTTGATGTTGTGGTGATATTGAATAATTTACTTGCACGCCTTAATTTAAGTGGGCGTGCATTGTTGTTCATTAATCTATTGCACCTTGAAATTTACGTGATTGGAATCTTGCGCCTTGATTATTGTTGATGCTTGAATGATTAATCCCCTATAATTCTTGCACGCCTTAATTAAGTGGGGATGCATTTCTTCTTCATTATTTTTATTGCACCTAGATTTACTATTAAATAATCTTGCATCTTGAATTATTAACCTATGACTAACTCAATGACTAGTTTCCTTTGCAACTTCTGTTAAGGAGAGATATAATGGTCATGTGTTTAATTTACTTCTTACGCAAGGAAATTAATGTATTAAACGATGGTTTTAGATAATTGATTACTACACGCACTAAAATTAAGGTAAGGAATGGTCGATTAATATTTTAGACTTCACTCGCCTTGGATTGTTGTGATTAATAGTTAGATTTTTGTGTGCATTGAATGATGTAGGGTATAATGTTTAGAATTTACTTTTCTCATGCAAAATGAAAATTAAAGGCAATGATTGAATGTTGGTCTTTTTCTTTTGGCGTGCAATGAAAGGTCAATGTAATGAATGGTTGTTGGTTATTTATTTCTTGTTCCAATAATTTCCTCTCTGAAGATAAGGAATAAGTTGATCAAATGAAATTCAATTCTAACATATAGTATAGTTGTTTTGTATTATAGTAAAAACCTAGGGTCAGGCAAGCCGATGTCAACCCTAACGAATTATTGTTTCGATATTGTATTTCTCGCGTGCCATTGGAATAATTGTCGACTTGTGTCGACTACACTACACCTTAAATTATGATTTGGCATGACTGTTTAGTAACTATTTTTCTCTCACGCATACATTACGATGGCTTGTGATTTTGCTGGAATTGTTTACTCGTGCACACAACAATTAGTTCAATTTTGATGTATGATTTATACGGTGATGGTTACCCTTGTACGTTGGTTAATGATGTTAGGATTGATGGACTGATGAAATGGATGATTGTTGTTGTTTTTAATTAATGTGTCAATACATCGACATGCATTTCATGGTACATGGTGATGATATGTATGCATGGTATCATATTCGATTATTAATGCATTATTATTGTTTTGTTAACTATGTGATTGATGTGTCGATGATGTCACACTTATTGATGTTTTAATTTGCTAACGCAACACTAAAAGAAAAAAAGAAATTTACCTCTTGTACGTTGCATGTTGTCATAATGACAATGTCATTACATATGGTATCAAAGTGGGTTCAACTCTAAGACTACGGATCACCATGCCTTCCACTGAATTAAGCCCTTGATTAATACTCAACACTAATTGAATTATTAAGTTGTCCATGCGGTAATCATGGCTATAGGATGCCACAGAAATTCACAATGTACTACAAAGGGAGGAGGCGAGATGCCTCTAGTAGCACCCGCATTAGAGGGTTCCAACCCCTAAGGAGAAGAACAAGTCTTGAGCATTACGAGATTGTCACGCGGGATGCGTTGGGTATGAAAAGTTCCTTCCAGGGAAATGTGAGAGGCCTTGACTAACCATTGTAATGAGATAAGGCCAGGGTGCCTATACCCTTAATGGTCCACAACGTGCCCCAGCTAGTGCTGGTAGCCTTCACAGGGAACTATAGAAGATTAAGTTCTCGTGTTCATGAGTGCCATAGATGAATCAACCACCGAGGCATGGCTAGAGAGCAAGGAAATGTGCTTCGCGCTTCATGGTTATGACCTCTAGCATGAAGGTCCACATAGGCGGTCTTCAACTAAAGGGGAGAGCTCTTCTATGGAGGAAGACACTCCTACCTCAAGTAAACATGACCATCGAAGCCATGTTAGG
>JZKD02S1887568.1:13033-31764 GCA_000966675.3 Picea glauca | reverse complement strand
CTTGACTACCATTGAGTATTCCTTGACAACATTTTGATATATTCTCAGATGACGGAAGATCAGGATGAACATTTATGCTTGTTAGTACAGTGTTGAAAGAGAACAAATTATGGGAAGCGGTCACAATGTTATCAGGGATTCATTACTTA
Organism: Picea glauca; assembly: GCA_000966675.3. Lineage (NCBI taxonomy): Eukaryota > Viridiplantae > Streptophyta > Pinopsida > Pinales > Pinaceae > Picea > Picea glauca. The sequence continues at coordinate 31,615 of JZKD02S1887568.1, read as the reverse complement.
GGGCATGTTATCTTCGGTGAAGGAATCACTGTGGATATAGAGAAGGTAGAGGACATTATGGAATTTCATGCATCGATGAATTTCCTAGAAGTACATAGCTTCATGGGTTTAGCAGGATATTATCGAGGGTTCTTCGAAGATAGAAAATCTGATTACAGAATTGTAGAAGAACAAGAAGTTTGTGTGGACCGAGAAATGCGCGGAAGCATTTCGAAAGCTCAAGGATTTTTTGATGACAACGCCAATACTAAAAGTCACTAGCATGGACGAGGACTTCTTGGTATGCACTGATGCATCCAAGGAAGGATTAGGTGAAGTCTTTATGCAAGACGATCGAGTGATCGCTTACATCTCGAGGAAGTTAATAAATCATGAGAGGAACTACACGATGCATGATTTGGAGTTTTTAGCCATTCTATGAGCCCTGAGAGTGTGGAGACACTAACTGATTGGACGAAAATTCTAACTAAAAACATACCATTGTGGTTTACAACACCTTTTTACGCTAAATGACTTGAATACACAGTGAAGGCATTGGTCAAAATTGCTTATCGATTATGATTTGAGATTTCCTAATTAAAAGGAACAATGAACAGAGTGGCAGACACATTGAGTCAGGGACCACGCATATTTTCAGTGATATCTCTTCAAACGAATCTACGTGAAAATATTCTAACTATAGTGCGACATTGACTGGTATAAAGAGGGTAAGGATTTTTTCAGGCAAGACACCATGTTGGTACTAATATTGAGGGATATAATGTGGAAAACGATAGATATTTGAGATATAATAATTGGATTTATTTACATCCAAATGTCGAATTGAGAATTTTTTATATTATGCGAAGATCATAGAGCAGTGTACATGACTCATCCAGGAGTCATGAAGATGAGGACATGCCTTAATCCCTTATTCTTCTGGAAGGGATAAAGGCGAACATATTCAACTGCATGGCGAGAAGTCTATAAGGTCGACAGGTGAAGGATGAACATAGACATCCTACATGATTTCTATGGCCACACACAATTCTAGAATCGAAATGGGATGTCATTTCGATGGAATTCATTGGGGAAATTGTTGTTGACGACAAGGAGGCACGACTCAAATTTTCATTATATTTAACACTATGATGAAGAGTTGACATTTTGACCCTATGCATACGACGCATAAGGAAACTATGTAGCTATATTTTATATCAACGAGATATTGAGACTGGCAGACGTACCAAAGGATCATATCTGATTGAGGATCGATGTTTACATGATGTTTTTGACTAGTTTCCAAGAGTCCTTAGGAACCCCACTAAACTTTATTACAACATATCACCCGGAGGCATATGGGCAGACAAAGCGAACCAACCAAAACTGGAAGGTTGTCTTACATATGCATGTCTTGGACCAACATAAACGTTGTCAATAGTTCTTGCCACTGGTAGAGCTGGCTTACAACAACATCCATCAAAGAACCATTAAGAGGGTGACATATGAGTTTCTTTATGGGAAACTGTATCAGACACCTTTGAGTTGGGATCAACTCGAGGATGGGGTCCTGGTAGGACTAGAAGTGATCCAATATTTGAAGGAACAAATAAAAACGATACGAAAGGGGATGGAAGAAGTGCACGATCGAGAGAAGGGTTTTCTGATGCACATTGCATCAACCATAATTATGAAGGGCCTAATGACTAGTTGTTCCTCATTATTTGAGGTGTTGCACGGTGTTTATCGTGCATCTGTGTGCGCCTTCATGTTAGTGATCCTACGCATGAGATTGCCTGAGTTCTTGGCAGATGTTGGGCAAGGGCATGCTCATGGTGGATCCAATACTCTTTCTGGACCATCGCATTCAATAGCTACGACGTGGAACTGTTGATCTGGTCAAGGTCTAGTAGGACAAAGATAGTCCACACTCAGCTACCTGGAAGGACTCATAGATATGCGTTCGTAGTTTCCATTTTTGTTTGATAGCTAGACATTAGATATTGTCAGATACTTCATTTATGCACTTATATACTGTCAAAATTCGGGATGAAGTTTAAAACAAGAGGGCGTGTATGTAACATCTCGCTCTTTCACACACCTTATGTGACTTATTCTATGAGGACACTTGCATGAAAGTGATCCAATTCATTATATGAGTGATTGCTTCACTTATGGATTTTGATGATGAGATTGTGATTTATGATGTTATGTTATGTTATTATGTATAGACAGGTGTTATTGATTGGTTCCTCCTGAGTGTGCAGGACTCTTGACATATTGAGGATGTCGATGGCATCGATGGACCTCCTTGGACTCTGGATCGAGTCAGGGAGTGGATTGTTTATGATTTGCATATTTTTGTTATTGCATATGTGACATATGACTGATATTATGATGTGTTGATGGATCGTTGGCATGTTTTTTGATGGATGCAGTCTGACGATAACTTGCTAATCAGACTCACATTTGGATTAAATGGGTCATGCATGACAACCAGAGGTATTGAGGGAGAGACGTGGCAGTAGCCCTACCACAACCTACTAGCACTCTCTCTGTGGTTCAAACTATAGTTTAACGATTACCTAGTTCAAGGGATCGACGATGTTGTGAGTGAATACTGAGACAATCTCTCACGAAGATTCTAAGGGCCGTGCAATAAGGTAGGGCGCTTCTTCCTTAGAAGCCCTTAGTCTCCCACAAGATCTCCTGATGGATTTTTGACTCCAAAGGTTAGACGTCTACCAAAGTATGTCAAAAGGTGAGTGGCACCCTTCGAACATGTAGTGCATCTTGAAGGGCATGTTGTGATGTTTAAAAACATGTGATTCAATGAACCTAGGTTCCTAGAAAACAATATCTTACCTGAACATGGTCAGCGTTAAATTAATTTGTATAAGTAAAGTTTATTAAATTATAACCTTTCCCTTAAAAATTTGCTAAACATAGTTGAATTTGAAGCCTAGATCTAAGTAGGATAAGAGGACTAAAAAAAAATTAATTAAATAATTAATAAAGGGGAGTGAAGAAAATAAAAGGGGAAAAAGTCAATTTTAAAATGTAAATGAGGAGTAAATTATGTAAAAATTCAATTATTGTCTTTGTGCAAACTTGCTAAATTCGAACTTAGATAAAAAGAGGGAAATTTTTAATGCAAGAGAAATGTACAACATAGGAAGAAATCTAGTCTAAAGAACTTTCCTAAAATAAACTCAACTAAACTTTAAAAAGGATGTCAATCTACTTTCTCTTTAAATTCCAACAAAATATTCTTATTATCTATTTCATATATAAGAATATATTTTATATAATTATCATTTAAAATTAATATTTAATAATTGATGCAGATTATAAATCATTCAATCAAAGTTTGCTTCTTTAGGGCATATAAAAGAAAAACATTTTAACAAATACTTTAATATATTTAAAAATATCATAATCCTAAAAACTTAAATCTTAAATAATATGTACAAATATTAAACCTTTTCAAGATGGATGCAATCTTAATGATTAAATCTTAAAGTGTTTTTGCTCATGAAAAATCGTTATATAACAACTCATATCCCAATAATCATTAACTAGATCATATATACCGTTGGCCGAGCAATAAATAGAATTCTCCAATAAATAATTAAATAATTAAAACAACAAGACAAGTAGAGAGTGCACTTTAATCATATTCACTTGGCAACGCAAACGTAAAAGTGGACGTTGAATATCAGTGTGTTTCTATATGGAAACAACTACATATCATATCAGAGTGAGTTCTTCGAAGAGGTGAAGCACTTATGTGAGGGCTAGCGGGCTCCTATTGAGATATTTCCCAGAATAGATGTGGAGTTGCTCCAGCCAAGCCACTTGATCCGTTCAGGCATCAACCTTTGCTCAAGGAGGTTACTCACGATATACATCTTCCAAGGGATGAGATCATGGCAATACAAATTCCAAAGGTCATTGAGAGAAACTCCCTTTAATTTCATATATAAACTTTTTAATTTTAATTTTAACTTTAATTTTACACATGAACTTTTTGAATAAGAGATTGTGATAAAGAGCATAGGCTTTTTTATAACCATCCTTAACAAATAATTTACAATAGTCTGATATGGTATAAGATAAGGCTTGAGAGGCTTCCATTATGAATAACAAAAATTACAAAGTTATAAGTAGTTGATTGACTTTAGTTTCAGTGGAGGGGCTTCAATTTATTAACAATAAAAAATCCTAAAAAAATTAATTGTGAAATTTTTGACAATTAACTTAATAAAATAACAAGCAAATAGAAAGACTAAAACCCTTAACATATCTTGAATTATTCAAAACTTTTCCATAATTATAAAATACTCATGTAATCATTCTCAAGAATTTCTAAGGAGTGTAATAAAGGGGGAAAAGTTCACAACCACATGCAATCCAATTGTCAAAATGATTTTGCAAATCAATTGTTATTTTGAAATGTTTATGGTAAGTTTTAAAAAAAAAAATAATTAATCAACCATATAAACCTAATTGTAGAAATGAAAGTTTTCAATTTCAACATTGGTTACTAAAATGTGACTAATAACTTCTTCAATAAAGTTTAATTTTTATTTTCATCTTTCAGAAAATGCACCAAAAAATTACAAACACTTTAAAATATAATTGTATAATTATATTAATATAATGACTAGACCTAATAGTATTAAGAGTTGATAAGATTTAAAACCTAAATTACTCAACTAATTAGAAGTGATTATCATCTTGGAGGTTGCAACACGAAAAAGTAAATAGCAAGTTGTAAAAATATAACACAAGAAAACTCAACTCTTGGATAAGAAAATAAATACATTTACATTAAAAAAAAATCAACAAAATAAAATATGAAATAAATTTTAATAAAGTTGCATTTCACATAGAAACCAACTAAAAAATAAAATACCATTGCTGCATTCACTATATTGCATAGTATGTCTGAGAAAATAAATACATTGACATTCCAAAAATCAACAAAGTAAAATATGAAATACATTTTGATAAAGTTTCATTTCACATAATAACCAATTAAAAGATATCATTGTTGTTTTAGCTATATTACATAATGTTTGACAAAGTTAATTGAACAATTTTTTGACTCATTTAAAAAAAAAAAAATTAACCATATCTCAACCTATACAAAGACCTTATGAAAAATGTAGCTAAATTTAAAAATATATATAAACAAAAAAGAATATGGGATATTTATAACTTTTATGACATTTAAAGTTGCAATAATTAATAATGATAATGAAGATTATTAATTGATATAATATTTCACTCGAATAGAATTTAGAAGAAAATTAGGTCATACCTATTATATTTACCAAGGTCGTCCAATTGAGCAATGTTTATAGTTAAGTCCTTTCGAATAAATCACATTCTTCCCCATAGAGTAAGGAAGAAGAACTCACTTCTTCTTATGAGTAATGGTACGCTGAACCAAAAATGGATTTAATGATACTAGCAATGATGTAATGTATTGTAATTATACTATCATTGAAGATGAAATTGCTCATTAATCAGAGTGATAAGTAAGGGGTGAAACATATGTGTTACTGGAAGTCAAAACCAACTCACGATATCTATATCTATTCAATTATAAATCTATAGTTCAGTTGAGGGTAACACCTAGATGTATCAGAGAACTATAGTTCAGTTGGAGCAAGACCTATTGGACACACTTACCACACTTAGAGGGGGGGGGTGAATGAGTGTGGGACTTTTTTTTGCTAAAACTTCCCTCTTACATAAAACTCATTAGTTAGTATTCAACATTTAATCATTACTCATTGTTGTCATTTATAAGCAGTTATATGTGAACATATATCAACATCATATATCAATAACATACATCATCAATAATTTATCGCCACAAGGAACACAAAGAACACAAGATGTATGTAAATTTTATTTTTATTACAAACTACAATCCTTGGGGTTTATTAGCAACAAATGAATAGAGTACAACTCTGCAAGAGCACCATCTCTATAATGAAAGACTCAACTTACATCCTCAACACCAACTGAGATGAGGCAACAATCCTCAACATATATCAATCTGCAATAGGTACACGACCTGTCAGTAGTGCAACCTGCATGTTTACGCACCCTGGCTCACTATAGCCCGCGTATGCGCACGACCAATATATACAACAACCTGCATATACGTTTTGAGTTATTAGGGTTTTTCTTTTTCATCATATACTCAGATCCTTTGCAACTTGCAATCACATTCTCTTATGTCCTGCACTGTTCAAACTGACCACCAACCAATCACAATACATCCAAGGTCTTCAATAGCATATTCATGATTCTCAACCATACAATATGAATGCTTCTAAAAAATGCATAAGTAACTAGGATACCATATAAATCATATCACTATTGAATCATAAGAGTACTTCTCTCTCCATCAGTCAACACAAACCACATCACAACAGCCATACGAAGAATGCCTTTAAGTATTGTTAACACAACAAGCACTAGTATCCACAAAGACAATAATGTAACCATACCAGAGTCTTAGTGACAGATATGAGTCCACAAAATGCAGATATGGAAGCTGCTTCAGTCTTAAACACCCAATCATCAGCTCAAACACAAATATCCATGATTTTTTCCACTGTACGTGCCCTATCTTCACACAACCCGCGTATACCTCATAAACTAGGGTTTTTGTAGCTCCAAGACTTTTGCAGTCGAGGTCTCTGATATTGATGAAACTTTGATGCATCCATGAGATCCCCCTTATGCTCTCTTTCTCAGAATAGATCTTCAATCATTCTAAAGAGATCCACACCAAAGATGCTCTCATAAGAAGCTCTCCATAGATACTCCAAAAGATATTCTCACAAGAATCTCTCCATTGATCCACAAAAATGATGATCTGCAAGAGACCATTGTTATCTTATTTATACTTTCATCATCTAGGACAACTAACCCATTTTTAGGTCACTTAACCTATTTTCCTTATTTTAAGGTTAACCATTTTCCATAAATAGAAATTTCTCCATTACTTTATCATTTAAATATTCCTCCTCGATTTTGTCACGTTACTTTAATATTTAAATAATCCTTCTTGACTTAGTCACTTTACTTAAACATTTAAATAATGATTTATTCTTTTTGGGCACTTTGACTTCTTTGACCATTGGGGGATTCAAGCCAACACATAGGTTTCCTCCAACTTCGTAAGGCCATAACTATCAAACTATGAGGAGTTATGTGAAATTCCACATACCACCGGAAATGGCATGAAAAGCACTATCCATCTAGGATAGTTTCACCAAAAAAATCACTGGTCTTCATCTCATTATTCCTTATACAAGCATGGGTTCTCTCAACCACAAAGCATCTTCTCATGAGGGATTTCCCCATAAGGGGACCACCTTGGAGTTCATCCATTTGTACTTATTTTCAACCATGACAAGGAAATAATATTTAAATCAAACAAACTATTCCATCATATATCAAAGAATCCCCCTTCATCATGTATCAATGACAACTCATTGATCCATATTCATCTATGCATCATATCAATGATCCATATTCATCGATTAGTTTCCACTTGACATCTATAATTCTCATAAAGGATAATACATCTACATTGTACATCAATCATCAACAAATCAAGCCTATCATTCAATCCATTTGACATCAATCCTTTGACATCAATCAATCAAACCATTGGCATCAATGACAACATGATCGAACAATCTCCCCCTTTGGAATTGAAGGAAATACCAACATTGATGTGAACACTAATCATTGGTGTCAACAAGTATACAAGGCATGATATACATCAATAGTTATCAAACATATCAATATGACTATCTCTCCCCATTACTAAACATCAATCACATCAATGTGATTATTTCTCCCCCTTTGACATCAATGGCATAAGGCCATTCTCCTCTTGGGGATGCTCCCCCTGCTTGAATGCCTTTGATATTCCTCTAAATAATCTCTCCCCTTTTGAAAAAGGGATATCATTGTGATGTAATGCTGAAGATACATTGCTCATACTCCTCCTATGACCATCGCTCCCCCTGGAATTATGCCTCTGTGATCTTTCTTCAAAGATAGGGTTCTTTTCTAGGCATGCATCTGATAAATATATCCTCCTATAATCATGAGAAGAAGAATGATTCCCCCTATGGTTATGTCTCCCCCTATCTCCTTAGCAATATGATCAACATGCAATTGTTATTGCTCAATCGAATTATAGATCAACTTCTCTTTCAATGACGATCATTCGACTTGCCCATGCATCAAACTTATGCCATACCATGCATCATGAAACAAAAGATATGTCAACAATAAAATAGAGAATTATGAACAAAATTTTAACCAATTACATCATGTACCACCCATGTACATCAACCATGTACATCAACATCATGCAATGTGTTAAAAGATCTCATCCATTGAATGTATCAATCATATGCCTCTATCGACATGCCAACATGTGCATCAACCAATATGTAGACCATGTGCATCCACCAATATGCCAACCATGTGCATCTACCAATATGCCAAATGTGTCATATCACTCATGATATGTCTCTACCATGAACCAAGTTTCACAATCATCTATCTCAAACAAATACCAATTGTTGTGCTAATCAAGTAATACCAATGGTGTAGTATCATCAAGCATATGCCATCTATGTGTGTACCAAATATGTACATCAACATGTATCACCACTTGTACCAAGCAAGTACATCACCATGCACTAATACCACAATATGATGAATCCCCATACATGTATATCAAATCCTTCATAAAACATGTGGCAATCAAACTGCTAGTAGGTGCCTCTACCAATCATACATCAACTGTAGATCAAGATATGACTCATCAATGATGTACAACATGATCACCTCATTAACTCACCAACTACATATCCCAATATGTAGCCCATCCATATGCCAAATGAATGCATCAAGTTTTCAACAAGTAAGCCTCCAATAATACATCATAAGATATATCAATGAAACCCAAAAATGTGTACCACTCATGTACATCAACATATCAACATCAATCCTCCATACTCATGGGTTAGTGCCATGCACCCAAGATTTTATTTTACATAATCCAATAGATGAACATTTAAATCTGTAGAAAAACAATGTCAGAAGCTGCAACAAACCATGTCAGACCTTGCATCACAGAGTTATACCACCACATTAAGCAACAATCCATGTGCATTGCCTTTTTCCCAAGGCTTTTCCAAATATACGCTACGTGTTTCACAACATACCACGTATGTATGCGACCTATTCAAGGTCAACCTGCGTATGTATGCAACTGATACCACGGTCACCTGCGTGTGCCTCTGTGTATAACACTCTTGAACTTCCCTTCAGTCTTTCATTCTGTTCTGATTGTTCTGTCTTCTTCTCAGAACTTGAGCTCTAGGATCGAGTAAGACACCATGTTGGTAGCAATATTGAGGGATATACTATGGAAAATGACATATATTTGAGATATAATAACCGGATTTAATTACATCCCAATGAAGAATTGAGAATTTTTTATCTTATGCGAAGCTCATAGAGCAGTGTACATGGCTCATCCAGGATTCATGAAGATGAGGATAGACCTTAAGACCTTATTCTTCTGGAAGGCATAAAGGTAGACATAGTGAACTACATGGCGAGATGTCTAGAAGGTCGACAGGTGAAGGATGAACATAGACATCCGACATGATTTCTATGGCCACACGCAATTCTGGAATCGAAATGGAACGTCATTTCGATGGAATTCATTAGGGAAATTGTCATTGACAGTAAGGAGGCACAACTAAAATTTTCGTTATAGTTGACACTATGAAGAAGAGTTCACATTTTGACCCTATGCGTATGACGCATCAAGCGCCCGATGTAGCTATATTTTATATCAATGAGATATTGAGATTGCCATACATCCCAAAGGATCATATCTAATCGAGGATCAGTGTTTACACGACGATTTTGGACTAGTTTCCAAGAGGCCTTAGGAACCCCAGTAAACTTTAGTACAACATATCAACTAGAGGCAGATGGGAAGATAGAACAAACCAACCAAACTTGGAAGGTTGTCTTGCGTATGCATGTGTTGGACCAACATAAACGTTGGGTATAGTTCTTTCCACTCGTAGAGTTTTCTTACAACAACATCCATCAAATAACCATTAATATGGTGCCATATGAGTTTCTTTATTGACAACCGTATCAGACGCCTTTGATTTGGGATTGACTCATGGATGGGGTCCTGGTAGGACTAGAAGCGATCCAATATTTGAAGGAACAAATACAAACGATACAAAAGAGGATGGAAGAAGTGCACGATCAAGCGAAGGGTTTGTCGATGCGCATTGCGTCAAATATAATTATGAAGGGCCTAACAGCTAGTCGTGCCTCATTATTTGAGGCGTTGCGTGATGTTTATCGCGCATCTGTGTGTGCCTTCAGGTCAGTTATCCTACTGATGAGATTTCTTCAGTTCTTGGTGGATGTTGGGCAAGGACATGCTCACGGTGGAGCCAATTTTCTTTCTGGACCATCACATTCAAGAGCTACGATGTCGAACAGTTGATCCGGTCAAGGTCCAGTAGGACAAAGATAGTCCACACTTAGCTACCTGGAAGGACTCATATGATATGCGTCCGCAGTTTCCATTTTTGTTTGATAGCTAGACATTAGATATTGTTAGAAACTTCATTTCTTCACTTGTATACTTCAAACTTCGGGACGAAGTTTAAAACAAGAGGGGGTGTATGTAACATATTTCTCTTGTGCACACCTGATATGACTGATTCTATGAGGACACTTGTGTGCAAGTGATTTATTTCATTATATGAGTGATTGCTTCATTTATGGATTCTGATAATGAGATTGTGATTTATGATGTTATGTTATGTTATTATGTATAGACAGGTGTTATTGATTGTTTCCTCCTGAGTGTGCAGGACTCTTGACATATTAAGGATGTCGATGGCATTGATGGACCTCATTGGACTCTGGATCAAGTCAGGGAGTGGATTGTTTATGGTTTGTGTATTTTTGTTATTGCATATTGTGACATATGACTGATATTATGATGTGTTTATGGATCACTGACATGTTTTTTGATGGATGCACACTGACGATAACTTGCTAATCATACTCACATTTGGATTAAATGGGTCATGCACGATAGCTAGAGGTATTAAGGGTGAGGTGTGGCAGTAGCCCTGCCACAACCTACTAGCACTCCTGTCGTGGTTCGAACTATAGGTTAACGATTACCTAGTTCAAGGGATCGATGATGTCATGAGGTAATATTTAGAAAATCTCTCACAAATATTATAAAGGACGCGCAATAAGGCATGGTCCTTCTTCCTTAGAGGCCCTTAGTCTCCCACAAGGTCGCCTGATGGAGTTTTGACTCCAAAGGTTAGACGTCTACCAAAATATGTCAAAAAGTGAGTGGCACCCTTGGAGCACGTAGTGCATCTTGAAGGGCATGTCGCGATGTTTAAAAACATGTGATTCATTGAACCTAGGTTCCTAGAAAATGATTAGAAAATGATATCTTACTTTGACATGGTCAGCGTTAAATTAATTTGTATAAGTAAAGTTTATTAAATTATTATGTTTCCCTTAAAAGTTGTCTAAACCTAGTTGAATTTGAAACCTAGGTCTAAGTAGGATAAGAGGACTAAAACAAAATTTAATTAAATAATAATAAAAAGGGGTCAAGAAAATAAAAGGGGAAAAAGTAAATTTTAAAATGTAAAGAAGAAGTAAATTATGTAAAAATTCAATTGTTGTCTTTGTGCAAACTTGCTAAATTTGAACTTAGATAAAAAGGGGGAAATTTTTAATGCAAGAAAAATGTGGAACATAGGAATGAATCTATTCTAAAAAACTTTTCTAAAATGAACTCAACTAAAAAAAAGTGTCAATCTACTTTCTCTTTAAATTCTAAGAAAATATTCTTATTATCTATTTCATATATAAGAATATATTTTATATTGTTATCCTTTAAAATTAATATTTAATAATTGATACAGATTATAAATCATTCAATCAATTTTATTTTTTTTGCCATAAATCTTTACAAATACTTTAATATATTTACAAATATCATAATCCTAAAAAAACTTAAATCTTAAATAATATGTACAAATATTAAACCTTTCAAGATGGATTCAATCTTAATGATTAAATCTTATAGTGTTTTTGGTCATGAAAAATCGTTATGTAACAACTCATATCAGCCTCATGCTCAAGCGATGGCAACTGGCCTTCAATCCGGACACTGATTTCTTTCAACTCAAACATCTTTGGGTGCTTCTCTCGTCCTTCCACTTCATCTCTGGAATGAAGGAGCCATTAGAGCTATAGGAAACTCCCTGGGCAAGTTCATCGCATTTGACACACATTCACTCAATGGTCCTTTGAGGAAAATGGGAAGAGTTCTGGTTGAGATGGAAATAACTTCTAGATTGTCAGAAACACTTGAGATTGAATGGAGACGACATAAATTACTACAGAACCTAGACTATCTTGAACTCCCTTTCCGCTGCAACCGATGTCGTGAAACTGGACATCTCCGCTGATCTTTCCTTGGTAAGTCTTCGATAGACCCTTCTGAAGATGTCGACCTACACCTAAACCCTCCCGACCATATGGATTCAGATCCATCCCTTGATTACATGGATACGCCCCCGGAACCTCCCTTTCCTCCCTTACCTGGACAAGATGAACCTCCGACGTATAAGATGAACCAGCTCTACCCTTCTCTCTTTAAATCCCTTTTTGTTGTTGAGAAGGAAACCATCAATAGCTACCATTGGCTCTCTTCCTCGTTCTATACAAAGCCCCCCCTCCCAGAAGCTGAGATGCCACAGTTACTTGCTTTTTCTACTCCCTCTAATCACAGCCTCCATCTAACTAGTGTTGACCCTACATATTTCCCTGCCTCTTCCCCGATTTCACCCCCCCTTCCTCCTTCTCTTCCGGCCAAGCAGCCCAGTCTTCCTATCTTCTCTATGAAATAGGAAGTACCCCCATATGTGCTTCTAGGATATAGACAACCTGAGGATGATGATGAAAACCTCTTGGCTGCGTTGAACTCCTCTACTTCTACCACATTTCTCCCGGACAACACTTCACAGTTACCTATTTATCTTGGTAAAGAGCTCTTTGTTCCAGCTGCAGAGGCTGGCACTTCTTCTTCACATCACACTAGGAATGATGTCAAAGCCTTTGCTTGGTCGCGAGGCATTGGCGCTGAACTCTCCCCTCTCCAGACACGAAGTTCCAGAAATAAAAATGAGCTATTGAGCTCTCAGTAAACTGCTTATGTCAATCCCTCACAGGATGGAAAGGCCCTTAGAGCAATGAAGGCCTTGGCACGATCTAAGTAATGATTGTGCTCTCCTTAAATATAAGAGGGATCAGAGGCACCCTCAAGGCTGCTTCCTTCCGAATACTGTTGGAGCGATCGAAGCCCGATATCATCTTTCTCCAAGAGACCCTCTCGGCCAATCAAAAATTTAGAAACTTCATGCATCATTTTCGCTCATCTTGGGTCACAGCGGTTGTTAACTCCATTGGAAAATCCAGTGGTCTGCTAGTGGCATGGGACCCCGATCTTTTCGATTTGAGACCCTTCCTGACAAGTGGGGGTGTTCTGTTGGTAGGCCTCTTCTTAGCTACCAATCAGGTGGCGGTGTTACTAAACGTCTACGGCCCCTGCATGGATAGACCACAGTTCTGGATGCATCTTGCAAACAGTGTTCTACTTTCCATTCTGAACCTAATTCTTGGCGGTGATCTAAACATCATTTTATCGATAGATGAACACTGGAGAGGATCCTTCTCGTCGGGTCCTACCGAAGCCTTCTACAGAGAGCTCTTTGCCTCCAAAAACCTGATCGATGTCCTACCGACCCGTCTGGTCCCTACGTGGCGAAATGGACGGTCCATATCTGATGCAATTGCTAGACGTCTGGATCATTTTCTAGTTTCTGATGGTTTCTTATCATCTATAGGATTTTCAACCTCGTGGGTGGAGTTCCCTTTCGTTTCTGACCATGCTCCCATACTCCTTCAGCTAAAGCTACCTACGTTGCACAGATCATTTCCGTTCAAGTTCAACCACCATTGGCTATCGTTTGTTGACTACTCTTATTTAGTCCACTCTATCTGGATGGATCCATGTTTCCTTCTTGAAGTAAACCCACAGCTACGTATCTTCTGGAAATTGAAGGTGCTCAAATCTCAATCAAAAACTTGGTTCAAAGCCAAAAAGACAGTAGAGAAGTCCCTATTACAAAATCTGGAGTCTCAGATTATTCAACTCATTTCTAAATCAACTACTTTTGTCTTAACTGTGGAGGATTCAGCTAGTTTAAAGGCGCTTGAAAGAAGTAGACCCTCCATTCTTCGTGAAGAGGAAATTTGCTGGAGACTTTGCAACCATGCTACCTGGTTAAAAAGTGGAGATTCGAACTCCAAATTCTTCGAAAAAGTGGCAAGTTACCACAGGAACAAAAATATTATTTGGTCAATTGAAAGCAACGGGGTTGGGATTCTTTGTGGACAGGAAGCAATAAAGGACGAGGTTGTCTCGCATTTTAAACATCTGTTCAAAGCCAACAACAACCTCAATCTCCTGGAGAAATTTTCTACGACCAACCTTTTCCCACAATTAGTTTCTGCAGATGAAGCCACTGACCTGTACAAACCTGTCTCACTATCGGAGCTAAAAGACATTCTGATACATTTCAAAAAAGAGAGGAGTCTTGGGCCTGATGGTTGGATGAAATAATTCTTCATTTTCTTTTTTGATCTCGTAGGAGTAGATCTCCTCTAGATGGTGGAGGACTCTCGTATCAAAGGAAAGATTTTTGGAAGCCTTAATTCCACCTTCCTGGTCTTGATTCCGAAAGAAAACAAATCGGTCTCTTTCACTGACTACCGACTAATCTCCCTGTGCAACCTCATTTATAAGGTAATTTCTAAAGTTATCTCTAACCGGATCAAGACGATTCTTGAAAGGAGTCTTTCAGTGGAACAACTGGGATTTTTGAAGGGTAGAAGAATCCAGGATGCTATTGGAGCAACCCACGAGTGCACCCACAACATCAAACATAAAAATATAAAGGCACTGGTCATGAATCTCGACCTCAAAAAAGATTTTGACAACATTGATTGGGAGTTTTTGAGACTAATATTATACACAGTGGGTTTTGGAGACAAGTTTACTAATTGGATTTTGTCCTATGTCACTAGTGCTAATTTTGCAGTGATGATCAAGGGAGAGGAAACAAGTTTTTTCAAAAGTGAGAGGGGGCTCCATCAGGGATGCCCACTCTCCCCTTACCTCTTTATCTTTATAATGGAAGGCCTCAGCCTTCTCCTCTCTAAAAGCATCACCGAACACCACATTTCTGGTATAAAGGTTTCAAAGTTCATAAAGATTGTCCATCTTATGTTTGTTGACGATGTCCTCCTTATGACGAAAGATGATCTCGCGGAGTGGTTAGTGATCTTGGACTTTCTACAACTCTTCTACTCTGTATCGGGATTTCCCATCAATTATTCTAAATCCTCCATCCATTTTTGGGGGCTAACTGATGCCAAGATTTTTCTCCTCAAAGACTCCATCCCCTTCACCTTTATTGATCTGAGTGAAGGTTTCAAATATCTTGGATTTCAGCTGAAGCTGGGAGCCTCCTCTCCTGTTGACTGGCATTGGCTTGTGGCAATTTTTGAAAGAAGAATTGGCTTTTGGTGTAATAAATGGTTGTCTCTGGGTGGGCGCTTTACCCTGGTAAAATCGGTGCTGGAAAGCCTCGTTGTTTTCTGGATGACTTTGGAGTGGATCCCCAATAAGATCACCATTATTCTTTGAAGACTCTCTTTAATTTCCTGTGGAATGGCTAAGCGAGTAAGCATCGCTTTCATCTTTGCAGCTAGGTTTCACTATCAAAACCTTGAAGGGCAGGGGGCTGGGGTCTCAAGAACCTCTCCACCTTCAACACAACCCTTCTGGCTAGTTCTTTTTGGAGAGCGGTCTCACATGACAACATTTGGCACCGAATTATAATGGACAAATTCCTGGGCTCCCAGCCTCTTCTCACCTGGCTATGAAAGCCATCTCTTCTGCTGAAGAGGGCTCCATCCTTTTGGAAGGGTCTGGTATCTTCATCTCTGTTGATCCTTCATTGGCTCTGTTGGAAGCTAGGATCGGGTATGGATATTAAGATTGGAAGGGACAAGATCATCAGGCTGGAGGATCTATTGTTACTCTCTCCGATTCTGAGAACGCAACTCTGTTCATTAAACATTTTGTTTCTGGCACAGGTGAGATTTTCGACCAGCGTCCTCCCTCTTCCGAACATTTGGATGGGTAGTGGCGATCTGCATTTAAGTTGATCGAGTGCCACAGAATGGGACTACTATACCACTGCACTTAAAAGCGTCAAAATATCCTAAATTGAAGAGCCAGACTCACTTCTGTGGGCTAGAGGAGATGACACGGGTATCATTATGGTAAAAAAACTCTACGCTACTCTCCTTCAACCGCTAGACCTAGACGCTAACAATTCGTGGCTTCTCCAGCTGTGGAAGTGGTCGATCCCTCTAAAATATAAACTCTTCATCTGGCTCACTGTAAAAGAGAAAATTATTTTCTGGGATATGCTCCGTCGGAGAGGCTGGGAGGGCCCTGGGATCTGTCTTCTTTGCAGCCGAGCCTCCGAAGACATCCACCACCTCCTTGTTCATTGTGATTTTACAAAGGCATTCTGGAATCGACTGATTCAACACTTTTCTCTATCCTTTTCCTGGATCGGCGCCTCCATCTCAGATTGTTTTTCTTTGTGGTCCACTCAAAAATATGCTCCGCTCTGTTTGGCTGCCCATGCCTGCTGGCAGATTTGGATGGAATGGAACAAAGTTATTTTTTATGATATCTCTCCTTCCTCTCTTGTAGTTGTTCACATATTTTTGGATTCCTTCTCCTGGCAATCGTCTACTATAAAATCCTTCCTCTACGAAGCTTGTGATTTTAAGATGCCTGAAGGATACACTTTAGCTTGCTTTGATGGAGCTGCACTGTCAAACAACTTTTGTTGTGGGGCTGGAGGCACCTACAAAAACCATCCGTCGAGGATCACAAAGTGGTTCATCAATTGTGGAGTGGGTACAAATAAAAAAGATGAACTCATGGGTCTATGGGCCTCCCTCACTCTAGCGTCCTTTTGGTCTATCAATCACTTATGCATCCTTGGTGACTCGAGAGTTATTATCAATTGGATAACTCAAAAATGCAAGCTCCATTCAGTCCATATTGAATGTTGGAATCACAAAACGCTGGAATTGTCCAAACTCTTCACCGACATCAACTTCCATCACATTTCCAGATCACACAATAGGGAGGTAGATGCTCTCTCAAAGAGGGCTCTAAATGAAGTGGTAGGGAGACTCTCGGTCTACCACTGTGATAATGGGAAAGAAAGTTTTATTTCCTATATTAATATCTTTGAATTATGATGGTTTTCCCTCATTAAGTAGATAGTTGACAATTTTTGAAAGTTTTTCGCTTGTTTCTTTTTCCAGTCTTCCCATGGCTTTGCTTGCCTTGATTCCATCGAAGCACTGTTTTTTTGATTGTAATGGCCCCCCACTTCTAGCACACTGACCATGGTTCTTAGCATGTTGCAGCTTACATGTAAATGAATTTATACCCTATATAAATTTGAGGAATTTTTTCTTGGAAAACAAACTCATATCACAATAATCATTAACTAGATCATATATACCTTTGGCCAAACAATAACTAGATCATATATACCTTTGGCCGAGCAATAAATATAATTCTCCAATAAATAATTAAATCAATAAAACAACAAGACAAGTAGAGAGTTTACTTTAATCATATTCACTTGGCAACACAAACATACAAGTGGACGCTAAATATCAGTGTGTTTCTATACGGAAACAACTACATATCATATCAAAGGGAGTTGTTCGAAGAGGTGAAGCAGTTAGGTGAGAGCTAGCGGGCCACTATTAACATATTTCCCAAAATAGATGTGGAGTTGCTCCAACCAAGCCACTTTCTCCGTTCAGGCATGAACCTTTTCTCAAGGAGGTTACTCACTATATACATCTTCTAGGGAAATAGATCATGACAATACAAATTCCAAAGGTCATTGAGAGAAACTCCCTTTAATTTCATATATAAAGTTTTTAATTTTAATTTTAACTTTAATTTTATACATGAACTTTTTGAATAAGAGATTGTGATAAAGAACATAGGCTTTTATATAACCATCCTTAACAAATAATTTACAATAAATTGATACGGTATAAGATAAGGCTTGAGGGGCTTCCATTATGAATAACAAAAATTACGAAGTTCAAAAATTATTAGTGGTTGATTGACTTTAGTTTCAGTAGGGAGGCTTCAATTTATCAACAATACAAATTGAGAAAAAAATTAATTGTGAAATTTTTGACAATTAACTTAATGAAATAGCAAGCAAATAGAAAGACTAAAACCCTTAACATATCTTGAATTATTCAAAACTTTTCTATAAATATAAA
>JZKD02S1887557.1:44271-54909 GCA_000966675.3 Picea glauca | reverse complement strand
GAATAATGATACAATACAATACATACGAGGGAGATTTATCAAGTTTTCCCTCCTAAAACCTCAAGCTATCTTATTGCAATAAAGACTACAACTACTTTACATTGATTACATTATTTGCCTACAGCCGACAGATGAGAGCACTGCTCAAGATCCGCGTTACAATTTCCAAAACATTTAAGTGCACTTATGTCTATCCAGATATTACATTAATGTGTCATCCTTTTGAAATTCAAAAATATCTTCAAAATGCACGCTGGTGCGTATCCAACTGTCTTCCGCTTGTGCTTGCTTGCGATGCTCCTGCATCAGAGACTCAGGAGGTGTCTAAGAATGAAAATAAGGAAGATGAAGAGGAGGAGAACCCAACCCTTGTCAGTAAGAAAAGTAAGGGCAAAGAAAATGGTTCCAGCAAGTAGGGTAATAGTGAGGAGTCAACTTCACATCCAGGAAAGAAAGACTTGAGTAAAATCAAGTGCTTCATGTGCCACACATTTGGGAACTATGCATCATAGTGTCTGGATAAGAAGAGGTAAGAGAATATGCATACAACAACATCAACATAGAGGAAATTAGATGAGTTTGTAGTAAAGGTTGAGAATAAATTCTCAATGTTCACATGCCTCTCTACCAACATCTACTCAAGGAGTGTTTGGTACTTGGACAATGTTGCTTCTCATCACATTACGAGGACACGTAAGTTGTTCACCAGTTGGTCAAAGAAGGAATTAGGTTTTCATGTGGATCTTGGAACGCATGCCAAGTGTGGTGTAGAAGGAGTTGGGACAATCAGGTTCCATATTGAGTCAGGAGGTTTTCTGGAGGTGGAAAATGTGTTATATGTACCAAAACCAAACAATAACTTGCTCTCAATTTTAGTTTTGGAAGACATGGGTTTTGAAGTTACTTTTTAGAGAGAGGGAAAGTACTCATATGTTTAGAGGGGGATAGCCCTGATACAACAGTGAGAATTGGTGTCAGAGAGGGAAGGTTATACAGGTTGCAGGGCCATCCTGTAAGAAGATCCAAAGGGATATTGGATCATGGATCAATGTCAGTGAAAGAGGATGAGGAGAAGGGGGCTTCGAAGGGTGAAGAATTGAAGGATGAGCAGATTTCATGGACTTCTTGTGTGGGGAGTAAAACTTCAGAGGGGAGGAGGGAGTTATCCCCTTCCAGTTATTTCAGGAGACTGAGTTGGTACAAGATGACATTGATGGATTCTCAGGAGCAGGAATATTCTAGAAGCACATTGAGGGAGAGAAGACCATCAATGAAGGTTCCAAAATTCATGGCATTAATATGTAGAGTCATCAATTCTGAGACTTTGATTATTCATGGAGAAACTGACTAGTAGGGTTGGAGGAATTCCAATATGCAGGATGATGTGTGTGACATTGTGCAACAATCAGAGGCAGAACCAGTTCCAGGTGGCTCTTCGGGAAATCAATTTTTTGCTAAGAGGAAGTGTTGATGTTAGTGGTAGCATCAGACATGTAATATTTCCGCATAGTTCTATGTGTCTAGACATGTGGAAATCATCCAAATCCTTCTCCTCTTGAATTTACTTTAATTAAAGGAAATATTAAAATAAATTTCTTTTATTTAATTATGTAATTAATTAGTTGATTTATTTAAGGAAAGTGCTAAAAGTACTTAGCATGTAATATTAGCATGCAATCTTCGCATGCAATCTAAATCTCAAGTGAGATTAGAAATAGATTATAACTCATGATTATAAAAACAAGGCTAGGGTGAAGGAGGAGACACATTCATACATAGATAACAAAGACATAATTTTTCTAGTGTGGATTTGTTTGAGAGTGTAGAAGCAAAGAAGGACTTTTTCTTATAGTTGATATATTCAAGGAGATCTTGTATAGGGAAGGAGAAGGAATTACATCTAGATATAAAGTCAAGGATAAGAGAGAATATAGTCTTACGCAGGTGGGTTTCAGTTCGAGGAAACCACAAGAGAGTGTCAGATCGTACATAGATCCCCATACAAGTTTTCCGTACAGATACATGGTTCACAGTGTAGACAATCATGTATATATGTGATTCACAAGAAGGTGAATTGTGTATGCCTCAAAAAGTGTGCCAAAACTGGTCGTACAACATGTTAGACCTTGCTAGGTTAGTCTGCAGTTGTATTTCCCTCAATGGGCCATTATCCCTGTTATGGGAGCCTTGATTTTAGCATAATAAAATTATTCTTAGCACTGGTTTTCCTTCCGAGGTTTTTACAAGGGTAGCTACCCAAAATATTGGTTCTTATGTGTGCTTGATTTGGTTTCCTTATTTAGGATTCCACTGCATGTTTGGTTGATTATTCAATTGTGATTTTAGTAGATAAAGTGATTTTTTTTGAGCTAATTGTGAGGTGTTGAGTAGGATAAATTTCAACATGGTATTAGAGCATACCAAGGGTAGTGTCCTGGAAAATCAAAATCTCATGCATGTGAAGTGCACCATCTTGGTGATGATTCCATGGTGATCATGCAACACTTGGTGATAATTCCAAGGTTTCCATGAGAGACTCCACTAGTCTAACTGAAGTACAACTGAGTAATGACTAAAGAGGACGTGGTTCCCTCATTTAGGGGAGAACATTCTCATCTAGGGGAGAATATATCAGACCAAGGGACACCCTCAACATAGACTAATTAACATAGGGAAAAAACTACTAGGTGGGTGTGTAATATCTCCAATACCTATGATGATAATACTTCCCTTCAATGAGAATATTATGCTAGAGGGAAGGTCAGCCGGCCCTTCCACTATACACCCTGCAACAAGAATACCATGATTGAGAAAGGTTGACCACCCTTCTCCATTCTCCCCCTCAATAAGAATACTATGTGGGAGGAAGGGTTGGCCGACTCTTCCCCATAGTCTCTTAGATGAGAATACTATGCTCGAGATAGGATTAGCTAACTTTTCCCCAAGATCCTAGTTATAATAATATTATGTAAAAATATAATAAAAAAACTTTTGTTCAATAAAATAAAACATTGCTAACATTTAAAAATGTAATAAAAATCATATAGGTTGAATAATCTTTAATACTCTCCAATCCCTCTGAGTCACCCTTATTATCATAATTTTTGAAAAACATGCTATATATAAATTAATGAATGATTACTTTTAACTAGATATAACTTAAAAAATAAACACATAATTAACAATTAATTACCTCAGGCATGGGATGAAAATATTCCAACATTCTTTCGTAACCATTCCTCGGGGCATAATTTAATTCTTCGTTAGCGGGTTCAAACTGTCTTGAAAACATGAATTTCTATTTTCATGGAAGTGTATTTTTAGTTGTATAATAGAAGAGAGTTCATTGCCAATTCAAGGGCTCTCCATCCTTAATGAGTCAATCCTCGTGAATAAAATGAAATATGTAATAGGTGATCATTGTTCACCATTGTTTTTTTTTGTCATCGACATCTACAACTAATTGTTTTTTCTCCTTTTATTTTTCCCTATAATTTCTCATGTGACATCATCATGACCTCTAGATTCAAATCCACCCGAACTCATATCTATAACAATGTAAGTACATAATTATAAACCTAGTGAAAATTAATTAGAACATAAATGAAATGACCAATATAGAGTGTAGACAAATAATGCAATATATAATACACAAACATATATAGAAATTTTCCAACATTATTTCACTCAAAACTTTACTTTTCCATATGAAAAATGATAGCCTTGGGTATTCTACAAATATCAAGAAAGCGAGGGGTGAGAAGGGAAGAGGGAAAATGGGTAAAGAAGAGAAAATAAGAGGGAAGAGAATGAATAGAATATGGAAGAGAAGGAGGAAGAGGAAGAATAAAGTGAAGAAAAGTGAAGTAGAAGGAAAATAGGAAGAGGAAGGAGGGGAAGAAGAAGATGAGGAAGAAGGAGGGGAAGAAGAAGATGAGGAAGAAGGAGGGGAAGAAGAAGTGAAAGACATGGAGATCAAAGAAGAATAAGGAGGGGAAGAAGAAGTGAAAGACATGGATATCAAAGAAGAAGAAGGAGAGGAACTAGGAATTGAAAAACAAGAGGAGAAAGAGGAGGAAGAGGAAGAATAAGGGGGGATGATCTATGTGGATATTCGATGTTGTTGTTGTCTCAAAACTCATATTGAACCCTATAATCAAATTTAAAATAATTTTAGGGTCTTGAATGTCACACACCCGACCCCCTAAGTAGCCTACAACTTCTTTGAGTTCCTCAAATAAGGGCACCATTTCCTTTCGTTCTCTGAGACCTTTCCAATGACTATGAACTCATCCAAAAGTAAGTTTTGAGTCAAAATTTATGGCTCCCTGAACTTCTCGAGGTATTGTTGGTCAAATTCCATGTGGCACCC
Source organism: Picea glauca (assembly GCA_000966675.3). Classification (NCBI taxonomy): domain Eukaryota; kingdom Viridiplantae; phylum Streptophyta; class Pinopsida; order Pinales; family Pinaceae; genus Picea; species Picea glauca. The sequence goes on along the minus strand of JZKD02S1887557.1, from coordinate 50,537 downwards.
ACGTGGCTCCACCTCATTCGTACCATCCTGCATGGCACTAACATGACCTCGTTCGTCATCCTCTAGTGATGACATGGCTGCTAGAGGGGCATTTGCAGGGGATATATCCCGAGATTTCATGGGTAATAGGCCTTTGCCCCCTTATATATCCTTGTACAGGTATACAAACTTTCCTGGAGTCCCAAAGTCCAAAGGACTCTTTCCACTCCAGAATCTATGGTGGAAATTCTATCCACCCTTGGATATAACGGCTAGTGATCCAGATTATTTTCGGCATGAAATGAGAGCGGAGATATAATAAATAAATGTACAGAGATGTATCAATAATATAACAAATATATATTATATATATAACCATAAACACAGAGATACAATAATACACAATTTCTATTAATTAGCAAATTGTACAAAACTGTAGAAATACAGAGTGAAAGACTCGCTAGAATGATGGCAACTTATCTTTGAGAAGAGATATGACGGATACTCACATTCACAAGAATATGATTGTTACAATGATCCCCAAAGGAATTTTTAAAATAAATAAAATGCAAAACCCTAACCCCAGAAGATGAAAAAGCAACAATTTTGTAGATTCTGTTTTGGGTAGTTTGGTGTATCAACTTCTCGGGGGTGTAACTTTGGCATACGATCTTCGTTTCGGGTGCATGATAGATCGTTGGAAAGGTATCGACAAGGAGATTAATTTTGGTGGCTCAATTAGAGCCTTTATCTTCCATTGAGGTGCCCAATCATGAAAAAACGTTGTTTAGGTCCTAAAAATGGCCTCGAATGTTTGGGACCCGAAAAAATGCTAAACAAAGTAAATTGCCAAGAAACTATTTTGAGCCAGTTGGAATAGGTGGGTGGCCACTGATATCCACCTGGACCAACTAGGATTCATCCATTCTTAAAACATAGCTTAAAATTGACAAGGGGGGGGGGGTCACACACTTAGTTCACGACCAATCCCACGATGCCACATCATCATGGCGTACATGCCCTGTCCCATCGAGGTTGGACACCACACAAAGGGACTTCAACACTTCGAAAATTCAATGATTTAGCATTTAACACAACATATTATATCCTCACATATCCTGAAGTCCCATAGTCCTTGAGTTCCGAAGTTCCAGAATCCAAAAGTAAGACTTCAGTGAAGTGTCTACGCTATCTCTCACTAGTTGATCAGACGATCGAGAAAGGTTCCCAATGGACCCTCAATCAACGGTCCAAAACGTCTATGAATTCCTCCCCTAGATATGATGGTTGGTGGGATTTCACCACTTCAGGATTTCGCGACCTTGCGTCCCTTACATGTCTTAGCTCATTTAAGTCCCGAAGGGTTACCTACCAGAAAGGTCAGAAATGGGATACATCTTCTTGTTGTCGGTCAACATTATTGCTTACCCTATCCTTCCATGAGGATCGATATAATAGTTGAGAGAGATCCCGAAGGATCCTTAGATCTATGACTCGCGTCACTTCGCGACTTTGGAATTTGGGAGTTTCAACCATTTTATGCCTTTTCACTCTCGTAGTTAGTCAACGCTGAATTTGAATGTAACATATATCCAACAGTTAGGAAAGATCCCAAAAATCGTTAGATATATGGATTATGTTACTTCACGACTGAAAATATGGTCAGGGTTTAATGATAAAGTGGATCCCACGACAACAGACAGGAAGCCACCAGTTTCCAGTCAATTGTCCAAACATCGTTTCGACAGGTTGCCTTCAGTGTGATTTGAATGTTGTGAGGTTCCAAAATCCTGAAGTCCTAGAACTCTGAAGTCCTGAAGCCCATAAGCCTTAGCTCCCTTTTAGTGTAGCACAGTGTTCGAGGGTCTTGGTCATATGGGGCTTTGAAAATCCCCAAGGGACACACTCTCAGATCTTATCTGAGGTTTGGTTAAGGCCACATACTTGAGCTTGTGGTCACTAGGGAGAATGGTTTGAAGGAAGCACCTTTCACTTCATAATCCAAATCTTGTAACAATACAATAGTAAATCTAAGGGATTGATAGGTTCAAAGTTATCCCACAGAGTCTGTCTCGACTCTATATTTCCAAGTTTGGTCCCTAGATAGTCCCTTGAGGACTTTCCAACCAACATAGGGGTCAAAGTCTTATGCTCCCAAATGAATTTAAAAACTCCTTACTAACAATTGTCCTTCTCTAAACAAAGGTAGGCAAAAAACCATCTACAAATATGATATTCAAGCTTTGCTTTCGATTTCCCATGCCGCTAGGCCATTAAAGTCACAGATTCTACCATTAAAACAAGGTAAAATAATTTTCCATCATATATCTCAAGAAAAAAAATGCATATTACAAAAAAACAACCAAGACAACATGAAAACTCAGAGTCACACTTATTTGAAATTGGAAATTATTTGGAAATTGCTGAAACGGGTGCTCTTTTCCACCCAACCGTAGGAACNTTTTGTTCAATAAAATAAAACATTGCTAACATTTAAAAATGTAATAAAAATCATATAGGTTGAATAATCTTTAATACTCTCCAATCCCTCTGAGTCACCCTTATTATCATAATTTTTGAAAAACATGCTATATATAAATTAATGAATGATTACTTTTAACTAGATATAACTTAAAAAATAAACACATAATTAACAATTAATTACCTCAGGCATGGGATGAAAATATTCCAACATTCTTTCGTAACCATTCCTCGGGGCATAATTTAATTCTTCGTTAGCGGGTTCAAACTGTCTTGAAAACATGAATTTCTATTTTCATGGAAGTGTATTTTTAGTTGTATAATAGAAGAGAGTTCATTGCCAATTCAAGGGCTCTCCATCCTTAATGAGTCAATCCTCGTGAATAAAATGAAATATGTAATAGGTGATCATTGTTCACCATTGTTTTTTTTTGTCATCGACATCTACAACTAATTGTTTTTTCTCCTTTTATTTTTCCCTATAATTTCTCATGTGACATCATCATGACCTCTAGATTCAAATCCACCCGAACTCATATCTATAACAATGTAAGTACATAATTATAAACCTAGTGAAAATTAATTAGAACATAAATGAAATGACCAATATAGAGTGTAGACAAATAATGCAATATATAATACACAAACATATATAGAAATTTTCCAACATTATTTCACTCAAAACTTTACTTTTCCATATGAAAAATGATAGCCTTGGGTATTCTACAAATATCAAGAAAGCGAGGGGTGAGAAGGGAAGAGGGAAAATGGGTAAAGAAGAGAAAATAAGAGGGAAGAGAATGAATAGAATATGGAAGAGAAGGAGGAAGAGGAAGAATAAAGTGAAGAAAAGTGAAGTAGAAGGAAAATAGGAAGAGGAAGGAGGGGAAGAAGAAGATGAGGAAGAAGGAGGGGAAGAAGAAGATGAGGAAGAAGGAGGGGAAGAAGAAGTGAAAGACATGGAGATCAAAGAAGAATAAGGAGGGGAAGAAGAAGTGAAAGACATGGATATCAAAGAAGAAGAAGGAGAGGAACTAGGAATTGAAAAACAAGAGGAGAAAGAGGAGGAAGAGGAAGAATAAGGGGGGATGATCTATGTGGATATTCGATGTTGTTGTTGTCTCAAAACTCATATTGAACCCTATAATCAAATTTAAAATAATTTTAGGGTCTTGAATGTCACACACCCGACCCCCTAAGTAGCCTACAACTTCTTTGAGTTCCTCAAATAAGGGCACCATTCCCTTTCGTTCTCTGAGACCTTTCCAATGACTATGAACTCATCCAAAAGTAAGTTTTGAGTCAAAATTTATGGCTCCCTGAACTTCTCGAGGTATTCTTGGTCAAAGTCCATGTGGCACCCACGTGGCTCCACCTCATTTGTACCATCCTACATGGCACTAACATGACCTCGTTCGTCATCCTCTAGTGATGACATGGATGCTGGAAGGGCATTTGCAGGGGATATATCCTGAGATTTCATGGGTAATAGGCATTTCCCCCCTTAGATATCCTTGTACAGGTATACAAACTTTCCTGGAGTCCCAAAGTCCAAAGGACTCTTTCCACTCCAGAATCTATGGTGGAAATTCTATCCACCCTTGGATATAACGACTAGTGATCCAAATTATTTTCGGCATGAAATGAGAGCGAAGATATAATAAATAAATGTACATAGATGTATCAATAATATAACAAATAGATATTATATATATAACCATAAACACAGAGATTCAATAATACACAATTTCTATTAATTAGTAAATTGTACAAAACTGTAGAAATACAGAGTGAAAGACTCGTTAGAATGATGGCAGCTTATCTTTGAGAAGAGATACGACGGATACTCACATTCAAAAGAAGATGATTGTTACAATGAGCCCCAAAGGAATTTTTAAAATAAATAAAATGCAAAACCCTAACCCCAGAAGATGAAAAAGAAACAATTTTGTGGATTCTGTTTTGGGTAGTTTGGTGTATCAACTTCTCGGGGGTGTAACTTTGGCATACGATCTTCGTTTCGGGTGCATGATAGATCGTTGGAAAGGTATCGACGAGGATATTAATTTTGGTGGCTCAATTAGAGCCTTTATCTTCCATTGAGGTGCCCAATCATGAAAAAACGTTGTTTAGGTCCTAAAAATGGCCTCGAATGTTTGGGACCCGAAAAACTGCTAAACAAAGTAAATTGCCAAGAAACTATTTTGAGCTAGTTGGAATAGGTGGGTGGCCACTGATATCCACCTGGACCAACTAGGATTCATCCATTCTTAAAACATAGCTTAAAATTGACAAGGGGGGGGGGGTCACACACTTAGTTCACGACCAATCCCACGATGCCACATCATCATGGCGTACATGCCCTGTCCCATCGAGGTTGGACACCACACAAAGGGACTTCAACACTTCAAAAATTCAATGATTTAGCATTTAACACAACATATTATATCCTCACATATCCTGAAGTCCCATATTCCTTGAGTTCTGAAGTTCCAGAATCCAAAAGTAAGACTTCGGTGAAGTGTCTACGCTATCTCTCACTAGTTGATCAGACAATCGAGAAAGGTTCCCAATGGACCCTCAATCAACGGTCCAAAATGTCTATGAATTCATCCCCTAGATATGATGGTTGGTGGGATTTCACCACTTCAGGATTTCGCGACCTTGCATCCCTTACATGTCTTAGCTCATTTACGTCCCGAAGGGTTACCTACCAGAAAGGTCAGAAATGGGATACATCTTCTTGTTGTCGGTCAACATTATTGCTTACCCTATCCTTCCATGAGGATCGATATAACAATTGAGAGAGATCCTGAAGGATCCTTAGATCTATGACTCGCGTCACTTCGCGACTTTGGAATTTGGGAGTTTCAACCATTTTATGCCTTTTCACTCTCGTAGTTAGTCAACACTGAATTTGAATGTAAAATATATCCAACAGTTAGGAAAGATCCCAAAAATCGTTAGATATATGGATTGTGTTACTTCACGACTGAAAATATGGTCAGGGTTTAATGATAAAGTGGATCCCATGACAACAGACAGGAAGCCACCAGTTTCCAGTCAATTGTCCAAACATCGTTTCGACAGGCTGCCTTCAGTGTGATTTGAATGTTGTGAGGTTCAAAAATCCTGAAGTCCTGAAGCCCATAAGACTTAGCTCCCTTTTAGTGTAGCACAGTGTTCCAGGGTCTTGGTGATATGGGGCTTTGAAAAGCCCCAAGGGACACACTCTCAGATCTTATCTGAGGTTTGGTTAAGGCCACATACTTGAGCTTGTGGTCACTAGGGAGAATGGTTTGAAGGAAGCACCTTTCACTGCATAATCCAAATCTTGTAACAATACAATAGTAATTCTAAGGGATTGATAGGTTCAAAGTTATCCCACAGAGTCTGTCTCGACTCTATATTTCCAAGTTTGGTCCCTAGATAGTCCCTTGAGGACTTTCCAACCAACATAGGGGTCAAAGTCTTATGCTCCCAAATGAATTTAAAAACTCCTTACTAACAATTGTCCTTCTCTAAACAAAGGTAGGCAAAAAACCATCTACAAATATGATATTCAAGCTTTGCTTTCGATTTCCCATGCCGCTAGGCCATTAAAGTCACAGATTCTACCATTAAAACAAGGTAAAATAATTTTCCATCATATATCTCAAGAAAAAAAATTCATATTACAAAAAAATAACCAAGACAACATGAAAACTCAGAGTCACACTTATTTGAAATTGGAAATTATTTGGAAATTGCTGAAACGGGTGCTCTTTTCCACCCAACCGTAGGAACAATTTTCTCTTTGAGTATTC
>JZKD02S1887557.1:26399-36556 GCA_000966675.3 Picea glauca | reverse complement strand
TCTTAGAAAGAAAGTAGAGAAGTCAAACAAATTCTTGAATAGCTCAAAAATCTTGAATGAGATCTTGGATAGTCAAAGATCACCAAATGATAAATCAGGTCTTGGATACAAGAAATAAGCTACACATGTTGAAGAAATCACTTCAAAGAATCATGAGGTAAGTCCCTCACTATCAAAGGATGGAAATAATACACAAGGCAAGAAAAGTTTCAAAAGAACAAAGCAAGGAAGACATCAAGAAGCAATCTTTACACCTCAAAGAAGAGAGACACCTTCAATATGGACATGAAAGAAAATGCATGAAAATGATTTTCATGGTCAATGTTACTCATGTAATGAATATGGTCACAAATATTTGGAATGCATATATTATGCAAGGAAATATAGTGAAAGATTTCATAACACCCTAAGGTGTTGGAGATGTAATCAAGTAGGACATATTGCTGCTCACTATCACACCATGAGATGCTACAACTGTAGTGGATTTGGCCACAAATCCCAGGATTTCTGGAACACAAGAAGAAATTCCATGATGAGGACTTCATATAGCATGACTAGAAGAAGGCATGAAGTTAGGAAGGAAGAAAGTTTTGAAAATATGAAAGCTCAAAGCTCAAGTTCTGAAAAAATGGGACACCTTTAGAAGTGGGTGATGAAAACTGAACAATCAGAACATAATGGAAGCCTTAAGGGAAGCTCAAGTTTGTCATCTTCAGAAGCATACACGGGTTACAATGGTAACAATCACGTACATACGCGAGCTTTATGTGAAACATGCCACGTATCTGTGGTAAAAGGCCTTGGGAAAAGGGCTATGGATATGAGTTGCAACATGGTATGATGGTATAACTCTGTGTTGCAGGGTCTGACGTGGTTTGTTGCAGGGTATGACATGTTTGTTGCAGGTTTTCATGATTACATGTTGGAATACATAATTTATGTATGTATGGTGATGACATATGGATGAGTGTTGAAAGACTATCTTGGATGCATAGTACTAACCTTAGAGTGTGGATTGAGAAATTTTTCTGTTGAAGAACAATGATGGTTGTGACAGTGAAGTTTTGACACTTTGGTTATGAGATATATCATGATGATGCTAGCTAGAGATGTCATTGATATATTGAGGCACGCTTCTAGTACATGTATTTCTAGATGCTTAGTATTTGCTGTAGTGAATGGAGGTTGAGGTAGATATGTTATGATACATGCCTGGTACATATTTGAGTTTCATTGATATATATTATGATGTATTATTGGAGGCATATTTGTTGGATATCTTGGTGCATGCATTTGGCATATGGATGGGCTACATATTGGGACATGTAGTTGATGAGTTGATGAAGTGTTCATGTTGTATATCATTGATGAGTCATAGTTGATGCATGATTGGTACATCTTTGGTACATTGTTAGAGGCACCTACAAGCAATATGATTGGAACATGTTTTATGGTGGATATGACATACATGCATGAGGACACATCTTGATTGTAGTTCATCTTGTTGTGGTATTGGTGCATGGTTGATGTACTTTCTTGGTAGAAGTGGTACATGTTTGGTGCACTTGTTGATGTATGAATGATATAGTTGAGACACTTTATTTGATTAAGATACATGATTGTGGCACTTGGTTCTTGGTAGAGGCATATAATGAGTGATATGACACTTGTTTGAGGAACATGGTTGGCATGTTGGTAGAGGCATATGGTTTATGCACTCCAATGATGATATATGATATGGTATTGATGTACATGGGTATTGTGCATGGTTGGCACATGATGTACTTGGTTGATGTTTTGTTCATGATTATTTGTTCATTGTTGACATATATTTTTCTTCATGATGTATGGTATGGCATGATTTTTATGCATGTACAGGTCCAAGGATCGTCATAGAAAGAGAATTTGATCTATGTTCCTGTTGAACAATAGAATTTGTAGTAGAAGAAAATTGTAGCGGTATCATATTGTTCATATTGCAAAGAATATATGGGGAGACATACCCATAGGGGGATTCATTCTTCTTCCCATGATTCCAGGAGGAGAGATTTATCAGATGCAAAGATAAATACTTTAAAAATATACCTATACTTAGGGAAAGAACATAGAGGCATAGTTCCAGGGGGAGCGATGGTCACAAGGGGGAGAATGAACTATATATATTCAACATTATATCATAGTGATATCCCTTGTTCAAAAGGGGAGAGATTATTCAGAGGAATATCAAAGGCATTCAGACAGAGGGAGAAACCCCAAGGAGAGTTTAGGCAGGGGGAGCAGCCCCAAGGGGAGAATGACCCTTTGCCATTGATGTCAAAGGGGGAGATATTGTTGGAAAAATGAGAGGGGGGGGGATGAATCAGTTGTTACTGTGCTTAAACAATTATGCCCATTTCAAACTCTTTACAAAACACTCAATGAAAATCATAATAATGTAGTGAGGTAAACAATAGAATATTCAACATCAATCAAACACATGAAATATACAGAGACAAATATTTCTTGAGGAAACCCATAAAGGGAAAAAACCTCTTCTTCTTGATATGATAAGTAATATTTAGTTTCTGTACATTATCATTCTTGGGAGATCAAACTCCTCTTGAGGCTACAACCTCTGTTTTACAAGCTACAACTTGCTGAGAGCACCAACTCTCTAGTTTCTCTAACACCCACTAGAAGGAAACACCAAATCCCTAGTTTCTCTAGCACCAACTAGAAGGAAGCACCAACTCCCTGGTTTCTCTAGAACCCACTAGAAGGAAGCACCAACTCCCTGAGTGTTCTAGTACCAACTGGATGGAAGCACCAACTTCTAGCTACACATGCACCAACCTGTATAACAGAGAACAATAGTTCTCCCTTGCACCACACTGCCACCCTGGTTTTTCTGGCTGCAACCAAATGGAAGATACAACTCCCTGTGTTCAAGAACCCACTTGAAACTCCAAGGACAAATTTCCTCCCTAGCACCTCCCTACCACCTTTAAATATAAATCTTTACTTTTCTGAAACTTATTACAGTGATATAGTGTTTTTCAAAAGGCTTACCAGTCTTATCATTGTTCTGTTGCACTGCTTTGCTATGCCTGCATCAATATCTTCCTGCTTGCATCTCCTTGAGCTTTCTATTCTTCTGATCTATCTCTGAATGTGCACCTCAAAATTCTCTTCCTCTCTCAGATAAGCATTTCTGCTCTATCTCTTTCTTCTGTGCTTTATGCTCTGTGTATTATTTCCATTCAATGCGCTACGCCTCTTCTGTGCATTCCAGGTCTTGCACGCAACATTCCTCTACCCACATGAATAAATCTCCACAACATCAACCCTCTCTTCTCAGTTCTGCGTATATTTATCATGCCAAGTCCGTGCCCGATCATGCACCTATCTCTTCGTTCTCTCTAGCGATCATTCTTAGACTGTTCTTCATCAATGGGCCATTATCCTGAGATTCTTTGGCTTCTCTGGAAGTTATAGTCTTCGACGTTTTCCATCTATCAATTGTCTAAATGATGAATCTTCACTTCACTGGAAGTTACCTCAAGACTCTTTGGCTCCTCTGGCAGTCACCCTACATCTCCTCAAATTCTCTGGTAGATGTAATCAATTTGTTTCTGGAAGTTACAATCATTCCTTTCCGGTAGTTACAGGGAGAACTTCTGCGCGCTCGTTCCTTTGGTTCCTTTTCCCTTCCCGAGAAAAACTTTGCATCGTGCGCTAGATTTTCTTGCTAATCCCCTTCCTTTCACATGACCATCGATGATGACCAAATGCCTATTCAAAAGGTGCTTCATGATTTCTGTCTAGTGAGTGGCTCCATTTAAGGATATGACCTTGGGCTATAAGCTTCATGTGACCACACGATTGTGGGTGCATCCATAGGAGGTTTGAGAGAAACCCTCTTTTCACCCCACAATTCACTATGAGCCTCCATGTTTCCTTTCTCCAAAATCGTGGTTTCAATTGTGGCCCACTCACAAAAAATTAAGGCCTGAGCATGTTCTGGCCCCGCAATGGAGCATGACCATCAATCTCATGATATTGATGCTAGTCTTGAACGGATGGTTCAGATCTGTCCTCTCAAGTTCTTGGACCAGATCTCACCTTCCTACATCAACGACTGAGATTTACTTTGTGATATGGGATCCGAGAGTTTCAGATCTCAAACCCTATTTTTTCTGATTGAATATCTTCCAGAATGGAAGATCTGCTAACATCTGTCCTCTTCAATCGACAGCTATGCCTTATTCCCTTTGTCCACACATGATCCTTAGTCTCAACGATCACGTGACATGTGGCCCTCCAAGCCAATGGACGATATTGATTTCGCCTTTCAGGCTTCGGGAGTTTCGATTCTCAAACTCCGCTTGCTCCCAGAGCATTTCACCCATAGTCCACGATCCAACCACGCATGTCCATTTCAGATCAATGGTCATGATCCTTTAACGTCTCCAGACTTCAGAGATTTCAAATTACACTATCCTTCCACTAGAGTAGATCGACAAATGAGAATTCTTCTGAAGTGATCTTTCAGATCAGATGTCTCATGTCCACTTCGAGACTTCGACATTTGGGACTTAGAAGTTTTTGTCATTTTCTAGTGGTAAAGCTCCCGAAGAAAAACTCTCAGAGTGACGTAACTCTTGCGTTACTTGATGACGTGTCACGAGTTGAGAAGTTGCCACGTGTCACTTTGATTCATGATTTTCACGTACCTGAAATGTTGATTTCAAATTGACACTTGTCATTCTCGGACTGAGAGTGCCTTGTGTCCTTTATCTAATGGTTAGGATAGAACAACTAAGAGTGCCTTCGGACCTTCGTCCTTCAGGACTTTAGGACTTTTGACATTTCTTGGTGGTGAGACTCCCGAAGCAATTCTCCCGAAGTGACGTAACTTGCTTACGTCACTTGTTGACATGGCACGAGCCAATTTCCTCTTGACGCTTGTCATCATCTGATTATGCCATGCGTATTTCATGACGTGGTCTACTGACATGGTCTGCCGATGTGGTCTTTTGACGAGGTCTGCCACTATTCCTTTTTGCTGATGTGGTTTGTTGACCAACAACCCTGAACCAACGGTCCTCGTTTGTCGTCCAAATCCGACGGTCCTTATTCATTTCAGATTTCTGAGCTTTGGGTATTTCATACCTCAAACATTTGGGAGGGTAACCTCCTCACAATTTTAAACCCGAACTAAATGCTGTTTGTCAATCAGGATCCTAGATCGATGGCTCGATTTATCTGCAATGCAACTCTTCTAGCTTATCCTGTCCTTCCACTTAGAATGATCTAATGTCTGACAAAAATTTGCATTTCGGGAATTTCAATCTCAAGCTTTACAGAGTGTAACCTCCTCACATCTTTTAGATCCAAAGTGAATCCTATTCATTGATCAGGATCTTAGATCGACGACTTGATCTTTCTGCGATAAAACTCTTCTAGCTTATCCTATCCTTCCACTTCAAACTGATCTGACGACTATCGTTTACTCTGGCTCTCCATCTCTCCGGACTTTGGGTTTTTCAAGTCTCAAACTGAGAAATCCTCGAAGTGATTTGCTCCAAGGTTGAGGATCGTGTGCCACCTATCAGTCTTGATGATGGATGATCCCTGCTTACTTCGGGACTTTGACAAGTCCACCCTCCTATGCTCATTCAAAGGCTTAACCTTCGTGCATTTATTTCTGGATCCAACGACTATTGATCCTCAGTGCTCAGATCCAATGGATAAAATCTGTACTTCTCCTCTGCGCTTCCTCTAGTCACTAGCTGCTGATCTAACGATCATCGGGTATTCAGGATTGGTGATCCAACGACCATTGTCATTCTTCCTCCTGTGATTTTTGATCTCTCCGACTTAGAAGGTTTTATAAGTGTTCAAAGGTCTCGACCTTTGCTCCTTCTGTTAGCACTAGGATTCACCTTCATATTGCATGGAAGGAAAGCCCAGTACCCATCAATTTATACGTGAATGAAAGAGTGTTTTAAAGGGTCAAATGGAAAAGGACTTAAATGGTAATGTTCTAATTCAGACAATAGGGCTAGCATGCACCAACAATTAAGGTATTGGATAGCTTCTATCAGTAGTTTGGGAGTAAGTATGAACATATGGAAGACTTGAGTGAGAGGAGTGTAGGGACTGCTGCAAACATTAGGTCTACAAAAGTCTAAGGAAGAAAATTTCTAATCACAAGATCTTCTTGACATAAGAAACTAAGGAAGCTAAATAAACATCATGATAATGTAATGATCAAACATCCACCATAACATCACCAAAATAATTCATGTGAGTCATTCAAAGCATGAACATTTAACATCAGCAGAAAATAGACTGAAAGCAAAGTTGATTTCTATTAGCCAATTCATCAAAATATTACAAGTAAAGGGAGCCTTGCTCAACCATCCGAACCTGCTAAAGAAAATGATCTATCTATTTATAACAAAAATGGAGGCAACAACTAGAGGTACGAGATGGCCCCCTTCCCTTGAAAAACTCTAAACATTTATTTTCTCTAACAACTTATCTAACCGTCTATGATATAAAATAGGAAAATGTTGGTGACTAATCCAACTGAAATTCAAACTAAATTGGTTCCCTTTTGCTACACATCTCCTTGTTTTCCATGTGTCCTTCAAAGCATGTGGTTGTCTTCTTTATGCCAACTCTTGCTTATCCATCCTTCTTCATCATCAATTTATCCCAAAGATGTTAGCTTGGTCCTCCTAGATTCTTGGTCTTTATGGACAACTTCTTTGGGTAGCAAATCTGGGTAGCGCACTACCAGGAGAAAAGGTAGCACCTAAAGGTTGCATCACTATGCTACATATGTGTACAAACTTTTCTCTCTGTTGAAAATTAGGTAGAGCTTGTAGGTAGTGCCTGTAAGTAGCGCCCCTATCTTGTGCATATGTGCAAACCTTTACCTTATGTAAAATATTCAGTAGCGCCATTAGGTAGCGCCACTTACGCTACGTTTGTGTGCAGGTTTGGGTAGCGTTACAAAAACTTAGCGCCTTCAATCCTTAAACATGTGCAGAGTGATTTGTGGTTTTTCATGGTGACAAAACCATCTTAATCAAGAGCCCTGACTCCACAATAGGTGGTGCTTTCTACCAGTGAGGAAGCTAGCACTTAGAAAAAACCCAAAACCCAAGTAGTTAAGCACTTAGAATCTTGTATAGATGGCATAGATAATATTAGAATAATGGTTAACCCTCCCAAAAAGATACATTCTCAAAAATGGGGCTTACCCTTTACCAACTATTTTGTCATTTAACACTTAACCGCATACTCTTCCTAGTAATAAGAGGATCTTCAATTGACACAGTAGACTTCTTCTTCTTGGCATTTACAGGCTTCTTTGGTGTGGATGTGATTTCCTTAGTTGCTGGTTTATCATCCTCAATGGCAGCTTCAACCAACACTTGTAAATTCCTTTGGGCTACCTCATCTTGAAAGTGTTTCAACTCTGCCTTTAACTTCCTATTCTAAGACTAAAAGCCTCTGTTCTATCTGTAAAGATTCTTTAGCTGTTTATGTAGGGGCAGAGCCTTTCTTGCTGCAGACCTTTCCAAGTCAAGGGTATGATTGTAGCCAACCATGAGCTCTTCCATCTGAGCCAAGTGAACCTTGTCTTCTACTTTAAGATGATCTATTTCTTTCCTTGCATCTCTGAGATGCTTGATAAGTCTTTTGTAGGTCTGACTGTTAGGAGGGACAATGGCATGCTTAGTCTTAATAGGATTTTCCTCAGATTCCTCTTCCTTCTGCATGGGAAGTGTCTCATCCACCTCATCAGGTTTCTCAGTGGCCTTACTTTTACCCTTCTTTCTCTACACAATGGTTTCTTCATTTCTGACCACAGGCTCCTCGAAGTGTTTCACATGGGTTTCCTCTTCTCTCTCTAAAGGTATTGTAGTACCTTTACCTTTCTGTACAAGGGATTCTTGTTTTCTTTCGACAGGCTTCTCAATGCCTTTCTCAAAGGTCTCATTTCTCTTATCCAAAGGTACTTTAGCACCTTTACCCTTCTTCTTCTATACAAGGGTTTCTAATTTCTCCTCTACAGGATTTTCAATATTCTTCCCCTTCTTCTTTTGAATAGGTAGCTCTGGTAAGGACTACTCTCTATAATCCTCCTTAGGAATTGATGACCTTGTGAAAGGTATTTTACCTTTGATTTCGACTTCTAGAGGAGAAGGGGAAAAGAGAAGCTTATTCCCTCTCTTAGATGTAGCTTTGGTAGAAGGAGGCACCTCTTCTAACCCTGGTGGAGGAGGTGGTGAAAAATATATGTGTGGAGAAGGACAAACTTCCTCCTTAACTTCAATGACCTGCTTGTTGACCTCTGACACTTGAACATGGGATTTTCCCTTTCTCTTCATACTGGTCCTTGCTTTGGTATCACTGGTAGGTGACAAAGGACTTGCCCTCTATGATTGAGGAGTGGGTGCTAGATCCAACTTAAAATGAGAGGTAACCAAAAAATGCTCACATGAGATATCTTTCTTGCCCAATTCCTCAGATACTACCATTCTGATTAATCCAGAGTGGAAAAGGCTAGAATCCACATATTTTGATTTGGCCTGTATACTGTCTGACATATTACCTATACTCCTCAACAAGTAATAAGGAATATTCATCTCAACCTTTCCAGTAAAATGTAGCAACAATCTTATATGGTACTGCTATAATGTGTTGAATCTCCCTTCACAAGTAAAATATCTCTGTATGATCTTCAGTAGTTTGTCAAATTGTTCAATCAATTGGCTCCTTGGCATGCTTTTGGACAGGTCATTGGCTTGATATTTAGGTTTAAAGAGATCCTTTGGATAAGATGAACTCAAAGCCATGGATTTGAACCACCTTTCACTTGTAATGGGGATCCCTGTTGCAGCTGAGATGGAGGCTTCAGTCACTTCAAAATCCAAATCCCCAAACTTAGTTTTCTTACCATCAAAATGCAATGCAAACTGTCTTCCTACCTTTGGATGGCCTCTCTGCATGTTCTGATAGAATAAGAGGCACCCTACTATTTTAAAGGCCCCTCTTTCGATGGGTTCTGTATTAAAAAGAAGCATGTCCACTGGTTCTGTCCTAACTATCTTGCCTCCCTTATGTGCCTTCGTCGATTTAGGGGTCTCCATGACTTAGAATGAGGGCTCTTAAAAGGTTTGGTAATTCTCATGAGACTTTGAATGGGGTTTCAAATATGCAAGGCTGACTCTATGCAACTGAGTAAAACGTTTAATTTCGATATGAAAGGAGGCAAGGGAAGCAATGGGAGGTTAAGCAACACCTCTGGGTAGCGCAACGCATACGCAGAGGATAAACTAGTATAAATCTTGCAACTTCAAGGGCTAAGACAAACAACATAATTTTGACTCATATACGGGCCATGAGGTTTACAGGTCTGAAAAAGAGAGGAGATGAGGCTATCATACAAAGATGAATCTTTTACCGCTGTGCAAACTTAGCATAACGAAAACCCGAACATAAATTTCCTGTGAAGATTAATACACAAAGGAGGTAACAGTGGATACCTGCATAGTAGACACCTGTTGAGTTATTCAACGCAATATTAGGATGAACTTTGAGAAAACCTTGTCCCTTGAATCTTTCTCAGCATTGGACTTGGTTGACATGTGGTCGCTTGATCAACACTTACAAATTTGTGCAGCGCAACACTATTGAGTCTTTCAAAATTAAAAAATCATTACCAAAGCTCATAAATGCAATATATTTGAAGGCATCCTTAACTGAATTATGGCATTGAAAACAAGGGACATGAAATCAGTCGTAGAGATCATGGCTCAGGGTGGAAGTGTGATGAATGTGATAGGCGCTACGAAACTGCCTGATGAGCAGGCATGACATCCACTTCAAATTATGATTAGAAAGGTAAGCGAGGACGTTGAGGTATGCTTATGAGGTCATGAGTGAGGAGAGAGGAGTGTCACATCAATCTAGTCATGGGAGGGATCGACCTAGGGACAAATCATGAAGGGGACCAAGTAAAACATGAAGTAGGAATGGTTTAAGGATCAAAAATCAATTTGAGGATCAAAATAGAGCTAAGACTAAAAAGATTTAATCATCCAAGGGGTCCTACCAATCATAGATTTTAAAGGAATGAGACCTTAAAAGAAAAAAAA
>JZKD02S1887556.1:485611-528043 GCA_000966675.3 Picea glauca | reverse complement strand
GGGTTAACCTTCTTATAACCACTTTCCATAATTATAAAGTTATCTATTTACTTTATTATTTAAATAATCCTCCTTGACTTTGTCACTTCACTTTATTATTTAAATAATCCTCTTTGATTTTGTCACTTCACTTTATTATTTAAATAATTGTCTTTGACTTTGTCACTTTTCTTTATTATTTAAATAATCCTCTTTGACTTTGTCTCTTCACTTTATTATTTAAATAATCCTCTTTGACTTTGTCACTTCACTTTATTATTTAAATAATTTCTTCTTTACAAGAACTTTGACTTCTTTGACCTTTTGGGGTTTCAAGCCAATCATATGAGGGTCCTTCAACTTTGTAAGGCCATAACTCTCAAACCGTGAGGAGTTATGTGACGTTCCACATACCACCAGAAATGGCATGACAAGTACTACCCATCTAGAATAGTCTTACCTGCAAATATATCAAAATTCATACCATTATACATCAAACAAACTTGGGCCCATTACCCAAACCTTTGTGCTACTAGAATTCGCTACTGGACTTTCTTAAAGGGTTGACATCAATGACAACCAACCCAATTAATCAACAAAATAAATGATCAAAGACCCAAAACTTGATGATTTGAGGAAAGAAGTAGTTAACCAATGAATTGTAAACTTAAAAATTTATGTAAAGGATGTTCAAGGAGTTTTTGATGATAGAGGGATCAGTAGGGCAGCATATGCAGATATTTTTAAAGTTATAAGAGAGGAAATGTTTAATGGTGGCATTAAGAAGGTTTTGGTTCCTCTCCCTTTTCATGTGAATAAAGAGCCTACACTACGAAACACAAAAATCGTTGATTCATTGGGAGATGCATATCAATTAGAAGCAATGCATGAAGTTGCAAGTAAGAGTAAAAATAAAGTATTAAGTGAAATTATTCCATTAGTTAAAAAAAATAACTTGTGGTATGATTTAGAATGGGTATTACAGTTGATGGTGAGGTAATACGGCATGTCTATTGAGGAGACACGTGGGAAGTTGATTGTTGTCCTAAAATCGGATGAGATGGAGTTAGTCAACAATGAAAAATCTGAAAGAGTTTCAATCACATTAATGAATCATGCATTAGATCCACGCCTTGATAAGACAAATGATAAATATTTTAAAGTTCAATACGATGATCACCTTTTTTGGTTGGGAATGTTTTGTGTCAACAAGGAGTCCCATGAGTCCTTGAAATTTGTTTTCAACAAAACATATTTATCATTAATTATGTCTTCACATGATGCAAGTGAAAAATTATATGTGGAAGAATATGTTTCATATTTTTTGGAATGACATATTGCAGCTGATTTAAAAACTCTCAAGTGTATGTACAAGATTTCTCATGGTGCAAATGAAACACAGTTGATTATATTGCATGGAAAAAAAACAAAAAGATCAAAGTTGGAATAGTGGTATCTTGAGTTGTCCTCAAGACCTTCCTCCTGATCGTGATCAGCTTGGTCTAAATATAGATACAATACTTATTGTATGTTTAATTAGGGTGCACATGTGCACTTTGCATGCATTTGTGAGAATTTTTTATAATATGGTGTATTTATCTATTTAGTTTGCTTGGAACAAAATCCCAAAAGAAGAAAGTAAAAAGTTGATTGAGGCAATTGCACAAGTTCTTTCAAAAGAAGGTTTGCATCATGGAAATGTTAAAATTGAAAAAGATATTAAGAGGTCAGGTACAAGAGGTAATCTACCAACAAAGCCATCGATGTTAGGTGTCAAGGCGCGTCATTTTCTTGAAAAGGAATGTGGACATGGATGTTTGAGATTTTATGAAGAATTGATTGATGCAAAAGATGATCGCACTAGTGGAGATCGTGAATCATATAGAAAGAATAAATGTTCTTGGAGGTCACTTTCATCTTTATTTATGCTGATGGATAAGGAAAACTTCATTGAAGGTGATACAACAACCTTTCAAAAAGTTGTTACAGACTTCATAAGAGAAATAAAAGAATCCCGGGGAGAGAGACATATGACACACTATATGGTATGCGTATTAATTTTCATCCCACTAGTACTTTCCTTTGTACTTATCTTTACTTTACATATTATTATTGTAAATTAACATAATTTGGTACATTTGTTTGGTAATCTAAGATAGATTGAACTATGTGTTTTTGCAGCATCAATTATTTTCACACAGGCCATGGTTTGCAGAAAAATATGGAAGATTGGTCATTTAGGGTACATAGGGTATGGAGAAATCACATAATATAGCTCGTACCATTTACCATAGATACACACAAAAAAGGGCATTCCAATCATTCAGATGTTCTTGTGAAAATGGGTCAAGAAATTTATAGGAACAAAATGGTTGAATTTAAGAGGAAACAACAAGTTCCAAAAATAATTGAGCTTCATAAAGTGATAAGATAAGAAGAGATAAGCATAAAACATAGGATATATGATGTTTCTGAAGGTGGAGTTGGGACAAGTGCAAGGTATGAAATATGTATGTTAACTTTTCTACCTTCTCCATTTAATTTATTTATTGTTTTTAAAGGATCGTTATCGTTATTTTTTGTAGATGTGACTGACCTTCAACAAGCCATTGAAGTTGCCTATAAGTGTATTCACTTCCAAATAATTATGTAAGTTGTAAATTTTATCCTCTTCATGAAGCTTATATTTTGTGTGTCAAATAATTACTTAAGACTAGCTAGAAAAATATGCTTTTGGTATCAAAACTAACCCATCTCTGGAATCATGTGGGACATGTCTAGAATTATGGAGGATCACACATAGTGGTATTTATCAGCACAAGTCCAACAATTTACATTGCAGTATATCAACGGTTCTCAATTAGCATCATATCACACATAATGGTAATTAACATACTCCAAAGTGAGGGAAAGGGAACGCCGAAGTGACCAAAAGTGGTTGTCGTGTTGTTCAAAGATGAAGGGATTTTTTTTTTGGGATGGAAAATAATATTGATAGTCCAAATTGCATGAGATGGGCATCACCTCAATAATTGGTAGTCATTTATGAGATGCAACCTAGTCCATCATTTGTGGACTATGAAGGTCATCGTTTCTTTCACCTAGTTTTGGATGTTTACACAATATTGTACTCAGTAGTCCCATTAACCTTTTTGTGGTGACTCTTTTGCAGAATAATAAAATTTTCTTACCTTATCTCTTAGATAGTATTGTGTTTTTGAGACTTTCACCTAGTCATGGACGTGGTTGTTCTACTATAATATATGCACCAATATTTTATCATAGGTCACGCATACTTACATTTTTTGTTGTCAAGATTGTCAAGATATCCTACCATCTCCTCCACTAAGCTAGAGTAAGTTAACCTATCTAATTCTAAACTAGAATGCCTTATCCTAACCCACCTTACCTAAACTATATTTCACTACCCTATCCTAACATAACCTACCTTACTCTAATATATCATACCCCACCATAGCTTACCTTAACATAAACCAACCTAACCTATCTTAGAATTACATATCAAAACTTGAATCACTTATCCTAACCTAGCATATCTTACCCTAAAATAGCCTAAACCATTACCTAACTCAACATGTAACATTCCCCATCCACCCTCACCGGGGACAATGCCACTACTCCAAAACCAAACTGCTCTGATACCATATTGTAACATCCCCGACCACCCATAGAACAGACCATGCTACCTTAGACACACACGGTCTCAAGCTCTATTATAGATACTTAATATTGTCCATGCCTAGACATAGACCTGCTGGGCTATGGAAGACATAGCTCTTTCAAAATAAATCACATATAAACTTAATAGAAATAAATAGAGATAACATGAAAGCATACATGCACCGAAACACATGATATTATTATAAGAATCACAGACATGCACTAAAATACATCACTAGCCATTAAGCACAAAAATGATACTTATCTCTTAATTGTAGTGTACCAACTACGTGTAGACCTTCCACGAACCTCCTAGCCTTAGACCACTCTAATCATCACTCTCAACAGCGGGTTACCCCCGAGATGGGAATAAAATCCACTCGGAAAGGGATTCCTAGGCTAGGCAAGGACAACAGGAAGTTGCACTAGTCCATAAGAAGGATTTCCTCCAAGGAGCCACTTATGCTCACTGCTCATAGACTCTCATTTCCCACATGCTTATCCCACCCCAGGAGTATACACCTTCATTGTCACATAGTCCATCGACTGCTACACCTCCCTTCCAGGGCTTCAACAATAGGAAAGACAAGAATTCTCAGAGCTCTGTAGCTGTTACTGGACTCCCTCTAGGAGAACTCACTTCCTCAACAAACTCTCTCACCTGGAGAGAGTTTCTTAGAGGCTTGACAACCTGCTTCTTCAATCCAAATCCTCAACACACGGGAAAGGGTGATGGAAACAAAAGAAACTGGATGTGGGGAATGGTAATGGCAGAATGAAACATAGGCAACGCGCAGAGTACATGTTCAACAAAGATATCGGTTCGAGCTCGTTGCATAGGTTCGGGATGGTCGAGGGTTCAGTAATGGCATTCATGGTTTTACTGCTTTCCCGCTAGCTGCATTCGTGAGTGGAAGGAATGGAAAAAGATCCCGAAATAGTCAAAATCCCCACATATATTTGCATGTTCCTAAGATGATACATGGCTCTCATGAAGTGTGTTCCTCTACATTTGGAAGTTGTTCCCTTTCCCAAAGGAACTTAGGATAAAATCATATCCTCCTCACATCATTTAGAATAATAATATATATTATTCTTTGAGATTTAATCTCTTAAGTTTAGCCCCTTTTTCGAGCCTCTCATCCCCCTCACTTACCCAACCTAGTGGAGCCAATTCCCCCATACTCTTTCATCGTGGTCAGTCTACATGTAGTGATTCTTTTATATTAATGATTTGTATATTTACATATACAAAATAGGCTCCTGGCCTTAGCATCCTAGGCTCTCTGGCCCAACTATCAAATAAGCCTCCTAGATTATCATTACTTGGCTCACCAGCCTATGAAACATGTTTACACTTCATGATTAAAATTAGGGGCTCAGCCTTGGGTTATTACAATCCTGTCCCCTTATTTTTGAACTGTCCTCAGTGAAATTCTTTTACACCATATCAACAATATTTTCAAAATCTTCAAAAAGATGCGGGTATTCTTCTCGCATTGCATCCTCATGCTCCCAAGTATCATCCTCAGGATTGTACCAGGTCCATTGGACCTTTACAAGACCTATGGATCGATTCCAGAGCTGTTTGATTTTTCTATCCAGAATGCATATTAGATGCACTTGGATAGTGCCTTCTTTCTCCACTTGAATCACATTCCAATCAATTACATAATTAGCATCATGTATATATTTCTTGAGAAATGATACATGGAATAAATTATGAAAAGGAATAGATGCAAGAAATGCAATCATATAAGCTACTAGACCAATCCTCTCTAGGGACCAATATCTAGCTGCCAACTTGGAACAGTTTCCCAACTTCAGTGAAATTTTGTTGGCCTTAACCTTCAAGAATACACGATCACCCACTTTAAACTCCATGTGAGACCTACCCTTGTCAACATAGATTTTCTTCCTATCTTGGGCGGCGTTTAAATTATGTTTAATCCTCAACATTTTCTCTTCCATTTCTCTAAGCAATTCTGGCCCAATCACTGCCTTATTAGTTGGATTTTCCCAGCTTATAGGGGTGTTGCACTTTCTTCCATAAAGTGCTTCAAATGGGCTCATCTTCAAAGATGCTTGGTACCCATTTTTGTAAGAAAACTCTACCAAGTGTAGATAGTCTTCCCACTTTGATCGATTGTCCATCACATACATTCTTAACATATCTTCTATTACTTGGTTTACCCTCTCTGTCTTCCCATCAGACTTTGGATGATAGGTTGTACTGAATTTTAGATTGGTTCTGAACCCCTTGAATAATCCCTTCCAAAATTTTGAAGTGAATTTTTGGTCTCTATCAGACACAA
Source organism: Picea glauca (assembly GCA_000966675.3). Lineage (NCBI taxonomy): Eukaryota > Viridiplantae > Streptophyta > Pinopsida > Pinales > Pinaceae > Picea > Picea glauca. The sequence goes on along the minus strand of JZKD02S1887556.1, from coordinate 522,068 downwards.
TTGTCTTGGGAATACCATGCAATCGGTCCACTTCGCTCATATATATATATATATATATATATCAACAACATTGGTTTCTTTGTGAGTATTCTTCAATGGAATAAAATGGGCAGCCATGATAAGCCTTTCCACCACTGCCATGATAGAATCACGATGCTTGCTTGTCCTTGAAAATTTGGTGATGAAATCCATTTCCACCACTTCCCACTTCCACTCATGAATGGGTAATGGCTGCAACAACCCATCTGGGTGTCTATGCAGAGCCTTGACCCTTTGACACTCCATACATCTGGCAATGTACTCAATAATTTCTTTATTCATACCTGGCCAATAGTATTGGCTCTTGACTGCTGCATTGTTTTATGATATCCCCGGTGTCCAGCATAAGGCACATTATGCATCTCCTTCAAGATCATACCTTTCAGTTCCATAGAATTGGGTATAAAAATTATGTTCTTGTACAAGATCATTCCATCATCTCCCAATTTATAATCTTCAACTATCTGTTGCATTTTACCTTACTGTAATTTTGTTACCATCTCTACGTACTGCAAGTCATCTTTTACAGCTTTAGAAATTCTACCTTTAAGATTTGTTTGGTACATGCTAATGGATGTAGCATGTAACTCATGCACTCTCCTACTGAGTGCATCAACCACTTTTTTCTCCCTTCCTTTGATGTTCTTGATATCAAAGTCATACTCACAAAGGAATTCCAACTATCTGCGTTGCCTGGGATTTAAAGTTGGTTGATCAAACAAATACCTCAGACCATTATGGTCTTTCCTCAGTTAAAATTTCTTTCCCATGAGATAGTGCCTCCTCTTATTTAAGGCATGTACTATGGCTTCCAACTCCAAATCATGAGTGACATAGAGCCTTTCATTCTCTTTAAACTTTCTGGATTCAAAAAATAATACAAACCATTATGATTGAGGAATCCACCAAGTCCCTCATTGCATGCATATGTGAAAACCATGAATTTATCGTTAGGATCGGCAATTCTCAGAATCAGAGCACTGGTTAACAAGTGCTTCAATTGCTGGAATACCTTTTCACATTCTACTGTCCATTGAATGTAAGGAAGTGATTGAGTGAACAATCCTTGAAAACCATGCAATGAATCTTCTGTAGTAGCCATATAGACCCATGAAGGATCTAAATTTTGTCACATTCTTGGGTGTTGACCATCCTCTAATGGCCTCAATATTTTCAGGATCCACTGCTATCCCTTCTTTGGATATGATATGCCCCAAATAATGAATTTGGTTATGATAAAATGAGCACTTTCTCAATTTGGCATACAACTGGTGTTCTCGTAACATTTGCAACACCATCCTCAAGTGATGCTCATGTTCTTCTTCTGTATTGGAATATACAAGGATGTGATCCAAAAAGACAATGACAAACTTGTCTAAGTACCCTCAGAAAACACTATTCAAAAAACACATGAAAATAGTTGGTGCATTTGATAACCCAAATGGCACCACTGTAAACTCATAGTGACCATACCTTTTTTTGAAGGCATTCTTGTTGATGTATTCATATTTAATATTCACCTCATGGTATCCTAACCTGAGATCAATCTTTGAAAATATCCTTTCATCCTTCAACTGATCGAAGAGATGATCAATACTTGGCAAAGGATACTTGTTCTTCACAGTTACTTTATTTAACTGCTTGAAATCAATACACAATCTCAAGGTCCCATCTTTCTTCTTCACAAATAACACCGGGGCACCCCAAGGTGACACACTTGGGCATATGTACCCCTTCTTCAATATCTCTTAAAGATGCATTTGCAATTCCTTCAGCTCTGCAGTACTCATTTTGTAGGGAGTCTTTGACACTAGAGTTGCTCCAGGCATCAAATTTATAGAGAAATCAATAAATCTCTTTGGGGGTAGTCCCGGTATCTCCTTAAACACATCCTCAAACTCTTTTAGGACTGCTTGATATTCTAGATCTGGAACCCTATCTTTAGGTGTTTCCTCCATATGAGCTACAAACACTTGGCATCCCTTCCTATAACACTTATTCAACTGCATTGTTGATATTTCTTGGACAGTAACTGCGCTAGGAATTCCTTGGACTACTCTTGAGTTTCCTTCCTCATATAGGCAAGTGAATTCCTTGTTATGACAATCTAAGATAGCATGGTGTTGGTCCAACCAATCCATACCAATTAGACAGTCATATGAACCCAAAGGAAAGATGTTCAAATATTCCTTGGTATTCAACCCATTCATGCCCAATTAACATGACTTAACCAACTCAACAACCTTTCTCTTGGCTCCTGTAGCCCGCTGCACTAGCCAAGATTTCTCATGCTTGCATCTTGGAAATTGAAATATTTCCACTACCTTAGGATCTATATAGCTATTACCATCCCTTGAATCAATTAAAATAGTAAAGGAATGGTTATTGATCATACCTTCTACTTCAAGCATGTGTGATTGAAACTTTTCTTGCTTGTTGTCCAGGGCTGCATAGATCCTTGGCACACTTCTGCCCATGTCCTCCACTGTTTCTACTTGCTAGACATTGTGGACAACTCTCACTTTGTCAGCTTTGTGAGGACAATCCTTATACTTATGATCTCATTTACAAACCCGACATTGCATCGGTGGTTTCCTTGGCCTTTTCCCACCTGCCTCAACCATAGTGGGATCTCTAAAGGCTGGCTATCCTTGAGGATTATTTCTGAAGAATGGATGCTTGTTCCCCTTATTCCTTAGATCTTTGTTAAACTTCTTCTTGTCCTCCCAAGACTTCTAGAAGTTAGTCTTTCCTTTTTGCTGATCATACAAGCACTTAACTCTTCTTATGGTTTCTTCCAAAGTTTTAGGATCATCGTATTGGATTTTATCACTAATGAAAGATGACAACCCACTCAGGTACCTTTGAATATTAACTGTCTCATATTGGATGAAGGAGACATACTTCAGTAGTTCCAGGAATCTCCTTTCATACTCATCAATGGTCATGCCGCCAAGCTTGAGTTCAAATAAGTCTTTCATATTTTTGTCATAATATCTCTTGGTCAAGTATTTCTTCTCAAAATACTTCTTGAATTCTTTCCACGTCACATTTTTCTCCTTAATGTGTTGCACCTGCACAAGCTGGTCCCACCACGTGGATTCTTTTTCTTTTAGCTGGTAGATTGCAATTCTTCCTTCTGCATGAAAGGAATAATTATGCAGTTGGAAATATTTCCTCATGCCCATCAACCATGTCTCAACATATTCATCCTTCTTGTGCTCTCCATCAAAAGTAGGAGGTTTGATCTTGTTCATTTCTTCCTTTAATTCATCCACCCTAGACCTCCTATGCTTCCTGGCAGGGGCTGTACCTGAGTTTCTATGTGTCCTCCTATTTGAATGCCTTTGAGAGTGGTGGTGGTGACTATTGACACTCCTTGATATTGTTTTCTCATCATGGGACTTGTGGCTTCCTGACTTGATGGAGCCACTCTCCTTGTCTAACTTCTTCTCAATTTTGTCCAGGATTTTAATTTAATTCATGTTGAAGTCTTCATGCTGCTCTTTGGCCTTCATAAGCCTTTCATTATCATCTTTGTGGCTTTGGACATCTTCCTGCAATTTTCTGATGGTCTCCACCAGATTGTTGTCTTCATCCTTTCCTTCTCCATGTCCATTGGAATTTGTTCCTTCAATTCCCATATGGACATTCATTCCTCTAACCTCATCTTCCTGACTGTAAGCCTCTTGTACATCCTCCATATCTAAGCACTCCACGAAAATTCTGTTATGTTTTTGCAGCTGAAAACTCTGCAAAAGTGTGCAGCCAATAGAACTTTTGTAAGGCTAAATTTTTGAGCAAAACCATGCAAACATGTAAAATTCTAGTTTATAAAGGATCATAATTCCTTCTGCTGATTTTAGGAGAAATTTTACTATCCATAGGCAATTTCTGGGTGAACATTTGTCCTCTATTGTTCCAGGCCTTTCCAACGACTGCCCCCTTGCTTAATTATGAGTTTTGAGTAGAAAGTTATGACTATTTGAGCAATGGCACTTCCTGGAAGGTGATCTATGTTCAACTATTCTTAATTCTCAGAGCTGAATTGGCTCTTGGATCTGTGCTAGATCCTCTGTTTAGATTTACATCCTTTCCTTACTTCTTTTGATGCAGGTTTGTTCAATCAGGGACCTCACAGGCTCCTTCTCTAAGACTTTTCCTATTCTTAAAACAAAATTTTGGGCGCTAGCCCCTTTTATTCGGTTACCAAATTCATGTGACCACAGGCTGTGGCCAAGCGCTAAGGTGACATGTGCTTATCCAAAATTTCGATGCTTTAGAACTTCTAGCTTCAGAGAATTTCACACCTTCTTCTCTCATTTCTTTTGAACACCAAACTCCCGAACCTTTTTAACTTTTCGAGGCCAACGTAATACTATTGTCATCATATAAACATGGCCTCTATGTGTTGTACTACTAATTGGTCCAACAAGGTTGATAAAAATACAAATCTGACTAATACGTAGCATGCATCCTGAGTGCCCACGTCATCTCAGGTGACATCGACATGCCACGCCACTTCATGACTTCGGGCTTCGGGAGGTTTCACATCAACACACTCCATTTATATTGAATTCCAAACTCTCGAATAATTTGATCTGAGAGCACGTGCCTCCTTTAATGAACAGTCTGGATTAACTACAAAATTCGGGACTTTGAGAGATTTTTCTCTAGCACACTCCATTTCTCTCGAATACCGAATTCCTAAACTGCTTAATATTTCTGAGGTCGACGTAGTACATCCATCCTCATATAAGATTGTGACATGTGGCCCCACGTGTCAGACTACTATTGGTCCAACAAGGCCATCCAAGTACCATTCTGACTAACACGTGGCAGGACTAGGGAATTCCACGTCACCCTGGGTGACTTTATCATGCCACTTCACTTTGGAACTTTGGGTCTCGGGATATTTCACCTTAGCTCACTCCATTTCTCCCGAACTAGTCGATCTAATTTTGGGGAGAATCCACGACCCTCCTTCTCCTGGATGATCTACAACTGAAAAGTACTTCGTAACTTTGCAACTTCAGGTTTTGGTCCTTTTTGCTTAACAACACATAATTTTCGCCGAAGTCAGGAAGTCCGAAGGACTTGGAGGTTAATTTTCATGCACCTTCTATAGATCTGAGGGATGGGAAAGGTCCACTTTTCCCCATACATATCCTACCACCCAAATTCCTTCTTGTGGTTATCAACCATGATTACTGTGGTTTTCTTCCTTGCTGAATTTCTTGGACTGCTATACCTCCCGAGCTTCATAACACAACCAATGTGTTCCCTCAGCACCGTCATGACATCCTGAATGCTTTGAGAATGAATTTTGTCCTTTTCGACAATAGTTCACTCTAAATCCTTTGCTTCAATAACCACTTATCCGACCATCCAGGCTTAGTGTTGAAACCATGGGCTATGATACTAGCTTGTAACATTCCTCGTCCACCCTCATCGAGGACAACGCCACTACTCCAAAATCAAACTACTTTGATAGCATATTGTAATGTCCCCAACCACCCACAGGCTATACCATGCTACCTCAGACACACACGGTCTCAAGATCTGTTATAGATAATTAAAACTTTCCATTCCCAGACATAGACCTGATGGGCTATGGCAGACAAAGCTCTTTGTGGAATAAATCACATATAAACTTAAAATAAATAAATAGAGATAACATGAAAGCATACATGTAGCGAAACAGATGGTATTATTATAAGAATCACATACATGCACTAAAATACATCATTAACCATTAAGCACAAAAATGATACTTATCTCTTAATTGTAGTGCACCGACTGCATGCAGACCTTCCACAAACCTCCCAACCTTAGACCATGCTAGTCATCACTCTCAGTAGTTGTTGGCACAGGGGTAGACCCAGGGTTCAACGCTTCAACAATGCACCCACAAAACCCTAACTACCGGCCCTTTCGGCAACACCTGCGAAGCAGATGAAGTATCACCCGAGGTAGGAAAAGTGGGGGGTTGCAGGACTCAAGTGTCTACAACCTAGTTGGGACACAGATCTGTGATCACAATACCTTAACATAAAACTTATCCAATAACATTCATTATTCATTAACCCTTGTTCACATCGCAGGATAAACCCTAAATACATATCAATGCAGTAACAACCAAGATCATATACTTCCAGTCACTTAGCACATAACATTAACTCAGATATAACATTCATTCGGATACTAAGCAAAGAGCATTAACATATCTATCTATCATTCATCAATATCAATGCACTAAGCAAGTAAATACATGAACAACATCAATACATCACACAAATCATAGCAAGACAGGATATTCGTGGTTCACCCTAGTGTGGGGCTATGTCCACCAACTCTTCTTATTCTTTATTAGCTTCTTCTAATCTTCTTACATGCATAGAGCCTTAGAGCCAACTCCACATAGGACATGAGATTTGCGCGCACCTCGCAAGATCCTCCTTCCCCGACTAGGTCACAACACAAAGCCTTCTTACAATCTGTCTAGGTCACAACACAAAGCCTTCTTACAATCTGTCTGTACAAAGCACTTACAAAATGCTTGCACTTATCTCTGCAAGTCTGAACAATATTCACACAACATTCACAAGTATATGCACTTAGCAAAATGAGACTACAATCACATAGATTGCACTACTTACTACTTCTTACATCACTTAACTATCTATTTATACATTACAAAATAGGCCTCATCATGGGTAAACCCGTGGGCCGACATCTCATACCCGTTACATAAACCCTAAACCCAAAAGGTCTGGAAAAGGGGGTGATATCCTGCGATATTTGCTTCGCCTGGGCGCTCCGTCTTCGACCAGCCTGTCGAAGTCCAAAAAATGGTCAAACACGACCAAAGTTTCCACAAAACTTGGTCGAGGGCCAACATGACCCCAACACTCACCTGTGACTCATTCCGAGTCACTCTGATCTGGGCAATGTTTCTTCAAAGGCCTTGAGCTTGGCTCGAGCTACCTAGACTTACTGCTTCGCCAGAGCCTCCTTCTCGACGAACTCCTGAATTACTGTCTCAGTGATAGGTTCATCTAAGCGTTTTTCTACTGTGGTGACCACTTGTTGCAGTTGTGCACCTTGTCCCTCAATTTCTTCAAAAAGTGTGTAGGCTTCATCCTGCATTGGCTGAAGTCTCTGGGTCACTTCCATGACTTGACTTTGGATGGAATTGATCTGTTTTTGAACTGCACGCTATTCCTTTTGACCTTTTCATCTTCTCAACTGCTGAAAGAGGTTTGAACTGCGCTTGTACTATCGATGCTTGTTGCTTCACTCCCTGGAGCTGTGCTTCCAATGTTCTCAATTCTGGGTCCTCTGCAAGGCACTCATAGGTCTGCACACTTCAATTACTTAGCTATTTTCATTCTAAGGCCAATGCCTTGATTCTTTCGACTGCACCCCTGGCAGTTTCTTCCCTCTGATCTCGCACTTCCTACGGAGTGTTCGACACTGTTTGCAATTCCAGTTCTGCTACTCTTGCTTGAATCTGCTAAATGGATTTAACAAGATTCCCCACTTGGTTCTGGAGCGTTGTTCTAATGGTCGGGATGCCTCGAATGGTCATATTGCTTCATCGTGGTGAAGTGTCTGTCTGTGCTGTTTTGCTATTCCGACGAGGTTCAAGTTCTACAAGCCTTCCTTCTGCGAAGTCCTCTCTGGAACCTCCTACAATGTTTCTAGGTTTTCTTTCTTCTTACTAAGTTTTCTTTCCTTCTTTCCCATGATCTGCGTCTCTGGATTCCTCTTTTCATTCTTGTTCTTATCTTCTCTTATCATAGTAACTTCGCACTACTGGAAATATTTCATAGGGTTCAAGGGTAATACTTCTTCTCTTATTGTCTCTGGAGTAGGTGCTCTTCTCTCCTGCATGGATAGGTTCTTTAATCCTTCTTGCATTCTTCTTCTTTCTTTCGGGCCTGATCTCTCTCAATCCAAGTATTTCCTAACAAAAGTGAAAAAGGAGTGTTGTTCTCAACAAACTTAATAATAACCTCAAATTCTTCTTCTCTCAATGTTCCATGAGCACTCATAGGTACATGAGTAAGTCTTCCACATAGGGTTAGCATCTTTCCTTTAAACAAGCCTATCCCTCCCAATGAAGGAACCATAGCAGGCTTTCCCAAGATTTTTCAAGTTCTTTTTGACATGATATTCACCTGTGTTTCCTCATCCAAAACATAGTCTATGTCGGAGTATCCTATTCTTGTCTCGATTTCCTTTTTGTCTTTCAAGATCTCCAATAAATTGTCATCTCTTTGATCATTCAATGTTTCTTTCATATGTAATAATATAGTATCTGATTCTTTCTGGTTCTTTATCATATCCTTAGCTTCTTGACCTTCTTCATGGTTTTCTTGTTTCATGTTCATCTTTTCAACTTTATCAATAATCCTTGGGCAATCCAAAACCTCATGACCAACATCTTTACAACAAAGACAAATAGGACATGTACTAGGGCATGCCTTAGCAAGATGTCTTTCACTATTTCTGTCAGATCTATTCATATCAAATCTTCTTTCTTCTAGATGTGCCCTAGTTTTCAGGCTAGGACAAAATCTATCAAACATATCTAGATTCATTCTTTCGAAACAAAAATTTCCACTTGTCTTACCTTTATCAGAGCACAAAACCTCAATATCTTACCTCGTTTCTTCGGATCCGGTTCCTTTCTTAGCACAGAGCTTCACAAGTCAAGTAGACTACTGCACATTACAACAACAAATCTATGCACAGAGCTTTCTCTTTTCTTCAGTTCCTAGAAATCAAAGTTTTAGGTCTCGACAATGGAACCATTTGTTGGCACAGGGGAAAACCTAGGGTTCAACGCTTCAACAACGCACCAACAAAACCCTAACTACCAACCCTTTCGACAACACCTACGAAGCAGATGAAGTCTCACCTGAGGTAGGAGAAGGGGGGGGGGGATTGCAGGACTCAAGTGTCTACAACCTAGATGGGACACAGATCTGTGATAACAGTACCTTAACACAACACTTAGCCAATAACATTCATTATTCGTTAACCCTTGTTCACATCGTAGGATAAACCCTAAATACAGATCAACGCAGTAACAACCAAGATCATATACTTCCAGTCACTTAGCACATATAACTAACTTAGATCTAGCATTCATTTATATACTAAGCACAAAGCATTAACAGATCTATCTATCATTCATCAATATCAATTCACTAAGCAAGTAAATACATGAACAACATCAATACATCACACAAAGCATAGCAACACAAGATATACGTGGTTCACCCTAGTGTGGGGCTACGTCCACCAACTCTTCTTCTTCTTTATTAGCTTCTTCTAATCATATTACACGCACAGAGCCTCAGAGCCAACTCTGCATAGGACAAGAGATCTACGCACACCTCGCCAGATCCTCCTTCCCCGAGTACGTCACATAAAAAATCATTCTTACAATATATCTACACAAATCACTTACAAAACACTTGCACTTAGCTCTGTAAGTCTCAACAATATGCACAAAGCATTCACAAGTATTTGCACTTAGCATAATCAGAATAAAATCACATAGATTGCAGTACTTACTACTTCTTACATTGCTTAGCTATCTATTTATACATTACAAAATAGGCCTCATCATGGGTAAACCCATGGTCCGATATCCCATACCTGTTACATAAAACCTAAACCCAAAAGGTCTGTAAAAGGGGGCGAGATCCCATGATCTCTGCTTCGCTTGGGTGCTCCATCTTCGAATATCCCGTCGAAGTCCCAAAAATGGTCAAACATGACCAAAGTTTCCACAAAACTTGGTTGAGGGCCAACATTAGTGGGTCACCCCTGAGCTGGGACTAAACTCCACAAGGCAAGGGATTCCTAGGCTAGGCAAGGACAAGAAGAAGTTGCACCAGTTCACAGGAAGGATTTCCTCCAAAGATCCACTTACCCCCATCACTCACAGAATCTCATTCCCCACATGCCTATCCCACCCCAAGAGTATATACCTTCACGGTCACACAATCCATCGACTGCTCCACCTCATTTCCAGGGCTTAAAAAACATGTTGGATAGGATTTCTTAGAGCTTTGTAGCTGTTACTAGACTCCCTCCAGGAGAACTCACTTCCTCAACAAACTCTCTCACCTGGAGATAATTTCTCACAGGCTTGACAACCCACTTCTTCAATCCATCTCCTCAACACACGGGTCACGGTAATGGAAAAACGAAACACAAGCAACCTATAGGGTATATTTTCAACAAAGATATCAGTTTGGGCTCATTGCAGAGGTTTGATATGGTCGAGGGTTCAACAATGGTGTTCATGGTTTTACTGCTTTCCTGTTGGCTGCATGAGTGAGTGGAAGGAATGGAAAAAGATCCTAAAATAGTCAAAATCCCCACATATATTTGCATGTGCCTGAGATGAGACATAGCGCTCATGAAGCACACTCCTCTCCATTTGGGAGTCGTTCCCCTTCCCAAGGGAAATTAGGATAAATTCATATCATCCTCATAGCATTTAGAATAATAATATATATTATTCTCTGAGATTTAATCTCTTAAGCTTATCCCATTTTTCTAGTCTCTCAGCCCCATCCCTTACCCAGCCTAGTGGAGCCTAGTCCCCCATACTCTTTCATCGTGGTCATTCTACACCCAGTGATGCTTTTATATTAATGATTTGAATATTTACGTATACAAAATAGGCTCCTGGCCTTAGCATCCTAGGCTCTCTGGCCCAACTATCACATAAGTCTCCTATCTTATCATTACTTGTCTCACCAACCTATGAAACATGTTTACACTTCATGATTAAAAATCAGGGGCTCGACCTTGGGGTATTACACATTACCTCTTATAACCCCTTAGGTGCATCACCTTGGTAATGGGGGAATAAATAAGTGTAATACCTAGTGAACATAGCACCAATGATAACTCCACAAATCAATTACATATGGGTTCCCTTAGTCAACACAAAAATGGGTGCATAAACATGGGTTGGGGCTAATGGTGTTGGCTTTACCTTTGATTGGTGGTTGAAATATAAAAAATCAAAAAGGTTGTCAGCCCAAATCTTATTTTCATAAATGTAACACCTGCTAGAGTTTAAGCTTAATCGAGTGATCCTAAAGCACATTCAGACCATGAGTTTAGGAAGAAACAGGTAGAGGAACCAAGGTAGCTTGATACCTGAAAGAGGATCCAACTATAGGAGGTAGAACTTGTTACCTCCTTCATATATAATTATTATATTTTTAAGAGAATTCATCCCTAGTATGTTACCAAGAACAAGGAAACAAAGAGGATATTGAAGAGGAAAAGAAAAATATGGAAGATGAAGAGGATTCAAGATGCACTTGATGAAACCTTGTATTTTTTCCAGCGAAGACACAACTCTTTGGAAAAGTCTTGGTAGCATTTTTGGTTAATCCCACACTATGATCACTCCAATCATCAAATATCCCTGGAAGTAGGGTATGGAAATAATCTGACGGTTTAAATTGGATTAGATCAATGGTTGTAATAAGACATGGGTTGTAAACATTACTATTAATTAATTTTGGTCCATGGATATGCATAGCGAAAACCACTACATTGACGTGGTGGCTTCTCATTTAGTGTGCATCATTGAGGTGGTAGAGTATTACCACTTATGTAATTATCCACTCAACTAAAAGTAAAACCAGTCAACTTAAAAGGTGGTGTAGTATGGTTAATGCGCTATGAGGTCATGAAAGATGGGCCCCAGAAATGAATATCAAATTAGGTGTTTCCAAGTGGACTAATTAAGTGTGGTTGTGTGACCACAAAGAAATATTTGGAAGCATGGTATGGTGATGAGCTGATGATTTAAATTGAAACAGATCAACGGTTCTCAATTAATGCGGGTCATGAACATATGTGTCACTTAATTTTGGTCCATTGATCCACATAGCAGAAACCACTATGTTGACATGGCATATTCTCATTTATCACACATCCTCTAGGTGGTAAAGTATTACCACTTATGTAATGATGCGCTACTAAAAGTAAAAGCACTCAACTTCAAACATGGTTTGGTATGGTAAGTGTGCTATGACGCCATGAAAGACGGGCCGCGAAAATGAATTATCAAATTCAGTGTTTCCAAGTGGACTGATAGATCGCCCCCGAAAAAGAAATATCAAATGAGGTGTTCCCAAGTGGGCTGGTTAGTGCGCTATACATCATGAAATATGGGCCCGAAAAGGAAATATCTGAGGTGTTTCCAAGTGGACCGATTAAGTGCGTTATGATTGTATGATGCTAGTATTGATCATTCTCTATTTTTCAACTATGGTTACTTCTGTGTAATTTCTAAATTCTCCATGGAAGATTATAGTGATAATTTTGGATTGTTGAAAACAACTAGGATTCTTTGATCATTTTGTTGGACATGTTCATAATATTGTATCTCGTAATTCGTGGTGTAATAAGTATTGTATTTAATAAGAATTTATGAATAATTTGTACAAGTGTTGTACCATTGACACATAGTACAATAAAAGTATCATATGCATTATCGATAAATGTGGATTGTGTTATGTAATAAGTGTTTCATTTAATAAGAATTTGTTTATAATTTTTATAGAAGTGTTCTAGTGATACATATATGTGTGTGTGTGTGTGTTATATTTCACAGACACTCTGATGTATAACAAAATCAAATTACATTCTATAAAATTGGGTAAACTTTAAATTCTAAAGGTACTTGAAAAATTTACCCATCATAAAAAAATCACTTGACGGGGACGGTGAACTTGAAATTCCATGCCTACTCGGTACAATGTCAAGTTTTGGAAGGAATAATAAACAAAATAGCTTCAAATTTCGGGTTGTTGGGAAATAAATCTCCATCGGTATTTCGACTCTGCCAATTGGAAGTTTGTGTGGAAACATCACCAGGTAAATTGTTCATAGATTTTAAAGCTCATTGAATCTTTTACTATTCTATTTGCCTATGTGAACAAAATGGATGCTCAAAAGAAGCCTGGAAAACCAAAATGTCTAGCCAAACCCCCTTCTGAAGACCAACATTTATCTGATAGAGATGGGGAAATTTATGAAACTAAGATGACCCGAACTACTCCCTATAAGATAATACAAGACTCCTATGGTAGGTTCATGGATTCCCATGATCGAATTTGAACCCATGAGTTAGACCTCACCAAATATATTATACATGAGACCTATGATTTTCCTAAGCTAGTATCCCTCTATGCCTAATGCTATAATCCTCAGCGACGCTATGTGTTATCAATAGATGGGTCTACGACCATATTTAATATAATCCCCGTAGCCATTTCCCAAATGTTGGCCTTACCTGAAAACCTTGATTTAAAGATGTTACAAGAGGAATTCTTAATAGGAAAATATAGGTCTTTGGAACAWARCCYRAAAGTGAKCCTTTTACARAGATATATGGGCAAGGGATATTTTGTTCCATAATCCCCACCACCATATAAAGTTGATATCCTTCTCGACACTRGAAGGGAATCYRTTTCTATGATGTKCTTAATCATAGGATAKGAACATGATAATACCATTGATGAAAYAATTMTAGGGTTCATGGYARSMATCCCMCYCCCCCACATGATACTCCTTYGGTGAAATTCAATTATGWAAAGTACCTAGCARATGCAATTCATTTGYAGTTCRWGAATTTCAAYRTARMAAGGTRTTTTAGAAACYAGTCATRTTTGGTATACCTCATTTTGTRKTTTCAGTCCTTCAATTTCAAGCATATTGAAACAAAAACATWGGATGAGCTAGGTAACCCTTCTTTTGTGAYTGAATGGAYACCTTTAGTGAGGAAGCATGCTAAAAATGAGGGATTTACTAGATTTGTTGATAAAATCATGTACATTGTTTGAATTTGTTGATAAAATCTAGTAATTTAATGTTTGAATTCACCCTGAATGCAGTATTTTACTACAATTGAACCCACAAACAAGAGTGGGAGACTGGTACTTGTATAAGGATTGTAAAATTATAAGGGTGTATGGTTGCGAGTTTACACCTTTCAAGTTACTTGTCTATTTAACTACCATAATTTTTTCTTTGGAGTATATATGCCAGAGATTCAATTCAATTCAAATTCATTTTGCTTCTACAAATCACAAGATCACTTTTAAGTTTCCACAAGATGTTGGTCATTTTATTGTGAGATCAAGAGAAGCTCAAAATGTTGTTTAGAGAATGTTGGATGCATTGGATCTGATTCATGGAAAACCCTAGAAATATGATCCACATAAAATCATTTCAAATAAGATAATTAAATTGGGTTTGGGCCCCTACTTTCATCAACCCATTCCTGAGCTAGAAAAATTGGCAAACATGGATAATTGAGGTCAGGTTTCAGACTTAATGAAGGGAGGCCTTCAATAACAAATTGAAGTTGATAGAATAAATTCACAAATGGTTTCAGGTCCTGAAGTCCATGTTGATGTGAGTTTTGAGAATGTAGGATAATAGAAACAAAGGAGGATAATAGAAACAAAAGGTGGATAATAGAAACAAAAGCGGGGAACATGAAGCCACTAGTGAAATGGATGTGGATGAAATATAATCACATGAACCATAAATAAAAAATTCAAGAATTGAAGAGGCAATAGAGCAAGATGTGAATTTAGATGAAATCGTCTCACTAGAGAAAACCTATGAGGAGCCTATGGATAAAGAGGTTTTCTCTTTAGCTCATTTTCTTTGAGCTTTGGTTTCTAGAGAAGAAATTCAAAAAATAGGGACATCATCTATTGGAGGTGAACAACATCCTAAAGTGGATCTTTCAAACATTTTAGTGATATCAATATACAAAATAGTCAAGGCAACAAGCAAATCTACCCTCAAACATGGAAAAAGGACCAACCATAGCCCAAATTACTCTCTATTGTTGATTTGAAAGAGGGGTTATTAAAAATTGTTGTTCTTGAGCCAATCTCATAATATATTATTCAATTGATGATTATGAAGCTACCCATATGACATACAAATTAGATAATATTCATTCTACTGAAAAATTTGATTTACACAGGCAGACATGAGAGGTGGTTTTCAATGATCTGTTAAAAGCTATTTCCAGAAAGAGTAAGTTGGAGAAAATGGTTAGGAAAGTTGTGAATCAATTGAGACATGAAAAATGGTCAAATAAGGAAAAGAAGGTTAAAATAATAAACCTACAAGAAAATGTCATTGCTCTAGGTGCAAACCCGAATGATCCTAAACTCATTCAATCTCTTGTGAAGGAAAATAATGTAGAGATATAGGTGTTGAAAGAAAAACGTAAGATTCCAACCAAAGAACATGTACAAACCAAGGAGCTAATGGAATTAAAACAAGAAGAAGAAAAATTGGTTGAGCGGATGATGGAACTGAATGGGAAGGTCAACCAGTATGAAACCTTATTTGTGAAATTGGAAAAAGAGAAACAAGAAGCCACAATAGTAAAACCTCCTCCTTCATCTCAAGTTTCATCAGAGGTAACACCAAAATATTATTTAGAACAGTTGGATAAAACTCTATCACAATCAAATCTTGAGGAGGTGGAAGTAGAACAACTCAAGAGAATCATTTCAACACAAGAACAAGTTGATATTCTACTTGAATAGATTAAAGAAAGAGAGTTTCTCATGAGTGAATCTGAGAAGACTAAGAAAAATCTAGAGAAAGATATGGACCAAGCTAATTGTAAATTTATTGGTAAGAATTATTTAATTGGAGCTAAACATATACTATGTGACAGGATGATTGAAAAAGTATCCTAGGTAGGGAAGCATTTTACTCTGCTACAAGATGCATGATCTTTAGCTTGCCAAGTTCAATAAAGAATAGATAAAATTGGGATTGAATTGGGTGATAAGCCTCTAATTGTTGATAATCTTATTAAATTGTTAAATACAATATCTTGGGATGAGTTGAAGACATTAGGGGTCAATGACAGAATTTCATTTACAATGGATTCCACCAGATTACTTACAAAGAAGCAATTGGTCCAAAATGCTCAAACTTTGTGCAATGATTTTTTTTAAGGGTGGTCGATTATTTACAAATAAACTCATATTTGTATTTCAAAAGGGAATACCATCATTTTGGATGAAAATGATAATTTGTTTTCTGAAGAGGCTTATAAAACATTAATCCTTCATCGAAGAAATGATGTACACAAAATTCAAGATATGGGAGGATGTAACATACCCAACCACCCATAGGCTGGGCATGCTACTTCAAGCTCGTTTATGAACTAATTTTGAATTTCGATAAATTTTTAATTAATTAAGAGGCATGAAATATTCACATGTAGAGATCAAGATTCATGCTACAACATAAAGAATGTTTAAACATGCCATGCATAGAAATAACCAGCAACTAGGCACATCAAAATGCATATCTCAGAGATATTAATTGATGCACAGCGGAAATAAATGTATAAGCAGAGAAACACATGAAAAATATCACTTATATTTAATGAAATGAATCATCGACTGGATGCATACCAAGGACGCTCCACCCAACCTTAGACACTGTTGTTCTAAGTCTTAACAACAATGTCACCCTCGATATAGGGCTATGAATCCATAATGATGGTTCCATAATTTCACTCAGCTTCCCAAACCAATCAACACTAAAGATCTCACAGGCTTCTCAGCACACACAACAATCCAAAGTATACCATCTCTCTTCTACCCAGCCTGTACAACCCAAGAGAATGGACCCCCTTCTTTGCCACACAATCCCTTAGAATTTCCATGTCCTTCCAGGTCTCCAGTGCATCTGGTCAAGAATCTGGGACTCTCAGGATTCATAGATGTGGGAAAAAATTAACACATTCCCATGCATCTTAGACATGCAAGAATTAATTCATGGTTGGAATACACTAGCATTCATTACTTCCAACAAAACCATGGCTACTCTCCACAATTCGTTTTTCTTTCCCAAGCCAAGATTAAAATGAATGAGGAATGAAGAGTGGGTGAAAGAATGGATGGAGAGAGAACATAATGAAAGGTGTGAACAAATAACAATGAAAAATGAGTGAGTGAGTGAACCCCCAAACAAACCAAAAATGGGTTTATGTATTTCTTGGAATTAAAGAACCACGCGGCCTTCCCCCAAGAAGATCATGTAACCAATATTCTCCATTAAAAAAAAATGGGTAGATAAAAATATAAAATAAACACTTACCCCCTCCATCCCACTCTCTTGTGGAATCATATCCCTCTATAACTCTTGTCCTTGTTTGTCTAGTAGCCAATGATGTATTTATTATTAATAATGTTCAAAACATTACATTTCCTAGGAACATTGGCCTCTTTTAATTGTTTGGACACTCTGTCCTTTCATAAATTCAAAAAATACATTATTTAATATGGGGCTCAAAACCAAGGTATTACATTCCCCTCCCCCTTATTTTGGCACTGTCCTCAGTGCATATACAAAACATAAATCAAAATTTCAAAATTTATTAAAAAATTTGCGTGTACTCTGCCTGCATGGTATCTTCATGCTCCCAAGTAGCATCTTCAGGACCATAGTAGGTCCACTGGACATTTACCAGCTTTATAACTCAGTTCCAAAGCATTTTGACTTTTCTATCCAATATATGCATTGGATGGACTTGAAATTCTTCCTCTGTCTCTACCTAAATCAGATGTCAATCAATAACATTGTTAGGATCATGTACATATTTTTTTAGCAAAGAAACATGAAATACATTATGCACATTCATGGAAGCATGTGATGCAAGCATGTATGCAACTGGCCCTATTCTGTCCAATATCTCAAATGGACCACAGAATCTAGCTGTTATCTTTGTACAACTACCCAACTTTAAAGATATCTTCTGGGGCTTCACTTTTAAAAGAACATGCTCCCCCACTTAAAATTCTCTAGATGTCCTATTCTTATCTGCATAAATTTTCTGTCTATCTTGAGATGTATTTAAATTCTTCTTAATTCTAACCATCTGGTCTTCCATATCCTTGGGCAATTCTGGCCCAAGTACCACCCTATCTACTGGGTTGTCCCAACTCATTGGAGTATTGAATTTTCTACCATACAAATCTTCAAATGGTCTCATTTTCAATGAATCTTGATACCCATTATTATAGGAAAACTCAATCAAGTGCAAGTAATCCTCCCACTTAGATGGCTTATCCATCACATACTGTTGAATAATGTTTTCATTGATTCCAAAGGATGATTGATCGATTGATGTCAAGGAATTGATTGATGCCAAAGGATGATTGAATGATGTCAAAGGTCGAAGGTTTGATTTCAAATGATTGATGTTGATTGATGTCAAATTAACAATGTCTTATCATAGTATATTGATGAAGTATGTATTGTCCTTGATGTGAATGGATTGATGTCAAGTGGAATCATAGTCATATGATGTCATGCATAGATAAAGATGGATCAATGATTTGTCATTGATATATGATGCATAGATGAATATGGATTGATGTGTTTTCATTGATGGTTTGATGCATTCATGTATTGATCGTTGGATTATGTGATCATGCATGGAATCAATGACAAAGGGACAATGTCATAGTGATATATTGTCACAGTGATATTGATGTAAAGATGACTCATTATTGTCTTGTCATGGTTTTACAAATGGATGAACTCCAAAGTGGTCCCCTTATGGTGAAATCCATCATGGAAAGACGCTTTGTGGAGAACTCCAAAGTGGTTCCCTTATGGTGAAAGCCATCACGGGAAGACGCTTTGTGGTTGAGTTATCCTAGAAGTATGGTTAGGTAACCCATGCTTAATTATGGATTAATGAGATGAAGATCAATGAATTTATCAGTGAAACTATCCTAGATGGATAGTGCTTGTCATGCCATTTCCGGTGGTATGTGGATCATCACATAAATCCTCACGATTTGAGAGTTATGGCCCTACGAAATTCGAGGACCCTCATATGTTGGCTTGAAGCCCAAAAATGTCAAAGAAGTCAAAGTACCTTCAAAGAAGGAGGCTTATTTAAATAATAAAGTGAAGTAACAAAGTCAAGGAGGATTATTTAAATATTAAAGTGAACTAACAAAATCAAAGAGGATTATTTAAATAATAAAGAGAAGTGACAAAGTCAAGGAGGATTATTTAAATAATAAAGTAAATGGAGAACTTTCTATTTATGGAAAGTAGTTATGAGAAGGTTAACCCTAAAATGAGGAAAGAGGGTTAAGTGGTCAAGTGGCTATTGGATACATGGACAAGTGGAAAATTGGGCAAAGTTGAACTTAAGTGATTATGTGGACAAAATTGTTATGTGGGAAAAGTGACCTAGAAGATGCTCCTAAGGAAACTACTTGGAGAGTATAAATAAGAGGCAAGGGTCTCTTGTGAAATGAAGATATTGAGCATATATTGAAGATCTATTCTGAGAGAGAGATTGAGTGGAGGATCTCATGGATGCATCAAAGTTTTCGTAAGTCTGAGGTCTTGATGGCGAAAGTTTCGGAAGTTTAGAAACCCTATTTTTTGAAGCGTACGCGGGCTGACTATGTATATGACGCGTACATACTGAGGCTTACGATGGCTGGTAGTGTATAGGGTTTGTACATGTTGGTAAATCCATGAAACTTGAGAATATGAAGATGCAGAGGTTCTATATTCTGAGATCAAGCTCCCAGGAAGGTCTACATTGCTAAGATACATCAGATCTATCCATTGGTTCAAAAGGTATGGTAACATAGTTGTCTTGATGGATACTCTTGCTTGTTGTATGGTGAATGCTTAAGGCATTCTTGGTATGGCTGTTGTGATTGGGTTTTTGTTGGTTGATGGAGTGAGAAACACTCTCATAATTCAGCACTGATATGATTTCTATAGTATACTGGTTGCTTATACATGATTGAGTAGCATTCATATTGTATGGTTGAGAAGCATAAGTAAGTTGTTGGAGAGCTTGGATGTGTTGTGATTGGTTATGGTTCAGATTGGATAATGAAAGACAAAAGTGAATGGGACTGAAGTTTGCAGAGGATCTGAGTTTATCTTGAAGAGATAACCCTAAGTAACTCAGAAGAGATACACAGGCTGTAGTACAGACTGGCCGCATACATACGCGAGCTGTACTATTGATAGGGTGCATACATACACGTGCTGCACTACCGACATGTCGCATACCTATTGATAGATTGGTATATGTTGAGGATTGTTGCCTCATCTTAGTTGGTGCTGAGTGTGTAAGCCGAGTCTTGCATTATAGAGCTGATTCTCTTGTAGAGTTGTACTATATTCAATTGTTGTTGATAACCCAAGCATTGTAGTTTGTAATAAAAAGAAAATTGTACATATATCTTGTGTTCTTTGTGTTCCTTGTGGTGATGTTTTATTAATGATATATGTTGTTGTTATCTGTTGCTGATGTATATTTACATTTGACTGGTTATGAATGACAGTAATGAGTAATGAGTAAATGGTGATTTCTAAATAAGAATTTTGTTAAGGGAAAAAGTTTTGAAAAGGATCCCCACACTCATTCACCCCCCCTCTAAGTGTGGTCGGTGTGTCCAACAATTGGTATCAGAGCGTGCCTTCACTATAAGCCTTAACAAGCTTGGAGGAGATCCATGGACACACAAATGGATGATGAAGTTCCAATCCTTGATAAGGAAAATTATTCTACATGGAGAATAGAAATGAACGTGCACTTGAAGGAAATGGGAGCGGGTATTTGGAAGGAAGCTATTGGTGGATCAGTTCCTTTGAAGAACAAGTCAAAGTTTGCAGCTCAAAGGCAAGAAAATAAGAATGATTCATTGGCTCTCAAGATGATTCTTAGTGGACTCTCAAGTTCTATCAAAGAAAGCACGGGACAATGCAATACCGCCAAGGATCTATGGCTAAATCTAGAGGATACATACTGAAGCAAGGAGGAAGATCTTGAAGACAATTCCATCAAGAACAATGAAGGTAAAGAATCTCCCAAAACTCTTGATTGCATTATTTCTAAATGTGATGATGTTGGAAAAAAGGAAGATCTTGAATACATTTCAAATGAAGGTAAAGAATCATGTGATGATGTTGGCAAAAAGGAAGATCTTGAAGATATTTCAAATGAAGGTAAAGAATATTCACAAGCCCTTGATTGAAATAATTCAAAATGTGATGATGTTGAATATTTCTCTACAGGTGAAGAGGAAAATCTAGAAATAGTTTGTGTATAATCAATTGATTGTTATCCCATGGAAGAAGTAGAAGAAAAACTATTAGAGCTTAAAGAGAAAATTGAAAGGGGTCTATATGAATACATCAATGACCATTATTATATAAACTATAGCTATCTTTCGGATAACACTAAATTTTTTCTTAAGAAGAGTCAAAGGCACATATTGAATTTAAAGGAAATGCTCAAAGAAAAAAAAGAGAGTAAAGAGACTCAATTAGAAGAAAAGGAAGAAGAGATAACAAGACTAAAGAATTGAAAATAAGATAAGAAGGTAGATGATGAAATTAGTAACATTCTTAAAATTATTTTCCATCTCAAGACCCAAATTGAGGAAGCCAAAAGGGTAGAGGAACTATTGAAGAAACAAGTAAATGAAAAGGAAGAGTCATGTCATAAGTTAGAAGTTGAAGTTGTTGATCTTAGAAAGAAAGTGGAGAAGTCCAACAAATTCTTTAATATGATAAATCAGGTCTTGGATACAAGAGTGAAGCTACAAATGTTGAAGCAAGAACCTCAAAGAAGCATGAGGTAAGTTCCTCACCCTCAAAGGATGAAGACAATGTTGCAAGTCAACCATCTACACAAGGAAAAGAAAATTTCAAAAGAACAAAGCAAGGATACATAAAGAAGCCATCTTTACACCTCAAAAGGGATGGACACCAAAGAAAAGGTATGAACGTGTTTTTCATGGTCAATGTTATTCATGTAATGAATATGGTCATAGAGATTTGGAAGGCAGATCTTATGCAAGGAAAAATAATGTATAATATACTAGATATAAAAAGTATGCAGTACAAAAACAAAATGCTAGAAATTGAAGAATAACAGTAATATAACCAACATAATCTCCATAATAACACATAAATGATATAAGAACAACAACTGAAATAGCACTTGATTCAGAAAGCAATGTTCATGGGCCTCTTCGAGGGGGAAACCTCCAGTCGAGCAATTCTCTATTACAATCATCTCAAAACTAGGGTTCTCATACCCTCGACTCTTATTTATACTAAATATGTCTATCAAAAGAAGCATCTAGAGGAAGATCCTTCTAGAAGTTGAAGCTTCTATTAGGTCTTCTTACATCCGCCTTATTATATTTTATTGAAAGGCCTTATTAATATTGACCTTTATTACATCCAAATATATTGTTCTACCTATGTACGGGTTAGGACCCTAACATGTCTGCCCCCTTAAAAACAACCTTGTCCTCAAGGCTTGAGATGTGGAAATTGCTGTAGAATGGTAGTTGGTTCCCAAGTGGCATCTGTTGGAGTTGTATCTTTCCACTGGACTAGCACTTCCTTGATGGTTCTCTGACATAGGCGATGCTCATGCTGGTCCAAAACTACTTCTGGCTATAGCCAAATGGATCCTTCTTCAGCTAACTCAGGAAGGTTGGTTTGAATTTGGCACCTAGTTCCAATCACCTTCTTTAAGCATGAAACATGAAAAACAAGATGTAGCTTCGAATGACTAGGCAGAGCTAATGGATAGGCTACTTTTCCTACACACTTGAGAACTGTATAAGGACCATAAAATTTGGGCGCTATCTTCTGACAATGCTCGACCTTGAGGGAAGTTTGCTTGTAAGGTTGCAGTCGCAGAAACACCTGATCCGCTTCTGAAAATTGGCATTCAGAGTGACCTTGATCAGTTTGTTGCTTCATGCGATTCTGTGCCATGACTAAGTTCTCTTTGAGGGTACGGAGAATAGCCTCTTGAACTGTAAGTGTTTGGTCAACCACCTAGACCTTTGAGGTACTCAATAAGTATGAGAGAACTAAAGGTGGCTTCTGTCCATATACTACCTCAAAAGGAGTCATGCATGTAGTTGTATGGTAGGAAGTGTTGTACCACCATTCAACTAGGGGTAACCATTGAGCCCACTGATTTTTATTTTCAGAGGAAAAACACCTTAGATATGTTTCCAAACACTTGTTGACAACTTCCATTTGACCATCAATCTAGGGATGATAAGCTGTGCTGAGATGAAATTGGGTGCCCCATAGCTTGAACAGTTCTTGCCAAAAGTTGCTTGTGAAATTTGGGTCATGATTAGAAAAAATAGAGTCCAGCATGCCATGAAGCTTGAGGACTTAGTCCATGAAAATTTGAGCCACCGTGGATGCTGTAAATGGGTGTTGAAGAGAGTAGAAATGAGCATACTTGGAAACGCGATCAACAACCACCATTATGACTGATTTATTTCCCGATTTGGGTAAGCCGATAATAAGGTCCATAGAGATATCCTTCCAAATAACAGGTGGAATCGGAAGCGGTTGTAGTGTGACCAGAGATTTGACTATTTCTCCCTTGTTGCGTTGACACAGATCACATTCAACGACAAAATTACGGATGTCATGTTTCATACCATCCTAGGAAAAAGAACATTTGACCCTGTCATAGGTTTTGGTAAACCCGGAGTGCCCCACTGTGGGTGTAGCATGAAGCTCAGAAAGTATCGTGGATTTAAGCTTTGATTGTTTACTTAAATACAAATGGCCTTTGTATCGAAGCTCATCATGGAGCCAAGAGTACCCTGGGGGAGCTGGAGCATTGGACTGCAATTGCTGGATCAGATGTGAACTTTTGGGATCTTGTAGCCATTCCCGGCGAATGGCTTGGAGCCAATATGGTACAATGAAGGAAAGAGAAAAAAGGGATCCTTCATCTTCATATTTTTAGGAAAGTGCATGCGCCACCACATTGTCTTTGCCTTTCGGGAAACTTCAATTTGTTCTTGGGAATGTCTTTGTCTTTGCATCCAAAGAGATTAGTCACCCATTTTTGTTGCTCCAGGGAGGAAATGCATTGTTCCAGAAAATACTTGAGGCTTTGATGGTCGGTCTTAATTTGGAAACGTTGCCCCAATAGATAAGGGCACCATAGATCAACGACATGCAGAATAGCCATCATTTCCTTTTCATAGATGGATTTGCTTAGATTCCTGTCAAATAGTTGCTTGCTGGTAAAGGCCAGAGGTTGACCCTCTTGCATAAGGAAAACACCATTTCCTTTCCCTGAGGCATCACATTCCAACACAAAGGTCTTTTTGAAATCAGGAAGGGCTAGAACTGGAGTGGTGCACATGGCCATCTTCAAGGTTTGAAAAGCTTGAGCAGTGGCTGGAGTCCAAGTGAAGGAGTTCTTTTTGAGGAGAGCAGTGAGAGGTGCTGCAATATTTCCATAATTCTTAACAAACCTACGATAATACCCTATTAAGACCAGAAATCCTCGCAAGATTTTGAGAGTCTTTGGGTGCGTCCAGTCTTGCATAACTTCAATCTTTTTCAGATCTAGCCTAACACCATCCTTACCAACCAGATGACCCAAGTATTCTACTTCTGAGGTGCCAAAAGCACATTTAGACTGTTTCAGGAAACATTGGTGCTGAGAGAGTAGATGGAGAACTTGATCCACATGAGTAAGATGGTCTGTCTAGGTTTTGCTATAGATGAGGATATCATCAAAGAAAAATAAGACAAAATGACAGAGAAAAGGATGGAAGACATGATTCATGAGGCTTTGGAAGGTGGAGGGGGCATTACACAAGCCAAAGGGCATGACCAAAAAATCATAGTGGCCCTCATGAGTTCTAAAGGCAGTCTTGGGAATGTCTGCCTCTTTCATACATATCTGGTGGTAGCCCGAGCGAAGATCAAGTTTAGTAAAGAATTGGGCGCCACTCAATTCATCCAGGAGGTCATCAATGATAGGAATGGGAAATTTGTCTTTAATGGTCAGTTTGTTGAGGGCATGGAAGTCAGGACACATTCACCAAGAACCTTCTTTCTTCAGGACCATGACTATAGGAGAAGAGTAGGGAATCATACTAGGATGGATAACGCATGCACTAAGGATTTCCTATACCATTTTCTCAATTTCATTTTTTTGGGAAAAGGGGTGGCGATACAGACCGATATTGGGAGGAAGGATTTTAGGTACAAGGGGAATGGAATGATGATGAACACCACGGGAAGGGGGGAGTCCTTGGGGAGTGGAAAATACCATTTGATGTTTAGAGAGGAGGGCTTGGAGGTCTTGCAGCACTGAGGGTGTCTCTGTTGCTTGTCTGGAATGGGGTTCAGCAATAACAATAGAATGACCTTTTTTTAGCAGCTTTTCCATGCGATGGGAACTAATGATATCATGTGAACCAATGGTGATTCCATGGAATTTATATTGGTCGCCCTCCTGGTCGAATTGCATGGTTAATTCCTTAAAATCCATGAGAATGGGACCCAAAGTCCTTAGCTGATCTGCACCCAAGACAATGTCACAACCTCCCATGTTGATAGCAAACATATGGGATTTTAGGTGGTAGTCACTGATTTGGAGATGCACATTTTCACAGCGTCCTCCACATTTCATGGAACCACCATTGGCAATCATGATTTGGAAATTGTTGACGGCATGGATGTAGCAATGAGTTTCTTGGGCAATGCGGCGATGAATAAAATCATGGGTGCTTCCACTATCAACCAGAATGATGACCTTCCGATGCTTGATGTAACTGATTAACTTGAGGGTTTGGGGAGTGGAGAAGACAGTGAGAGCATTGAGGGAAATGACCGGTTCTACTTCAGGAGGGTCTGAGGGAGGGGTTATGTTAGTGGTTTCAGGTTACTTAGACATAAGGGGAGTTTCAACATTCTCTTTTGAAATATCCTCGGAGATGGCCATAAAAATATTGTGTTCCTTACACTTGTGGTCTGGGAAATATTTTTCATCACAATTATAACAAAGGCCTTTGAGTTGGCGTTCAACCATTTCAGCCCTGGTCAATTTTTGGATCTTTAGTGGGGCAGAGGGAGTAGTGGGATTTACAAGTTTAGGGCAAGGGATAAAGGAGGGTTTTCAGTTTTGAGAAGATACAACCTGTTGTTCTTCTGTAGCTCTTTTAGTATCCTCCACCCAAATCGAAGGTAGAGCCATGAGGACATGGGCCCGAATCTCATCCTTGAGGCCACTGATAAAACACTCTCGAAAAAAGGCATCAGTCATGCCCTCTGTTCGAAAAGCCAGGTGCTCAAAGGCAGCTATAAAGTCTTCCATTGTTCCTAATTGTTTGAACTTTGTCAAACAACCCAAATGGTTAGTTTCAGTGTCAAAGCGTGCATAAAGCTTAGCCACAAAGTGTGTCCAAGCAATATACCCTTGACGGGAAGTTTTTCTCCATTGCCACCATTGCCAACGTTCTTGATCTAGATGGAGAACACCATACCGGAGTTTGGCCAAGTCATATGTAATGCCATATAAAAAGAAATAATGTTCCATTTGGGTTACCCACCCAGTGGGGTCTGATCCATCAAATTTGGTCACATCCATCCGCGGAAGGCATAGGTCACGTTGAAAGTGATGGTGCTGAAAGTTATGGGAATGAGAGGAATTTTCACCGTCAATATGTGGAGGTGAGTCAGGGGAAGGGTTATCTATAGGTATTTTCAGTTTGGTGCAGAGTGATGAAAAGACAAATTTAAGCTAGGTGGCCAGTTCTTGTTTGACTTCCTCCATTGAGGACTGCATGGTTGTATTGATGGTTTCAAAATTGGCGCTGAGTTGTTTCACTTCTTGTTGGGTTGTGGTGAGACTAGATTGCAAGGTATTGAAGTGAGCTTCCAATTCTTGGCTACGGGTATGGGCCATGAGGACAAGGGAACTGAAAAGGGGCTAGTGGGGTCAAATTTGTTTGCCGAAAAATGATATGTATGAAGGTGATAAGAGAGAAGAGGTGAATCCAATGGAATAGGTCTAAAATAATGGTGAAAATTTTTCCAGACTTTGTTTTTTACACTTGCAGAGTTATACTCCGGTCTGAAGAGTACTGCATAGATGAAATCCCCAAATGCTTAACCAGGAAGAAAAGTGTAGTGATTTGGCAACCCAAACATAGTTGCACAACAATAGATCTTGTCTGTTTTAATTTGTTTATGTTTCTGTCCCCCAAGGTTTAGTTATTCAAGGGTTCTATAGACAAGGGTTTTCCCTATGCTATATCTCTCTGATATACATGTGGGGTCCAACAGTAGTACTTGGCCCAATATCTTAGGGCACTAACTAACGAGGATAGACTGTACCCTTAGCCATACTATCCGACTACCTAGGTACTAGAGAGTATCTTCCCGAGTGTTGTTCTCGGTGGCACTATAGTAGTCAGGCGACCAATCAGTTTATCTAAAGAGGGCTTGACAAAATCTAGGCCGATCCGTACACAGGTGTTGTCTGATGCGCTACCACTCGAAGGGGTACCAACAGGGGTTATAAGGGTGGCCAACAGATGTGTGCTTAAGAACCACTTGTATTTTCTACATGTATGAATCCCTCAACCACGACTTTATGTGCGTAACGACAGATCTTTGTGGCTTAAAGACGCCGGAATATGTCTCTACCTTGAAAAAAAAATTACCCACAATTTCTGCCAAGGAAAGTGCTTTGATACCACTTGTAATATACCAGATATAAAAAGTATGCAGTACATAAATAAAATGCTAGAAATGGCAGAATAACAGTAATATAACCAGTATAATCTCCACAATAACACATAAATGATATAAGAACAACAACTAAAATAACACTTGATTCAGAAAGCAATGTTCATGGGCCTCTTCGAGGGGGCAACCTCCAGTCGAGCAGCGCTCTATTACAATAATATCAAAACTAAGGTTCTCATACCCTCGACTCCTATTTATACTAAATATATCTATCAAAAGAAGCATCTAGAGGAATATCCTTCTAGAAGCGGAAGCTTCTATTAGGTCTTCTTACATCCACCTTATTCTATTTTATTGAAAGGCCTTATTAATATTGACCTTTATTACATCCGAATATATTGTTCTACCTATGTGCAGGTTAGGACCCTAACATAATGGAAGATTTCATAACACCATAAGGTGTTGGAGATGTGATCAAGTAGGACACATTGATGTTCACTGTCACACCATGAGATGCTATAGCTGTAGTGGATTTGGCCACAAATCCCAGGATTGCTGGAACACAAGAACAAAGTCCATGATGAGGAATTCATATAGCATGACTAGAAGAAGGATTGAAGTTAGGAAGGGGGACATTTTTTAAAAGATGGAGGCTCAGAGCTCAAGCTCTGAGAAGCAAGGACACCTTCAGAAGTGGGTGAAGAATACTAAACAACTAGAGCATAATGGAAGCCTTAAGGGAAGCTCATGTGTGTCATCTTTAGAAGCATACACGGGTTACAATGGTAACATTCGCGTACATATGCAAGATGACCTTGAATAAGTCACATACATACACGAGCTGTCTGTGCAGTAGGCCATGTATATGTGGTAATGCCTTGTGAAAAGGGCTATGGACAAGGGTTGCAATTTGATGTGATGGTATAAATTGTGTTGCAGGATCTGACATTGTTTATTACAGGATCTAACATGGTTTGTTGCAGGTGCTCATGATTACATGATGGCATACATATTTATATGTATGATGATGATATATGGTTGAGTGATGAAAGAATATCTTGGATGCATGGTACTAACCCTTGAGTATGGATTGAGGCATTGTCTGTTGAAGAACAATGCTAGTTATGACTATGAAGTTATGGTACCTTGGTTATGTGATATATCTTGATGATGCTAGCTAGAGATGTCATTGATCTATTGAAGCACACTACTAGTACATGTATTGTTGGATGCTTAGTATTTGATATAGTGAATGGAGGATTGAGGTTGATCTGTTGGGGTACATGGCTGGTACATATTTGAGTTTTATTGATATATCTTATGATGTATTATTAGAAGCATATTTGATGGATATCTTGGTGCATGCATTTGACATATGGTTGGACTACATCTTGGAACATGTAGTTGGTGATTTGGTGAGGTGATCATGTTGTACATCATTGATGAGTCTGATCTATAGTTGATGCATGATTGATACACTTCTAGTACATTGGTAGAGGCACATACTAGCAGTTTGATTGGCACATGTTTTGTGGTGGATTTGGCATACATGTATGAGGATTCATTTTGTTGTGGTATTGGTGCATGGTTTATGTACTTTCTTGGTACAAGTGGTGATACATGCTTGGTACACTCATAGATGGTATATTTCTGGATGATAGTACTTGGCTAAAAAGTACACCATTGGTATCACTTGATTAGCATATACTTTGATACATGATGTATTGGATGATATAGTCGAGACACTTGATTGATTGAGATATATGGTCGTGGAACTTGTTTCATGGTGGAGGCATATCATGAGTGACATAAAGCACATGGTTGACATGTTGGTAAAGACATATGGTTGATACATTCCATTGATGATATCTTTTGGCACGTTGTATAGTGTTGATATACATGGTTGATGTAACTGGGTGTTGTGCATGGTGAGCACACATTTTGGTACAGGATGTACATGGTTGATATTTTTGTTCATGATTATCTATTTTGTTGACATATCTTTTGCTTCATGATGTATGGTATGACACAAGTTTGATACATGGATAGGTCCAAGGATCCTCATAGAAAGAAGGGTTGATCTATGTTCCGGTTGAGTAGTAGCATTTGTAGTAGAAGCATACTGTAGTGGTAGAATATTGTTCATATTGCAAAGAATATAGGGGGAGACATACCCATAGGGGGATTCATTCTTCTTCCCATGATTCTAGGAGGATATATTTATCAGTTGCAGACTTGGTAAAATAGCCCTATATTTGGAGAAAGTGCACATAGGCATAGTTCCAAGGGTGGTGATGATCACAGGGGGAGAATGAGTTATATATATTCATAATTACATCAAAGTGATATCTCTTGTTCAAAAGGGGAGAGATTATTCAAAGGAATATCAAAGGCATTCAGACATGGGGAGCAACCCCAAGGAGAGTTCAGGTTGGGGGAGCAACCCCAAGGGGAGAATGACCCTTTTCCATTGATGTCAAAGGGGGAGAAACAATCACATTGATGTGATTGAGACAACTATTGAAGTAGAGCAATGCCTTTTATACATGTTGTCATCAATGATTTGGTGTTGACATCAATGTTGGTATTTCCATCAATGCCAAAGGGGGAGATTGTTGAATAATGTTGTCATTGATGCCAAAGGATTTATGTCAAGGAATTGATTGATGCCAAAGGATGATTGAATGATGTCAAAGGTCAAAGGTTTGATTTCAAATGATTGATGTTGATTGATGTCAAATGAACAATTTCTTATCATAGTATATTGATGAAGTATGTATTTTCCTTGATGTGAATGGATTGATGTCAAGTGGAATCATAGCCATATGATGTCATGCATAGATGAAGATGGATCAATGAGTTTTAATTTATATATGATGCATAGATAAAGATTTATTGATGTGTTTTCATTGATGGTTTGATGCATTCATGTATTGATCATTGGATCATGTGATCATGCATGTAATCAATGACAAAGGGACAATGTCATAGTGATATATTGTCACAGTGATATATTGATTTAAATATGACTCATTATTGTCTTTTCATGGTTATACAAATGGATGAACTCCAAAGTGGTCCCCTTATGGTGAAATCCCTCACGGGAAGACGCTTTGCGACAAACTCGAAAGTGGTCCCCTTATGGTGAAATCCCTCACGGGAAGACACTTTGCGGTTGAGTTATCCTAGAATTATGGTTAGGGAACCCATGCCTAATTATGGATTAATGAGATGAAGATCAGTGAATTTATCAGTGAAACTATCCTAGATGGATAATGTTTGTCATGCAATTTATGGTGGTATGTGGAATGTCACATAACTCCTCACGATTTGGGAGTTATGGCCCTATGAAATTGGAGGACCCTCATATGTTGGCTTGAAGCCCCAAAAGGTCAAAGAATTAAAAGTGATTGCAAAGAAGGAGGATTATTTAAATAATAAAGTGAAGTAACAAAGTCAAGGAGGATTATTTAAATATTAAAGTGAAGTGACAAAATCAAAGAGGATTTTTAAATAATAAAGTGAAGTGACAAAGTCAAGGAGGATTATTTAAATAATAAAGTAAATGGATAACTTTCTATTTATGGAAAGTAGTTATGAGAAGGTTAACCCTAAAATGAGGAAAGAGGGTTAAGTGGTCAAGTGGATATTGGATACATGGACAAGTGGAAAATTGGGAAAAGTTGAACTTAAGTGATTATGTGGACAAAGTTGCTATGTGGGAAAAGTGACCTAGAAGATCCTTCTAAGGAAGGTACTTGGAGATTATAAATAAAAGGAAAGGGTCTCTTGTGAAATGAATCTCTTGAACATATCTTGAAGATCTATTCTGAGAGAGATATTGAGTGGAGTATCTCATGGATGCATCAAAGTTTTCGTAAGTCTGAGGTCTCAACGACGAAAGTTTTGGAAGTTCAGAAACCCTATTTTCTGAGGCGTACGCAGGATGACTATGTATAGGGTGCGTACATATTGAGGCGTATGCAGGTTGGAAGTGTATAGGGTGTGTACATTTTGGTAAAGATATGAAACTTGAGAAGATGAAGATGCAAAGGTTATAGATTCTGAGATCAAGCTCCCAGGAAGGTCTATAGTGCTCAGATACATCATATCTATCCATTGGTTCAAAAGGTATGGTCACATAGTTGTCTTGATGGATACTCTTTCTTTTTGTATGGTGAATGCTCAAGGCATTCTTGGTATGGCTGTTGTGATTTTGTTTGTGTTAGTTGATGGTGTGAGAAACCCTCTCATAATTCAATACTGATATGATTGCTATAGTATAATGGTTTCTTATACATGATTGAGTAGCATTCATATTGTATGGTTGAGAATCATAAGTAAGTTGTTGGAGAGCTTGGATGTCTTGTGATTGGTTATGGTTTATATTGGACAATGAAATCCATAAGTGAATGTGATTGAAGGCTGCAGAGGATCTGATTTTATCTTGAATAGAAAACCCTAAGTAACTCAAAAGAGTTACGTAGGCTGTAGTACAGACTGGCCACGTACATATGTGAGCTATACTAGTGATAGGGCACATACATACACATGCTGCACTACCGACAGGTCATGTACCTATTGATAGATTGGTATCTGTTGAGGATTGTTTCCTCATCTCATTTGGTGTTGAGTGTGTAAGATGAGTCTTGCATTATAGAGTTGATTCTCTTGTAGAGTTGTACTCTATTCAGTTGTTGTTGATAACCCAAGGATTGTAGTCCGTAATAAAAATAAAATTGTACATACATCTTGTGTTCTTTGTGTTCCTTGTGGTGATGGTTTATTGATGATATATGTTGTCGTTATCTATTGCTGATGTATATTTACATTTGACTGGTTATGAATGATAATAATAAGTAACAAGTAAATGGTGATTGATAAATAAGAAGTTTGTGAAGGGGAAAAGTTTTGAAAAGGATCCCCACACTCATTCAACCCCCCTCTAAGTGTGGTTGGTGTGTCC
Source organism: Picea glauca (assembly GCA_000966675.3). Taxonomy (NCBI): domain Eukaryota; kingdom Viridiplantae; phylum Streptophyta; class Pinopsida; order Pinales; family Pinaceae; genus Picea; species Picea glauca. Next base: position 489,424 of record JZKD02S1887556.1, on the reverse strand, counting down.
AACACATACATCCTAAACATGTGTTCAATTACTTGGTTAAATCATTTTGTCTACCCATATGACTGTGGATGGTATGTTTTGCTAAAGTTCATATTTGTACGAAATCCTTTAAACAATCCCCTTAAGAAATTTGAAGTAAATTTTGTGTCTCTGTCTAGAACAATTGCCCTAGGAATCCCATGCAACCTAGCAATCTCCCTCATGGAAATTTCTACAATATTAGCTATTGTATGAGTCATTTTTATAGGAACAAAATGAGCAACCTTTGTCAATTTATTAACCACTACCATGATTGAATCGTGTTGTCTTGTTGTCCTAAGAAATTTAGTTATAAAATCAATGGTTACGACTTCCCATTTCTTCTCTAGAATTGGTAATGGTTGTAGCAAACCCGTTGGGTGCCTAAGCTCAAACTTCACTCTCTGACATTCCATACATCTGGAAATGTAACCAACAATATCTTTTTTCATTCATGGAAAAAGAATTGGCTTCTTATTGCTGCAATTGTTTTCTGGTAACTGGGATGTTCGACATATGGAACATTATGCATTTCTTTTAATACCAAATTCCTAAGTTCTCCGAAACTAGGAACATAAATTCTATTTTTATGCATAAGTAATCCATCTTCCTTCATCTCATTTTCTTTAATTTTCTATTGTACATTTTCTTCCTATAAGCTTTCTTTTACCTGTAGGTAATGTTGATCTGCAACAACAACATCTAAAATTCTACTCTTTAAATCTGATTGATGCATATTAATGGTTGTAGCATGCATGAGATGTACTCTTCTACTAAGTGTATCATCAACTTTATTTTATTTTCCTTTGATATGCTCGATGTCAAAATCGTATTAACTTAAAAATTCCATCCATCACATTTTCCTAGCATTCAAAGTTGGTTGTTTAAAAAGATATTTCAAACCAATATGGTCTTTTCTTAATTCAAATCTCTTCCCCACGAGATAATCCACATATTCAATGCATGAACAATGGCAGCAAGTTCCAATTCATGTGTGGCATAGTTCCTCTCATGTTCCTTAATATTTTTGTACTCATAACCAATGACATATCCATTTTGAGTGAGGAATCCATAAAGGCCTTCCTTGCATGCATGTGTAGATACCACAAAAATTTCATTTGGGTCAAAAATCTTTAAAACAGGTTCACTAGCAAGTAATTCTTTCAACAAATTAAAGTTCTCTTCACACTTAGCTATACATTCAAATTTAATTCCCTTATTTTACAAAGAAGTGATGGGATGAGAAATCTTAGAGAACCCCGCTATAAACCTTCTGTAGTAACCAACTAATCCCAAAATATATAACTTATGAAAAATTCATGGGTGTTGGCTATCCTTAATGGCTTCAATATTCTTTGGATCCACTGCTATACCTTGTTCTAAAATAATTTGTCCCAAGTAATGGATATGTTCTCGGTAAAAATAACACTTAGTAAACATTGCATACAACTGATGTTTCCTCAACACTTGCAATACCAATCTTAGGTGATGTTCATGATCTTCCTTTGACTTAGAATAGATAAGTATGTTGTCCAGGAATACTATGACAAACTTATCCAAATAATTTATAAATATTCCATTCATTAAGCACATAAAGACAACTGGTGCATTGGACAGTCCAAATGGCACCACTACAAATTCATAATTCCCATACCTATTTCTAAAGGAATTATTATGGATGTCTTCTTCCTTGATTCTTACCTGATGGTATCCTAATCTCAAGTCTATCTTCGAAAATATCATTTCCTCTCTTAAATGATGAAAGAGGTCATCAATTCTGGGTAGAGGATATTTGTTCTTCACAATGGATTTATTCATGTGTCAAAAGTCAATACATAGCCTCAATGTTCCATCCTTCTTTTTGACAAAGAGTACTGGTGCTCCCCAAGGTGAAACACTTGGACGTATGTATCCTTTCTTTAACAATTATTCCAACTGCATTTGCAATTCTTTTAATTTTGGTGTACTCATTCTATAAGGTGTTTTTGATACCGAGGCAACTCCTGGCACTAAATCAATAGAGAAATTTATCTCCCTCTTTGGTGGCAACCCTGGTATTTCTTGGAATACATCTTCAAATTCTTATAGTACCGAAAATGCTTCAAGGCTTGGCCCTTTTATCTTTTCTGTCTCCTCCACATGGGATTCATACAATTTCCATCCTTTTCTGAAACATCTCTTTAGATGTAAGGCTGAAATCTCCCTTATAGAAATGGGTCTTGGAACTCCTTTCATAGTGCTATGCTTTCCTTCTTCATCAAGATATGTAAATGTCTTTTTATGCCAATCTAGGACAACATGATTTTTTTCCAACCAATCCATTCCAATTATAATATCATAAGACCCCAATGGTATAATATTTAGATCAATATTAGTATTCACTTTGTTCAAACTTATGGAACAAGATCTGACCTTATCATTGATCCTTCGTTTGGTTCCAGTGGCTAGCTGAACCAAACTTGATTTTTCAATCTTAGTGTTATCACTGAAATTTCGTCTGCACATGGCGACAAGAACTCCGCATCATCAAAACAGCAATGAAGTCATTCATGGCACTGAATTAATTTCACAACATTCCAGAAGGGTCAAAAACTGTACAAAGTAACCAAAAATTGAAGGGCGCTTTACAGTAGTTTGGTGCACGTGCACATGCGCAGGACAAGAACGTGCTATGTGCACATGCGCGCTCGACGCGTGGCTGTCAGCACAAAAACCCGTGCACCTGCTAAAACGGTGCATTAATTGAATAGGTCGGCCTCCCAACCGCTTACGGACCAGCTCCCAATCTGATTTGACTCCCAAATCCGAGCCGAATCCACAGGGTAGGTAGGTTAATGACCTAAAGAAGCCCTAAAAGGGCCCCTGTTCACACTTTGAAGAGGTTACATAATCGCCCGAGGATCTGCTATAAAAGGTCGTGAAGATACATTGTTTTTGCAAGGAATTTTAGGCATCGTTATGCTACTAAGATTGTTAAGGACTCATTCCTTAACGACAACACATCGGCAACATCGCTGGGAGTTCTTTCACTACCATACTCAGTTCTTCTCATTGTAAGGAAAGCAAACTTTGTGAGGGCCTCAAAGAGCCTTCCATTGGGGGAAGAAGGAACCACAGTTCTCTTCCTTCATCGTGCTCCGGTTTCATCAATTGACTAGCTCAAAACCATTGGTGACATCTGTCTTCGTTTTTGATGTTTGTTGTTTCTTTTCACAGTTTTAATTTGTTTTCAGTTGATATTAGCTTGTAGTTTGTTCTGTATTTTCTAACCTTTCCTCCCACAACTGTCATGCCCTGCAAAGCCCAACAGGGCATGCAAGCACCCTCGATTTGCTCACGAGGCGACGAATTGGGTGCGAACAGACTGGCGACTCCACTGGGGAGTAGGTATCAAATCCTCCCTCATTTGGGTTTATTTTTCTTTCCTTTTGGTTGTATTAACTTGCGGGGACACAAACCGACCTCTGCCGACCTTCTAACCAATCAATTCACAGGAGAATTGAGAGAAATCCATCCGGAGTTTCTTTCTCGGTAACTTGTCACAAACGCGCGGGTATTCCACCCCACAGACACGCATCTTGCGCTTATGCGCTTGAACTACGACTATTTTTCCGCGCGCATGCGCTTTGGTTTTCAATACGGTCCACGCGCAGGCGCCACATGCGCCTCTGTCTACACTAAAGGCCGCGCATCTGAACTAAATTTCTCATTGTAAGGTTTTGGATGTGGGGAAAGTCATTTTCCTTCTCAAGAATGATGTTATGCATGCTCTAAATACTGCACCACTTAGACCCC
>JZKD02S1887556.1:443984-473630 GCA_000966675.3 Picea glauca | reverse complement strand
AATATCTTGATTCTCATTCTCTATTTTAATGAGAGATCTCAGACGGCACAGGGTGAAACACCATTGCTCCCTGCTGTCGTTGGCCCCCATAACATTCGATGCCAACACTCTCTCAGGGTATGGTGGGTCGTACTTTGCGACTATTGAAGTTATTTTTGGCATTTGCCGAAGACCTCTAAACTTGGTAGGGCCATCAATGCCCACATCATCGTCGCTGCTTATTACAACGATCATTGCTTGTTATTCAGAGTATGTTCCTTTGTAGAATTGTCTTCTGCCTTTATCATTACCGCCCCCAAGGGTGCTGCAGTTGTCTACACCAACACTTCCATCATATTTTTTCAGAGTTACATCACACGAGCATGGGGCATGCCCGCCTCGTTTGTACACAGTTGTATATTTTTTCTGCACGTCTCTCAGAAGGTCGAGATACCGGTTCCTTTTTTCTCCAACGGATCGCTCTGAATGGTCCCACTATTGCTTTCCCTTACAACAACATTCTCAGTAGAATAAACATTGATGGATTTCGGCTATACGTATGCTCCTAACCTCATCCATCAGGGGGCATTTGTTATCACTGAAATTTCATCTGCACATGGCGACAAGAAATCCGCATCATCAAAACAGCAATGAAGTCATTCATGGCACTGAATTAATTTCACATCATTCCAGAAGGGTCAAAAACTATACAAAGTAACCAAAAATTGAAGGGCGCTTTACAGTAGTTTGGTGCGCGCGCACATGCGCAGGACAAGAATGTGCTATGCGCACATGCACGCTCGACGCGCGGCTGTCAGCACAAAACCCACGCACCTGCTAAAATGACGCATTAATTGAATAGGTCGGCCTCCCAACCGCTTACAGACCGGCTCCCAATCTGATTTGACTCCCAAATCCGAGCCGAATCCGCAGGGTAGGCGGGTTAATGACCTAAAGAAGCCCTAAAAGGGCCCCTGTTCACACTTTGAAGAGGTTACATAATAGCCCGAGGATCTGCTATAAAAAGCTGTGAAGATACATTGTTTTCGCAAGGAATTTCAGGCATCGTTATGCTGCTAAGATTGTTAAGGACTCATTCTTTAACGACAACACATCGACAACATCGTTGGGAGTTCTTTCACTGCCATACTCAGTTCTTCTCATTGTAAGGAAAGCAAACTTTGTGAGGGCCTCAAAGAGCCTTCCGTTGGGGGAAGAAGGAACCACAGTTCTCTTCCTTCATCGTGCTCCAGTTTCATCAATTGACTAACTCAAAACCATTGGTGAAATCTATCTTCGTTTTTGATGTTTGTTGTTTCTTTTCACAGTTTTAATTTGTTTTCAGTTGATATTAGCTTGTAGTTTGTTCTGTATTTTCTAACCTTTCCTCCCACAGCTGTCGTGCCCTGCAAAGCCCAACAGGGCATGCAAGCACCCTCGATTTGCTCACCAGGCGACGAATTGGGTGCGAACACTTAGTTTTCTCCAAATGTAATCTATCCACTATTTTAGGATCAATGTAACAATGAATTTCTCCTGAATCAATTAAAATAGAATCAGGATGATTAATTATCTTACCTTCCACCTCGATCATATTGGATTGATACTATGCCTGTCGATCATCTAAGGCTGCATATATTCTTCACATGTCTTATTTTATTGTATCCTCTTGGATGTTGTGCATGGTCTTAAATTTGTCTTTTATGTGAGGGAAATCCTTGTACAAATGATCTTCTTTGCATCCCCAATATTGGATTGGTGGTCTTCCCCTTTTTACCAAGGAGTCTTCTCTCTTGGATTCATCCTTAGCAGGCTAGTCTAGATGATTTTTATTTGGGCTATTTCTATTGAAAGGAGGTTTGAATCCTTTCTTTCTCTGGTTATAATTCTCCTTATTCTTATCCTTCCAATATTTCTGCAAAGACTCTCTGCCCTTTTCTTGCTCATATAGGTACTTATCCTGCCTGATGGTCTCAGTCAAAGTCTTGGGTTCATCATATTGAATATTATTTTTATAAAATGATGGAAGTCCACTTAAAAACCTCTGTATTTTCACTTTCTCATCTTTAATAAACCCCACATACTTTAGAAATCCAAAGAAATTATTTTCATACTCTTCCATTGTCATGCTTCCCAGCCCGAGTTCAAATAACCCCTACATTTTCTTATCATAGAAGTGCTCGGAAAGGTACTCCTAAAAATATTTCTTGAACTGGAAATCATTAATGTGCTCAACTTTCTTCAGTTGATCCCACCACATAGCAACTTTCCCATGTAAATGGTATGTGCCAATTATGGATTCTAGGTTTGATGAGTAGTTATGCAATTGAAAATACCTCTTGAGTCCAAGAAACCATTCTTCAACATCATCTTCCATTTCTCTTTCACCATCAAAGTATGGTGGCTTAAGCTTCCTCAGCTCTCCTTGCAAACTGTCCAATTCATGTCTTGTTCTTTGGTGCCTAACAAGAGACACTTCTAGGATTCTTATGAAATATTCCAATGCATAAAATTTCCTTGCTAAGTGAGGTGAGTGATGTCTATGAGTTCTGCTAACACTTCTTGAATAACTAGCTCTGTTGTAGTTATCTCTTCTTTCACGATATCTGCCCTCTTCCTCCCGTCTTAAGTTTGATCCATCTTTTGTTTTCCTATGCAACTAATTTAAGCTTTGCATTACTTGATAATTTATCTTATTTTGTTCTCTCATCAACTTCTCATTGTCTTCTTTGTAACTCTGCATTTCTATTTTCAGGCTTCTCACAGTCTCTAATAATGTTTCTTGCTCCCCTCTATTCCTATGCCCATTTGATTACGTCTCTGCATTACCAACACTGATATTTTCCCCTTTGAACTCTTTATAATGGTTGTAAACTCCCTCTCCTTCTTCCATTTCTTGAATATGCATTCTTATATTGAATTGATATGTTTATACCCCCTAATTTTGCAAAATGTGCAAGCAACCATTTTGTTAGAATTATGCATATTATAAATATTTATGCTACATGTCTTCTTTTTTCTCAATTAATGAAGAAATATATTATCATTCTCAGAATTATAACAATTCAATTTTATTCTCCTCTGAATCATATTTCCAACGATTATACTCTTTCCCCAATCTGATATCTGAGCTGAAAGTTATGGCTTCCCGAAAAAGTCACATTCACCCTTCTTTTTTTTGTTTTGCAGCAGGATCTCGTCGAATTATTCCACATCCCATTTAAATTGGTACAAAATTAGAATTATTCACAGGAACTTCCTTCAATCCACTTTCCTTGTGACCACGGGCTCAAACCCACATGCTTATTCACCCTTTAGTGCTTTTCTCTGTATTCTTCCACACATGACCTCGTTTGAAAAAGTGTTCATGAGCTTGTTTACTTCTAGGAATTTCGTGCCTCTAATCAACCCCTTCACCTTAGCATGAGACTAGTGTTGGAACCAGGTCCTCTGGACTTCGACATTCATGCCTTCTTATAGAGTAATACTCCCCGAAGTACACTTCACCGAAGCACCTATATTATCTCCACTAGTAGATCAGACGGTTGAGATTTAATCTCCCATTGACTGGACGATACCGACCCATCTGGAGGCTCCACAAAATCGACGATCATGAATTAATCGGGTGTTAGGACGGAAAATCCTTAATTAATTCGGGACTTTGGCGCTCCGGGACTCTGGGACATTACAAATCTCAATTCTTTCAACTCCCCTGGAGTTTTACCTACTGAAGTGGTCATAAAGTGACGATGACCACTTATCGTCGGTTAAAAACTCTACTTACACTATCCTTCCACTAGTTAATCCAACGACCATGACATAATCAAGCATTGGGATGGACAATCCTTATTCATTTCGGGACTTCAGCGCTCTGGGACTCCAGGATATTACAACTCCCGAGTCGTTCAACTCCCCCAGAGTGATACCTATAGAAGTGCTTATAGCATCCTTCCACTGCTTGATATAATAGTTGAGAAAAGTTCCGAAGGAATATTAGATCAATGGTATGCATGAATTCACAACTTCTTCCTTCGACACTTTCGCCGATAGAGATGATGGACATTCCCAGAGGCCATAATCCCACAGGTGACATTGCATGTTGATGTCACCTATGGTGACATGGACCCTTGGTATGTGTTCCACGTGTCACCCAGAAATGGATAGGTTGAGCTCCAAAAGGCACTGAATTCATGTGACATGTGTCCCCACACAACACCTTTACCACGTGGCATAAGACATTTCATCAACCAAATAGATGGTCCACATTTTTGTTCCCTAGATCTGACAACCTGCGTGATTTTGGCACTTTGTGGCTTTGGTGTTGGAATTATTTTTTGTGTGTTGTCATTGATGGCAACATGAGTCAAATATGTACGGGAATCAGAGAAAAGGAATATCACCTTGTGGCAGAAGAAATTCGTGATTACTGTTGATCACGATAGGATAAAAAATGATCCTATGAATCTAAATATCAAGACAGGTAGCATGGAGAGAATCCATGTACAAAAGGAGTAATAAAGCACAAGGAATTCAGAGCTCATGAGGGTTAGGAACTGAATATTAGTGCATAAAAGAATTCACAAATACTTATTAAAATCTTAGGAGAAAGAGCGATGAGTAGATCAAAAGGAAGAATGTTGATCAAAGATAAGAAGAGATTACGCACATGAGTCGTTCATTCTTATTTAGGGACAATCCAGGATCGTTAGATCGAGGTGAAGTTAGAGGTTGGGAAGGATTAAATCTCAACCGTCATATCTGAAGTAGGAGCTTCAGATGGTTTCCCAGCCGTTAGATCAATATTTTATCTAGAGTTAAGTATTAGCCGTCGATTTTGAATGGAAAAGTTGAACCGTCAGATTAGAAGGTAGTCAACTCCGGTGTTGACCACTTTGGAAAAAATGAGTCTATAACAGGTAAAATTACCCGAAGGTCAAATCCCTAGAGACACGAACTCCCATTGACCATTGAATCATGAAATCCCCTCAACCGTTGATCTATTCAGATTGCACAAAGGAAATTTGGTGGTCAACTCTAACGCTGACCACTTTGGCGAAAATAAGCCAAGAACATGTAAGTTTACCTGAAGGCCGGAGCCCTGAAGTCCCGAAGTGAATAAGGACCATCAGATATGGACAATGCATGATGACCGTTGGATTAGGATAGGCAGGTACAATTTTGGTCAACTTCGGCACTGACCACTCCGACGAAAAGAATCCAAGAATAGGTAAGTTTACCCGAAGGACGGAGCCCCGAAGTCCTGAACTGAATGAGAGCCATCATATCTGAGCAATGCATAGTTACCATTGGATGAGGTTAGGTGGCTCCAAAGGTGGTCAACTTTGTTTCTGACCACTTCGACAAAAAAGGGTTCATAACATATGAGTTCACCAAAAGGTCGGAGCTCTGAAGTCATGAAGTAAGACACGTATCACACACATTAAGATCCCACATTATCATAGTCCACGTCAATAAGACCATGTCGGCAAGGAGACATGGCGTAATCAGATGATGAAAAGTGTCAAGGTCCAGTTGGAATTTTAGGTATGGGTAAGTCACGAATCTAAGTGACACGTGATAGCCACTCGTCCAGTGCCACATCATCAGTGATGTTAGCAAGCTATGTCACTCCGGGATTACTAACTTTGGGATATCTATAACATCCTGGTTCTAACCCTTATGAACTATAATGTATTATGTAAATATGACTTAGGCTAGTGAGCCGGTAAAGTTGAAAAGGGGTCAGAGTGCCTAGGAAATGTAATACTTCGTATACTTTAATAAAATACACCACTGGTTGCAAGATCGACAAGGAAAAAAGAGATAGGAGGATATCATTCCATGAGAGAGGGAGCTTGAGGGGATAATTCTTTTTATTATTATTTTATTTACCCATAATTGATCTTATGGAGAAAAGGGGTTAATGAGATTCTTGGGGGAGGCCATGTGGTTCTTGATTTCTAAGTAATTATATAAACCCATCTTTGGCTTGGGTGGGGGTTCACTTGTTCTTATTCATTCATTGTTACACCTGTCCCACTCTTCATTTTTTGGGATCCTCACTCTTGTTGAATTCCTATGCTCTTGGTTAGGGCATGGATATGAATGGTGGTGTAAGGGTGTCTTGGGGGAATTTAGGGGATCATTCTTCCCCTTATTCCCTTTTTCTTCGTTCCTCTTCACTCACTACTGCTAGCTCATGTGATCTTGGGCTGAGCATGGAAATGAATGGAAGGAAGAGGAGAGACATCGTTGAATGGATGTAATGATTTAATGATCATTCCAGAAGGGAATGGATTCCTGTGTGCATGATATTGATGTCAGTTCAAATGGAACTGTCCACAACTAAGATTTCTTGGAGTTTCCAGTTGGGAGATTTCCTGACCAGTAGCACTGGAGCCCTGAAGAGAAATGGAACAACCTCAGGGACTGTATGGTAGAGAAAGATGTTCATTTCTTGGGGTTGTGCAGGCTGAGGGGGAAAGACAGCTGGAAATTCAGATTTGCTGTGAGGTTGGGAAACCTGTGAGCTAGTTAGCCATCTGCTGTGTGTTTTAGATTTGGCCTAAGACCTATCCTTGTGGATTCACAACCCTGGCTCAGGGGTGACCTATTGTTGAGGGTAAAAGAACAACAATGTCTATGGTTGGGAGGAAATTCCTTGGTCTGCAACCAGTTGGTGAACGTTTACTTGCAAAGATAAGTTTTCTCTGTGTTTTCCATGCAATGTTTATTTCCGTTGTGTATTTAATTATCTCCAAGATATGTATTTTTAATGTGCTTGTCTGCTGGCTATGTGTTGTGCATGGCACACTGTTTATCTATTTTATGATGTGGCATGGATATTGTCTTACGCATGTGGTTTTCATGCCTCTTTTATTAATGAGAAGTCTTTCGATTTCAATATGAGTTCAAAGAACTTCATCTTGGGACTACAATGTGCCTCGCCTGCTGGTGGCTAGGTGTGTTGCAGCCTATTTAAGTGGCATAGCCCGACCTATGGGTGGTTGGGTATGTTAAAGATTGGTGTTGGCACATGGGCAGAACCAGGGTTTATCTCTAATAGTGCACCAACATGCCCTAACTACTAGCCCTTTTGGAAACACCTGTGAAACAGATGCAGTCTCACCTGAAGTAGCAATAGGGGGTTGTAGGACATAGGTGTCTACAACCAAAAGAAATGTAAATTGGATCTACAACAAAAACACACAACAACTAGATCTTATCTACCACTCTTAAGCTCTCTTTGCAGATATATCTCAGATCTAACACAACAATGCAATAAAAATATAGCAGATGACAAATAACACAACATCAATCACACACAACACAAGATATATGTGGTTCACCCTCTCTCTAGGGATACGTCCACAAAATTGGTCTTTATGATATATTAAGTGAAATATTACAGTTCTATCTGTGCTCTTAGCTTGCAGATATTATCTCTTTCTCTCCTCTCAATATCCCCTCCCTGTGCACCCAGCTGTAGGGTTGATCTTCGCACCCAGCTGAAGATATTACAATACGAGAATGCTCTCACTCCGCACTTCTCTCTCTCTCCATACACTAACAAAAAATCGTGCTCAACATCTTAAACAATCATATCCTCTCTCGACCAATAATGACCAACCCCACCTGACTCATCTAGGTATTTATTTATACATTACATTGACTCTTAGACACCCTTAGGCCGAAATCTAGGTGTCAAAACGCTAGATGCTAAAACCCTAAGCATCTAAAACCCTAGATCAACTTGACCTAGAATTTTAGGGCTTTGCCAGCCTGTCTTTCCTTCTTTTCCATGTGGTGATCCAAAGCATCCATCAGTCTCTTCCTCCACTTTTTGAGTTTTCCATGATCCATATCCTTTTCTTATCTTTCTTCCTCGATCTCCTCGTCCAACGACTCGCTCTCTCATACTTCACTCCGTCTTTTCTACTTCTTTGACCCACTTTGAACCAATCTTAGTCACTGTGCCTTCCACGTAGTTCGTGACTTCGCCTTTCTTCTTTGGTCTTCACTTCCTTCCATAACCAAGGGCCAACAGGCCCCCAACAGTCACCTATGACTCATCCCAAGTCATTGAAGGATTGAATTCTCTGTATCACTTCAACTTGATTTCTGTTCTGTCCCTCCCTACCATGTGAAGACTATCTTTTCTATGTCTAGTACCCAGTTTCAACTGCATCTGGTACCTAGACCCTTCATCTTTGGTTTCTACGGAGAGCTGCAAAGTAGCTGGTTGTCATAATACAGTTTGAACTGACTCCCATTCATTAAAACTTCCTTCCACTCTCCATTCAATGTCTTCAACTATGCAGCTCCTCCTTCTGTGACATAGGTGACCTCAAATGGCCCAAGCCAATGTGTTATGAACTTCCCTGGATGCTTCATAAACTTGATTTCATATATCAATACCAAGTCACCTTGCTTGAATGTCTTGTTTTTGATGTGCCTGTCATGGTAGGCCTTCTCTCGTTCTTTCTATACCTACTGATGAAAACCTGCAATAAATCTGTCTTCTTCTAGTTCCATCAACTGCGCAAGCCTCTCTTGAACAATGCCAGTGTCATCCATGTCTATAAATGATGCAATTATTAGGCTAGGAACCAAGTACTCCATAGGTACAACCGCTTCTAGGCCATAAACTAGCTTAAAGAGAGTCTGCATTGTCATCTTCTTACAAGTAGTTCTGTAGGCCCATAGTACTGCTGGCACTCTTAGATCCCAATCATCTCTGTTTACACTACAAATCTTTGTCAGCATTGTCTCCAAGATCTTATTGAAGGCTTCGACCGTACCATTCACCTGTGGGTGATAAGGTGTACTCTTCTGGTGGTGAACCTCAAATTCCTAAGTCATATCTTCAATAGTCTTGTTAATGAAATGTGTACCTTGATCTCTCATAAGGATCTTCAGGCATCAAAACCTGGTTATGATATCATCAAATATAAATTTTGCAGCTGTAGTTGCACTACAGTCCCTAACTTCTCTTGCTTTGGCCCATCTGGTTAAGTACTCTATCGAAGTGATGATGTAGCGAGCTCATGTGCACTTCCCTGGTGGGTTGATAGGTCCCACAAAATCATTGGCCCATTTCTAAAAATCCCGTAAAGTGAGATGTGGTGCTAAGGGCATCTCATTTATTCTGGAAGGTTTCCCAACTCTCTGGCATACATCACAGGCCTTGTAGTTTTCCTTGGCATCCTTATGTAGAGTAGGCCACCAGAGGCCAGCTCTAAGAATCTTCTGCGTTGCTGATTTCCCTGTGTAGTGTCCTTTTGCGATGCCTTCGTGTGCTTCTGTGAGGATCAATGGCCTCTATGCCTCCATAAAACATCTCTTCAATATCTCATTAGGTCCCATATTGTATAGTTTTCCAGCTACAAGTGAAAATTCTACAGAACGCACTACTAGTTGTTTCTTCTGGATAATTGTATATCCACTAGGTGCCATTCCTGTAGACAAGAACTAGACAATCTCTGTGAAGTGATCATCAACTCTTCTGATGGCTAGCAGCTGTGCATCCTGTAGTGTATCTTCCAAGATGTTTGGATCTTCTCCATGTTCTAATTTGAACAAGTGGTTAGGTCCCTTCTTCATCCTTCTTGGCTTGACCATGATTTCAAAATCATGTTCTTGGAATAACAACAACCATCTGCATATTCTCCCCCCCAACACTGGCTTGTTGACTAGGTATTTCAATGCAGAGTGGTCAATGAACATCTTGAAATGTCCTCCCAGTAAATAGTGTTGAAATTTCTATAGCGCATACACCATAGCTAGTCCTTCTCTCTCGGTGGTGGTGTAATTTATCTCAGCTGTGGAAAGCTTCCTGCTAGAAAAGGCTAGAGGGTGGTCGATGTCTCCTTCTCTTGGTTGTGCTAACACTACTCCTAAGGAAATGGATGAGGCATCGACATGCAAATGGAATTCTTTTCTCCAATCTGGGAAAACTAATATTGGCGCAGTAACCATCTTCTGCTTCAGTGTGTTGAATATCTGCTGACATTCTTCTGTCCATTGAAACTGACGATCTTTCTTTAACAACTTCTCCATGGGTGATGTTATCTGTGCATAGCCTTTGATGAACTTGCTATAGTATCCTGTATGTCCCAACGTAGTGTGCAACTGTCTCACTGAAGTAGGGGGAGGTAGATCAACAATAATGGCGATCTTGGAGGGATCTACCAACAACCCCTGCTTGCATACAATATGTCTGAGAAAAAATCCAAAAGGTGACAAAAATATGCACTTCTTCAGATTCAGTGCAATCTGGAATTGCCTACACTTATCCAATATTAGTTTTAAACATTCAATTTGATCTTTTAATAAGCTAAAAATAGTCCAATCATCAAAATATGCTTCTAAAAATTTATGTAAAAACTCTTTGAATGCTTTGACCACCACCCTGGAAATGATGGCTGGTGCATTCTTCAGTCTAAAGTGCATCATTGTGTACTAGAAATATACCCATTATGTTGCAAATGTGGTCTTATGTCGATCTTCCTTGGTAATCCTAATATGATGGTACCCTGAAAAATTTATCTATGAAGGAGTAAACTTCTTGTCCTCCAACATTATCTAACACTTCATCAATGAACGGTGTGGGAAAGGGATCATGTAAGCATGCATCGTTCAGTTTCCTCAAGTCTACACAAATTCTGATCTCTCCTGTCTTCTTGTCTTGGACCACCATAGGACTGATCCATTCTGATTCTTCCACAAGTTCTATGATTATGGATTCCAACATTTTGTCTAATTCAATCCTCACCTTCTACTTATATTTAGGATTCAGTCTGTAGGGTCTCTGCTTAACTGGTCTTACATCTGGTTTCAATGGAATCTTCATCTCCCCCATGGGCCCTTTAATGACCTTCATATATGTGAGCTTGGTTGGAAACAAGTCCTGATATTCATGTAGCAATTTTGTGATCTTGTCAATAGTGGCCTCATCCCAATAATCTTCAACGTTTGCCAGTTTGGGTATTTCCTCTGTTCCAATATTTACTTTCCTAATTTTAATGGGCTTCCCAATAAAAGGTAGTTCGACCCTAGGCCCCTCTATGTCTCTTTGGCCCTCATTCTCTGTGATGTTCACATTCCTAGGATCATCATCTTCATCAACATTTATGTTGTAACATCCTTGTAAGTGCTGAAAATGTGCAGTCCCTTCCTCTTCTTCTTGCTCTAAAGGGGGGTTAGGTGCCTCCTCAAATACCTTCTGTCTCACGATTTGCAATGCTTCATCTAATGAAGGGTACCGACTTTCAAACATAAATGTAGTGATAAAGTTTTGAGTCATACCATACCAATCTGAAGTGGTGAGGCACAGTTTAGCTTGTAGATACCAATTTATAGGCGTTGTATCCAAAGTGTTAATGAACTTGTGCACCCACTATTCCTGAGGAATATTGTTCCAGGATTCCTCGCATCTTCGCACATGTTCTTTCAGAAAACTCTGTCCTGTATACTGAACTTCGCACCCTTCGATGTTGTCTAAAAATCGCGCTGTCATCAGAGTGTGACATTGCACCCATTCCATGATGTTCTACGTATGTGTTCCCCACCATATCATTGGATTTGATTTCAATTCTTCATCTAGAACCAACAACCTCTATTGTGCTGGTACAATTTCTTCAAATTCTAGCAAAAATGTTTGTAAGTGATTCAAACCATTGAATGTGGGCAGGTTACTTACTTCTGTGTCGATCCAATGAACTTCCCTGGTCAATCTGGCACACCTTCATGCAAAAAATTCATACATCTTGTTATGCCAGTTCTCTAGTGCTTTTTCTAAGTCTGATGAGTAGGCACTCTCACTTCACTAGCTCAAATTCCCGTCTGCTGTAGGATTAATGTAATCCTTCTGTCTTGTTTTCAATTTGTAGATATTTTCTAATTCATATGCGCGGTCTTCTTCTCTGATCGACTCTGTGTACCGACGACCTTCATCAGGATCCATGGGTGCAATGACCCTAAGGCCATTCCCCTTGAATGTCATTCTTCACTTCTTTAGGTCAATAACAGTCAAATTGTTGAAGGCCCAATCAACATCTAACAGTGCAGGATAAGGACAACTCTCATCCACTAGTATCTCAATCACCTCAAAATCTACAAATGTCCTTACCCCATCGATGTCCACAGGGACATGTTCCAATCTGCCAAAAAGGACTCACAACCTGCTAATTAGCCATTCTGAGTCTGATAGGGGAGTAAATCAGCTTCGGTTTCCCCATCAGTGCCCAGGTCTACTTTGTCATGACATTGACCTCTGACCCTAAGTCAAGGACCACATAATCTATATCATAATCTCCAAACTGGACATTCAGGTGTAGCTCCTTATTTGTCCTTCTCTTCCTTGATACTTGGTTCACAACCCTATTCTGCATAGGGTCCACTCTTCCTATCTCATACTGACTTAATAAATGTTGTATCTCTTGTACAACCTTCCCATATTTAATTACATCAATAAGTGTATATAAGAATCCTACAATATTACTTACCTCTTTTCCATCTCTTGGTGAGGCAGACTGATCGAATTCCATAGGCATTCCACATTCTTTCCCTTATGGTTACGCCTTCAATGAAGAAATCCATTCCCCTCCAAATTCCCTTCAAGCCTCCTCAAATTTCTGCTTCTCCCTCCTTGGATCAAACAACTATGTCTTCCTTGTCTTCTTCTGTAGCAACGCCTCCTCTCGTGATAAAAACGACTCTGGGATCCTCTCTGTGAGGTTCAACTGATATCAATTGTACTTGTGCATTCGTACCCCGTCTTTCCTAAAGTTTAGCCAGCAATGTTGGACAATCTTCAATAACATGGTCAAATGAGTTGCAGTAATTGCAAGTTGTATAAGGGTTCTGACACTCCCTTGCCAAGTGACCTAGATGCACACAATTATAATAGATGATATATCCTCATCCTCGACCCAGACCTCCTACTCTTCCTCTTCCTCTGAATCCACCACCAGGGTTGAAGTTTCCTCTCCCTAGAGAATTATACTATGCAGTGTTTCCTTCTTTCTGTACTTTGCCTTGAATTTTGTATATATATCTTGATCTTTCATGCAAGAGCCCATAATATCTACAATCCTTCTCATCATTCCCCACGAATTTACAAAATGTGCAATACATGTTTGTGGGGGTCTAGACATATTTTTGCAAATAGTAACATTCACCAGGGCAATGTCGATTTCTACATACCTCGCACCAGGGTAGAGTGACCTGCTTCATTGGGTTCGGAGCTCCAGAGCCCAAGTACTCATTAAACAGGGGAAAATGATCCTTATCATGGCCCTCTGATTTTCATCTGATGCACCACATGTCTTCTCATTTATCTTTCCCTTGTTATTTCTTGATATCTTCAACCTACAAGGACAAGCTAGCTAGCTGACTCAAAATTTGGCTCATACTTGCACTAAATTCTACCATAGGGGTTGATTCTAGTTTCATGGCGATCTCCAATGCTTCAGCTTGTGAACCAATCTTCTTTTGCATCATAGGAACTTTGATGTGTGGAAAGAGTGCAACAATGAACCATTCCTTGTTCTGTTCATCTGGGATTTAGAAATTCAAGTGACCAATCAAGGTCTTAAACCTCTAATCAAAATCCCAAATAGGCTCAACTACTTTCTTCTTAATCTCCTTCAACTCTGTAATGCACTGTGATTCCGACTTAGGTTTATTGAATTCAACAATCAACACAGTCTTGATTTCTCCCAATGGTTTAGGCTGTGCTATTCCTTGAACAAATTTCATGTACCAACTCAGTGCGTGGTCTCTCAGGGTAGTACTGAACTGAGTCCTCTTAACAACTTCGTCAGTGATATTCTTAATACTCCATACAAATTCTCACAAAAACAAATGTCGGTCGGGATCCTCAGATCCATCTCCTCTAAAAATGGGCAACCTCATCTTGTCTTCCATAGATCTCCCTAGGTTTACCCACTGGACGAGTACTGAACTACTTGTAGCAGTGATCTGAGTGATCTGATGGCTTAGGTTACTCTGGTTACTTACTGTCACTACAATAATAGGAGGAGTAATGGTACTTACTTCAACATTAGGCACAGTTCCTGAAGCTCCCGATTCCTCTTGGTGAAGTTCTTCAGTCTTCCCTTCCTTTGCCCTAGCGGACTCTGAATGTTCCTCGTTCACTAGCTCCTCTTCTTCTCCACTGTAAAATCCTTTGTCCTGTGCTAATGGTTTGTGATCCTCCTCATACAGGTTCACTAGAGGTACTTCTCTAAACGATCTCCCACTACGCGTATGTCCAACCTTTGTGTTGTTGTCGCTGTCTGAATTCTTGAACATTAGATTTTCAATCTGGCCAACTACTGTATCTTCAAGATGTTCTTCTCATGTAATAACATCTTGATTTTCAACTTTAGAAAATGTAAAAATTTTCCTTGGGGTCCCTTAAAGAAATATCTCTCTACTTGGCTATATGACTCAACTCTGTCAACAACAAACTCAATAATATACCCTCCAATGGTGCTATTGAACTAGTGATCTACTGCTCTCGATACGACTTTGTCAACCCTCTTGACCTTCTTGACCTGCACCGCTGTCCAAACCACAAGTGGTTTGAGTCTAATATCAAACTGAGTATCTGCTAGTCTGGCTAGCCACTCGTATAGATCCTGATGGATTCATCCCAAGAAGATCTCGTGTATATCAGCAAAGATATACCTTCCCAACCAATCCTCTGTACTAATATTAGGGCTTTTATTCTGTGCTTCGATGAAGTCCTTTTCTTTCTCTTCTATCCACTTTTGAATCTCTGTCTTCGATGGAAACCACCTTGACATTCCCTCAAGAATATCTCGGTCCCGACAATGGAACCATTTGTTGGCACAAGGGCAGACCTAGGGTTCAGCTCTAACATCACACCAATAAGCACTAACTACTGGCCCTTTCAGCAACACCTGCGAAGCAGATGCAGTCTCACCTGAAGTAGCAATAGGGGGTTGCATGACACAGGTGTCTACAACCAGAAGGAATGTAAAGTGGATCTACAACAATAACACACAACAACTAGATCTTATCTACCACTCTTAAGTTCTCTTCGCAGATATATCTCAGATCTAACACAACAATGCAATAACAATATAGCAGATGACAAATAACACAACATAAATCACACACAACACAATATATACATGGTTCACCCTTTCTCTAGGGCTATGTCCATAGAACTATGCCTTATGATATATTAAGTGAAAGCATACAGTTCTATATGCGCTCTTAGCTTGCAGATCTTCTCTCTTTCTCTCCTCTCAATCTCCCCTCCCTACGCACCCAGTTGCAAGGTTGATCTTCGCACCCAGCTGAAGATATTAAAATACAAGAATGCTCTCACTCTGCACTTCTCTCTCTCTCTCAATATGCTAACAACAAATCATGCTCAACAACTTAAACAATCATATCCTCTCTCGACCAATAATGACCAACCCCACCCGACTCATCTAGGTCTTTATTTATACATTACATTGACTCTCAGACACCCTTAGGCCTAAACCTAGGTTTCAAAACTATAGATGCTAAAACCCTCGGAATCTAAGACCTTAGGTCAACTTGACCCAGAATTTAAGGGCTTCACCAGCCTGTCTTTCCTTCTTTTCTATGCGGTGCTCTAAAGAATCCATCGGTTTCTTTCTCCGCTTGCTGAGTTGTCCATGATCCATATCCTTTTCTTATCTATCTTCCTCAATCTCCTCGTACAATGTCTCACTCTCCTGTACTCCGCTCCATTGTTTCTGCTTCTTTGATCCACTTCAACCCAATCTCAGTCACTGTGCCTTCCACACAGTTCGTGACTTCACCTTTCTTCCTTGGTCTTCGCTTCCTTCCATAACCAAGGGCCAACAATTGGTATCATAGATTTTGGTTGAAACACTGGGCTAGTATGGGCTGGGTCTGTTGGTCAGAGCATCGTGGTTGAGATCAATTTATGACCTTGAAATTGAAAAGCTCGGGAGGAATGGCATTGCAGAATCTATGCGGGAGATAGAACGTTAGAGATCCTTTATAAGGGTTTGAAGGATTGTGACCGTCCCTTTCAAATTCGGGAGAGATCGCCATTGTGGGATAAAGAGAGATCTGAGATCATTGGATCAGAGGGAAGGTGAACAAGGGCCACCTGATGAAGGCGATGAAAAGGTTAAGTCACAACCGTTGGATCTCATTGGAGAGAAATCGACGGTGGGGAGGCATTGCGGGGATCAGGAAGAAAATTAAAGTTTCTGCAAGTTGTGAGCCTGCAATCACTTAGGATCATTGATATTGATAAATCAACAGATCAATTGTGGATATTGATTCCAATACGAATGATCATCTTTTCATTGTGGGGATTGGGAAGGAAATTAAAGCACGAGCAAGTTGTGAGCCCATAATTGCTTAGGATCGTTGATCTTGCTAGATCAATAGATCAACAATGGATATCAATCCCACTACGGATGAGGATCTTCTCTTTGTGAAGATCGGCAAGGAAATTAAAGAGTAAGCGAGTTGAGTCTCCATAATCACTCATGGTCATTGATCTTTGTAGCAGTATCTCCCAAAGTTCGGAGTTAATACGGACCATCCGATAAGGTAGACACATGTCGACAGATTGGCTAGTTTGGGAATTCAAAGTTCAGGAGAATTGGGGTGTGCTAGTGTGGAAACTCTCGAAGCCTGAAGAGCCAAAGTGGTGGAGCCTGATGACATCACCTGGAGTTGATTTGGACCTTGAAAGGTTAAGCAGTTTGGAAATTTGGAGTTCGAGAGATTTGAGGAATGCAAGCGTAAAATATTCTAAAGCCCGCAATTATGAAGTGACATGGCTCACAAACATCACCATGGATGATGTGGACACATGGTATGTGTTCCACGTGTCAGTGAGTTTTGAACCTATGGAAGATTGAAATGTCAGTTAGAGTGTGACACGTGTCAATCTGCTGATTGGGCCATGTGTCCGCTTCTAGTATTTCACCATGTGGAGACATATCGTGCAGTCCTGAGACTGGGAACTCCAAAGGAAAAATATGTAACAGTTTGCGTTGGGTCAAGAAATCCTAAAGGCCGAAGTACATATCAACCGTTTCTCCCAGAAGAAACACGACAGTATATCTTGTAGTCCGAAGACTTGGTATTCTGGGGGTTTTCAAGTCTCTACGAGTGAAATGTACTGAAGCCCGAAGTCGCAAAGGCATGTAGGTTGTCGATCTAAGATCCCTTTGGGACCTTTCTCGACTGTTAGATCAAGTAGTGGAAGGATGACATAAGCACTTCAAAAGATATCACTCTAGGGAGTTGAGTGACTCGAGATTTGAAATGTCCCAAAGTCCCGAAGTACCGAATTCATGTGGTCCGTTGATCTAAGACCATCCAAGAGTTCTTGTGACCATTGTATCCAAAAAAGGGAGCAAAGTTAAGTACTTCAGAGGATTGTCACTTCAGGGAAGTAGAAGACTCGGGAATGGAAATATCTCGGAGCCTCGGAGCACTGAAGTTCCGAAGTGTGTAAGGACCATCCATCTCAATGCCTGCTTAATTCATAGTCCTTGATCTTGTTGAAGCCTCCAGATGGGGGGCAGGGAAGTCCATTCGGCAGGGGATTAAATCTTGACCGTCCATTTTTCTAGTGGAGTTATTAAAGGCTTTGGAAAAGTGAAACTTTGGGGGAAAACAAAATTTGACAGGGGAAAATAGTCGAAGGCCGAAGTCCAGAGGACTTGGTCCCAACGCTGGTTCGATGCTAAGGAAAAAAGGGTCTGCAAGCTACCAACCCTTATAATTGGTGTTCGTGCAAGCTCCCATGTGGAAGAACATGGTGCAAGGTGCTTAAGGGTGATTAAGCCCATGGTTTCAATCCGTGGTCAAGTGGAACTTGGTTTGAAGGAAGCGCCTTTGTAGTTTTCGATTTTCTGTATCAGCTTAGAGGGATGAAAGTGGTTTTTCAGGGAGCCCTAACTTTCAACTTCGATATCCGATTAGGGCGATGTTTCAGTCGTTGGAAAGATGATTCAGAGGAGAATCACTTGGAATCATTATATTTTTGGATAATTGTTATAATTGATATATGTATTCTTCATGAATTAAACAGAAAAGGTACCTGTAAATTTAAATGACAATTTTTGTATAATATGTATAATTCTAACCAGATGATTGCCTGCAGGTTTGGCAAGATTAGAGGTATAACCAGATCAATTCAAGAACAAGATCAGATATTAGAGTAATGGAAGCATGACAAAGCTTATAGAAATTGGATAAGGTACTACAAAAGAAATAATCCTCACATAGGATATGGAGCTAGCAGGTGAATAATGTCATTAATGGGCATAGAAAGGAAAATTAAGGCTCCATAGCCTTGAAGGTAGAAATGTGTAGGCAGTTGCAAAGCTTAAGTGTGAAAGAAATACACTTATGATATCATAGTTCGCAGTGGAAGTAGGATGCCAATGCATATGAATTGGAATGCTCTCTCACTTGAAAAGTGTCACTGAATGAAAATGGACTTCCATTGGGGAATGGTATATTAAGTGTGAAAGGTGTGGTTTCACAGGGAAATGTTAATGAAGTAACCTAATGAAGAACTAAGAGTAAGAGTATTTGATTCAAGAATGTTGCGCATGACTACCCAAGGGGAGCTATCACAATTTGAGTACACTGGTTGGATTATAGAATGACCAAGTGGAACTTGGTTGGAAAGCGTTCAGACCAGAGAACCATAGTGCAAATGAACAGAATGGGAGAACCCAAGGAAGCAAGGACCTGCAGGAATTCAAGGACAACCAACTACAACAAAAATAGATAAATAAATAGGTGAATTAAAATAGAAATGCACTAGAGTGCATGAGGAATACAATGAAGTTAAATTTCATATGCATTAGTAAGCACACTGACAGTGAATTCTTGGTGCATATAGAGGTGTAACTTTGCATATGTACATGCTTGGATATGCATATAACATGCTTGTGAACTTAGAATAGTTTATTATTATGAGATAATGATTGAGTATGACTATTCAATATTTAAATTGATATGTAATGACCAAAGGCCTAGAGTATGTAAGTGTTGTTGATGCTAAAATGCATTTAGATAAAATTTTGGTTGCATATTATGCTATGATTGGTTATGGGATCATAACCAGGTTAATTCAGGAGACATACTCCTTCTATAACAATGAATATCCATAGAGATAGTTATATGTGAGACCATAATATGGTTGGATATGGAAGGGATATAACGCTATGTGAGTGCTCAATGGTATCTACTATATATCTGATGTTTGGATTGCAACCTCTTTGCCAACACTGAAGACCACTTAAGGATTATATTCTTGGTGTTGTGTTTGGGTGGAAAAGGAAGGTAACCAAATAGTTAGGCAAGCAGTAGGAAGTGTGTGGATGATGTGTTGAGTCGTTGGCCATACCTTCCAACTCATCATGGTGGAATGCATGACATAGCTATGTGGTATTATGTATCCAATGCAGGAATGCATTGTGTAGATGTGGCCATGGGTATTGACACATTGATTGTTATTTTATTTAGTAAATAATTGTTGCATTATGAAAAGCCTGTGGTGTTGAAAATACATAATGATGGATAGATGCATTATATTTAATATGAATACTAGTTGAAGGTGATTGGATTGTTGTTGTTACAATTCCAAGATCAGTTGTGGAGCTATTAAAAATGTTACAAGTGGTATTACAGGAATCATTGAATGCATTGGGTGAATGCACGTATATATTATATAACATAGAAATGATTATGCTAACAACTGAAATGATGGGAGTATTTCTAAATCATGAAGTTGAAAACACTTCAAGAGCTATTAGATATTACAACAAGAAAGTTGCAGGTCAAAGAAGCTACATAATGATAAATTACAGAAAAGCTTTGTTGAGGGGACAGAGTGATAAAAATATTTCTGGATAGAAGAAAAAAAATATTGGTTGATAATACATGTGTAGGCAATGATGAGTTCATTCCAATTGATAGTTGTATTGATGGAAGTGATTGAATTGTAGTTGTAAACAATTCTAAGATCACTTTGTGATTTTGTTTTGAATCATTGCCATGAATATATATATATATATATATATATATATATATATATATATATATATATATATATATATCTTGTACATGAGATACTGACAATTTGTTTGGCTGAGGAATGTTGAAATTGTAGGAGGAAAGGGTCTTGGATATGGAAGTGTTGTAAGCACATAAATAACACGAATGCCTATTTCTGCAAAGAGCCAAATTGTCATGAGCATAAGCTCATGACTAGAAGTTTTATTTTTCCTATATAAAACAATTTTAGGAATTATGATTTGATAATTACTGACGAATTGTTTTGGCTGAATGTAAATTGAAGAAATT
This sequence comes from Picea glauca, assembly GCA_000966675.3. Taxonomy (NCBI): domain Eukaryota; kingdom Viridiplantae; phylum Streptophyta; class Pinopsida; order Pinales; family Pinaceae; genus Picea; species Picea glauca. The sequence goes on along the minus strand of JZKD02S1887556.1, from coordinate 453,272 downwards.
GCAAGTAGAATGGTATTGGATATGGCAGAGATGTAATCCCATAAGGATGATTGATATCTACAGCTGCATAGCCAACCATTATGAGCAGAAAGATCATGCTTGGAATTTTTTTTTTCCTATATAAAACAAATTTGACATTTATGAATGGAAATGGTTATAATGATATCTCATGATGACTGTATGTGTATAATACAGATGATATGTTGGATATGGAAGATGGAAAGCATGGAAAAGGCTACCGTTGTGACATGAGAACCCTATGTCCCTAGAAATATTCTTGTGCAAGGAAGCCTTGGTTAGGTAAGATGGATCACTTGAGGGACTGTATAGCAGAGAAGTGGATGCCTAAGCCTGGGCCTGGAAGGTTAGTGACCATGAGGAAGAGGATACTTTGATAGTTCTTGTAAACTATTGGTTGGGATCATGCACACAATGGGAAAACAATGAGCCAAGTTAACGATACAACCATATGGATGCAGATCCATGAACCACACAGATAAGTATTGTATTGTATTATGAAAATTTACTCTTACATTATGAGAAAGAATGAGAATTTTATGCACAAATTGTGAATTGATATGCTTGGTGATCTAAAATGTTGCAGGAAAACAATGAATGATGAAGATCTAGAAAAGTACCAGATTATGAGAGAAAAGAAGGTGATGCTGAAGCAACTGAATGACAAGGGCATAGAATGAAGAAATTCCAATGGACTTGTTGCAGCTAGAGTTCTGGAAGCCACAACTCTGAAACTTCTTGGCCGAGTGCAACGAAGCCTTGGAGAGAAGTGGAAAAGCCTGAGGGACTGCATGATAGAGAAAGGGGTTCATTTCTTTGGGTTGTGCAGGGCTAAGAGGGAAGGAGAGCTTGTTGGTTAGAACTGCTACCAGAAATATAAATTATGAAGATCATTATACATGCTTTGGGTCATAATTCATATGTATACATGTTTAATTGTAGGCCAGAGTGCCTATGTATATAAGATTGGTTTGGATTGCCTGTGTGGATTAAGGCCAAAGGGCCTGGATTTGTAATGTTAATAACATTGGAATGGGGTTGTGCACTGAGTAAAATGCCAAAATAAGGGGAGGGGGATGTAACATCCCGGTTCTAACCCTTATGAACTATAATGTATTATGTAAATATGACTTAGGTTGGTGAGCCAGTAAATTTGAAAAGAGGCCAGAGTGCCTAGGAAATGTAATACTTCATACACTTTAATAAAATACACCACTGGTTGCAAGACCGACAAGGATAAAAGAGATAGGGGGCTATGATTCCACGAGAGAGGGGGCTTAAGGGGATAAGTCTTTTTATTATTATTTTATTTACCCATAATTGATATTATGGAGAAAAGAGGTTACATGAGCTTCTTGGGGGAGGCCATCTAGTTCTTGATTTCCAAGTAATTATATAAACCCATCGTTGGTTTGGGTGGGGGTTCAATTTTTCTTATTCATTCATTGTTACACCTTTCCCACTCTTCATTTTTTGGGAGCCTCACTTTTGCTACATTCATATTCTCTTGGTCAGTTCATGGATATGAATGGGGATGTAAGGGTGGCTTGGGAAAAGTTAAGGGATTTCTATTCCCATGGTTAATCTTCTTCCCCTTGTTCCCTTCTTATTATTTCCTCTTCACTCACTACTGCTAGTTCATGTGCTCTTGGGATGAGCATGGAAATGAATGGAAGGAAGAGGAGAGCCATCACTGAATGGCTGTAATGATTTACTGATCAATCTGGGAGGGAATGGATGCCTGTGTGCATGAGCTTGATGGCAGTTCAGATGGAACTATCCACAATTGAGATTCCTTGGAGTTTCCAGTAAGGAGATTTCCTGACCAGTAGCAATGGAGCCTTGGAGAGAAATGGAATAGCCTCAAGAAATGCATGGTAGAGAAAGCTGTTCATTTCTTGGTGTTGTGCAGGCTGAGGGGGAAAGAGAGATGGAAATTTGGATTTGTTGTGAGGTTGGGAAACCTGAGATCTAGTTAGCATTCAATGTGTGTTTTAGATTTGGCCCAAGACCCGTCCTTGTGGATTCATAGCCCTGGCTCAGGGGTGACCTACTATTGAGAGTAAAAGAACAAAATTGTCTATGGTTGGGAGGAACGACCTTGGTCTGCAGCTAGTTGGTGAACGTTTACTTGCAAATATAAGTTCTCTCCGTGTTTTCTATGTAATTTTTATTTTCGATGTGTATTTAATTATCTCTGAGATATGTATTTTTAATGTGCCTATTTGTTGGCTATGTGTTGTGCATGGCACATTGTTTATCTCTTTTATGTTGTGGCATGGATCTTGTTTTATGCATGTGGTTTTGATGCCTATTTTATTAATGAGAAGTCTTTCGATTTCGAGATGAGTTCAGAGTACTGCGTCTTGGGCCTACAACGTGCCCCACCTACTGGTGGCTGGGTTGTTGCAGCTTGTTTAAGTGGCATAGCCCGACCTATGGGTGGTTGGGTATGTTACAATATCTAACCCTCTATTATCAGCTAATCGCTGAAGGCTGGAATCACGAAGTAATGTTAATCATTGATCTAACTCTGGAGCATTCTAAACCATTGATCAAGTACAGTGGAAGGATAGAGTAAGCATAAATCACAAAGTAACACTAACTGTTGATCTACTTCGGGGGCATTCTCAACCGTTGAACAAGAATAGTGGAAGGATAACGTAAGAAAAGGTGTTAACTGACAACAAGTGGTCACCATATCTTTATGATTTATTTGGTAGGTAATCACTCCAAAGGAATTGAACTACTTCAAAGTTCTAGTAACCCAGAGTCCCGGAGTACCGAAGCTCTGAAGTAAGATCCGACCGTCCATCAAAAAGGAAGATTCATGGTTCAGATGAAAAAGGTGCACAATGATAAGGCCATTAAAAAAACACCTTTTTGAGGTTGTGCGGACCATCCACTCAACCATAGATTAAGAAAAAAATGTCTGATCTACGAGTGAATAGATAATACGCACTTCAGTGGAATTTACTCTAGAAAGTTGGAAGATTACAAAGGCTGGAAATTTCGAAGGCCGGAGTATCGGAGGAATTGGTTCCAACACCATTCACATGATAAGGTAAAGAAGCTAAAAAGGAAATCAGTAACTGGACAATGCTTGGAATTTTTAAGCCCACTTTCCTAGCTCCTAGACATGTGGAGGTTATCAAGCAGGGAGTGCTAATACACACTCTGACGAAACTTACTCTGGGACGATTGAATGTTTGCAGGGGCCGGAATTCCCAAAGGACGAAGTACTAGAGAACCTGGTTCCATCCTGCAGTCACATAAAGGAAAGATAAAAGTGTATGGGGATTAACTTTGTTTCCTGTAGGAAACCACAGAAGAGCACCATTACTGTAGCAGATAGCAGAGTAACAACCTGATTTTGATCTGTTGGAGAAATGGGGATGCAACATAACCATGGGAATGAGATAGGAGTTGATCCATACCTATGATCAACTTATGAAGACAAAATTCAATATCTGTAGACTAATGAACCGACACGCAGTCATGATTAAAGAAGATTTAAATGATGAGCATTATGAATAAAGAATAAAAGGAAAAAAATTAATATTATTTAAAGTTTAATATTATCGTTTAAATGAAAGGGTACAATGGTTCAATATCAAAAGACACAATGGTTCAAATTAACACCAGTTGGAAGACTATATAAACAAGAAAGAATGGTGAGAAGAAGGTGTCTTGGTGGATTAAATATATGTATATATAATGAATTGAATGGAAGTTCATTCTATTAGGTTGGTGCTTGTTTGCAAGATGAGTCTTGTTATGAGGGTTGGATTCCTCACATCTCAGTTGGATTTGAGATTATCAAGCTAGGTCTTGTTATGAGGGTTGGATTCCTCATTTCTCAGTTGGATCTGAGAACTACAAGCTGGGTCTTGTATCAAAGAGTTGGATATCTCATAGTCTGTTGAAATCGAAGATATTAAAGGATTGATTTTATATGTATTCATACAAGTTAAATAAATAAAAGAGAGATATTATGTCTACTTCATACATTTTGTGTTTTAGATGTTTATGAATAATTAATTGAACTGCATATCTTATTCAATTAATTCAGTTAATCTATGAAAGTGTGAAAAACAACCAAAAGTTCCAGACACTGATTCACCCCCCCCTCTTAGTGTCAAGTGTACATTTCAACAATTGGTATCAGATCGGGTGCCTTCAACACAGTTTAAACACTGGAAGGTAGATTCTAAAGAAATGGGTGGACTAATGGCTCTCTCCACAAATGAAGCTCCCTTATTTGATGGAATAAAATACTCTTCATGGAGGGAACGAATGAAACAATATATTAAGTCAAGAGGATCTAGTGTTTGGGATTCAATAGTATCTAAACCTTGGTACTCAACTACCTCAAAGAACAAAACCAAATCTGCAAAAGAATCAAAGACAAATAATTCAATTGCATTAAAGGAAATCCATAATGGACTATCAGACCTAGTCAAAGAAAAGATGGGACATTGCACCTCTGCTAAAGTGATATGGCTCCAGTTGGAGAATTATTATCAAAATAAAGAACAAAACAAATAAATGGAGAATTCCAATCAGTTTATAGAACAAAATAAAGAACAAAAATTTCATATCGGAGTAAAGAACAAGACACAGAAAAAGAGAATTCCAACAAGACTAAAAAAAAAATCAGAAATAGAGAAATTAAATTAGGTTGAAGAAAAAATAGAGATAAAGAGAATTCTGATCAGAATAAAGAACACAACACAAAAGAGGACAATTCCATCAAAGAATTGATGCAAACCCGAGTCATTAACAATGAAGACTACTACATCAAGGAATTGATGAATACCTCAGTATTCACCAAAGAAAAACTATTAGATTTTAAGAATGATGTTATAACTACATTTGAAGTGATTATTATGGAACCAACAAATGGTCTATATATTGAAGTTACTAGGGGTGTTATTGACCAGCTTGAATACATAGTTATGTGCACTTTTGAAGAGTTGGATAAAATTCAAAAGAAAGATATGTTGCTACTACAACAGTTAGATCAATCTAACCATGAAGAGAATGAGAAAAAGATTTAGCTAGAAAATAAAGAAGAAGAGATTAAAAGATTGAAAACTTAAGTTTCCAATCTAACATAAGAGATGGAAGAATTAAAGATACATGACAATAAACGAAAATAAATACTAAAAGAAATAGAAGAATTGGTTAACAGTATAAATAATCAACTTGAGGAAACTAAAGAAAGTGAAGAAATCTTGAAGATCCAGTTAACTAAAAAGGAAGAATCATGCCACAGGTTGGAATTGGAAGCCATCAACCTTAAAGTGATTCAACTAGAAAACAAGGAAGAAATAAAAAGATTGAAAACTAAAGTCTTTTATCTAACAAAATATATGGAAGAGTTGAATACATATGCCAAACATATTAAATGCAAAGAAGTCTTGGATGAGATGGAAGAAATAGTCATCAATCTAAAGACTCAACTTGAACATGCTAAGGAAATGGAAGAAACCCTAAAGATTCAGTTGAATAAAAAGGAAGAGACATGTCACATGTTGAAATTAGAAATGATCAAACTTAAGAAGATATATGAAAACAATAATGAAAATCTAAAGATTCAACTCAAGGAGGCCAAGAAAAATGAAGAAGCCCAGAGGATGAAATCATCCAAAAGGGAAGAATTATGTCACATGTTGAAATTGGAAATAGTCAATCTCAAATAGATGAATGAAAAGACAAATAAAACTGTTGATTTCCATAATAGCTCAGCTATCCTAGATAATATTTGGAACAATCAAATATTAGTTGATGACAAAACTGGTCTTGGATACAATAAGAAAGAAGACAGTGACAAGTGGAGCACCATTTACAAACATGAGAAAGGATCATCCTTCTCAAAAAAAAAAGTGCAATCACAAACCAATTATAATCCACGAAGTTTGTTAAGGAAGCAAGCTATAGAAGTAAAAAGGAAGAATAAAATCAAAAGACAGATTTCTCAAGCCAAAATAAATTCAAGAATGGAAACACCTTCAATGGCTATTGATTTTCTTGTCATAACTTTGGCCATAAATAAATGGACTGCAAGAAACCACAGGAAGGATATACATGAAAATCCAAAAACTCAATTAGATGCTGGAGATGCAATTTTGTTGGGCACACAGAAAAATTTTGTCATACAATGAGATGTTACAACTATGATAGGTTTGGGCACAAATCCCAAAGCTACAGGAATTCAAAAATTCAATCCACAAATAATTCATTTAAGTCAGGGAGAAAAACTAATAAAATTTGGAAGAAGAAAGGAGATGACACAACTCCAAAAACACAATTAGAAATAAAAGGTCCAAAAAGCATAATATCTCATAGAAAGATATGGAGAAGAAAATCTGAAGGAGAAAACAAGAAAGATGCTCTTGCACCTAAAAATGAAGAAATTAATAACAAGAAAATGATGGGTGAAGGTCCTAATAAGGGATGTCAAATTCAATATGAAATAGATCAATCTCAAGAAAGGGAAGTTCCTATAAGAAGAATATGACACAATATCAAATCCTGATGATGTCATAATCCTTTAGCCAAAGAAAGAAAAATACAAAAAGAAGGAAAGAGCATCCTGGAAGCAAATAAAGGTAGGTCCTAAAAACTACATTGGTTTAATCTTGACAAGAAAGAAAAAGGGAAATATAATTGAATCATAAAAAATATTATAATTATCATGGAAAAATAAAACATGTCATGAGTACTTAAAGACAACTATAGCAGATAACATACCAATTAATCTGAAGGGAAAGAAGTTTAAATTGGTTTCTACAACATCAAAGGACTATGCCAAGAGTTTTAAAATAACATATGAAAAATATTGACTATCTAAGATTAGTGGTCAAAAGAAAAAAAAAATCATTAATAGGGGAGTTGTAGAATACAAGAAGGAGAAAATGGACAAAGGGAAGCGTTACCTTAGGGGGAGTATAACCTCAGAGGGAGCAAGAAAAGATCCTTTTTGTCATTTTTGAAAAAAGGGGAGAAGAGAAAAAGTAGCAGAGAGGTTCAAGGGGTATGAATCAACAAACATAAATTGATATTAACAAAGATCAATTGATAACAAAATTAGTATTAGATCAATTAGTATCAATTCTTAATTATATACCTGTGAAATATCAAAGAATAATAAGAAGCAGATCAAGAATATCAGTAAGATTCATACTCTTGTTCTATTTGACAAAGGAAAGTCAGAAAAAACTCAGAGGGAGTAGGTTGGTTATCAAATAAGAAAGTAATTAGATTAGGTTTAAAAGAATTGATCACTATAAATTGGTATCACTACAAGTTTGTATCAAGAAGACTACTTATTTGAACATAAATATCCCAATGGACTGAGATAAGCAGTTAGTAAATTCACAGGGGGAGAAAAATAGTCAGAGCCTCACTCTTTGTCATTGATGTCCAAGGGGGAGAGAAGCAATAAAAAAACGTTAAGCATACTTTTTTTTTGTTATCAGATAGAAAAACATATCAGTGATAGAGGGATCAAATGTAGGAACTCATTTTTGTTTTACAGATATGTTTCCCTCAATGACAAAGGGGGAGATTGTTAGCATTATTGATTGTGTGTTGTCATTGATGGAAACATGAGTCCCTCGGCCTGTCCACCTCATTGATGGAAACACATTCCATTAGGTTGTACACCTCTTTCCAGGGCTCAAGTGCATCTGGTCAAGAATCTCCATGTTGGGACTCTCAAGATTCACATCCATGGGAGAAACTTAACACATTCCCATGCATCTCAGACATGCAGGCATTAATTCATGGCTAGAATACACTAGCAATCATTACTTCCAAAAAAGCCATGGATCCTCTCCACAATTCATTTTTCTTTCCCAAGCCAAGATAAAAATGAATAAGGAATGAAGAGTGGGTGAAAGAACGAATGGAGAGAGAACTTGATGAAAGGTGTGAATAGTGAACAATGAACAATGAGTGAGTGATTGAACCCCCAAATAGACCAAAAATGGGTTTATGTATTTATTGGAATTAAAGAATCAGATGGCCTTCCCCCAAGAATCTCATGTAATTGATATTCTCCATTAAAAAAAAATTGGGTAAATACAAATATAAAATAAACACTTATCCCCTCAAGCCCCCTCTCTTGTGGAATCATAGCCCCCTATAACTCTTGTCCTTGTCCGTCTAGCAACCAATGATGTATTTATTATTAATAATGATCAAAACATTACATTTCCTAGGCACACTGGCCTCTTTTAATTGTTTGGGAACTTTGGCCTTTCATAAATTCACAAAATACATTATTTAATATGGGGCTCAAAACCAAGGTATTACAAAGGGCCACTAAACAGATATGTTATACTTGATTATCTATCAAAATATTTTGTAATGTTATCAGAACTCAAAATGGTATTCCAAAGACTCCCTTCCCCATCCTATGATCACTATACTCAGTTAGATATGGAAGGAAAATGGTGAATTTTACATATCCAACATGAAAATAATGGAAGTGTATTGCCATCTTATCAAAAAAAGTGCCACCTCTTTCGCAGGGTGTCTCGTCATCAACTCAAGCAAGCCAAAGGAGATGAGAATGAGTACAGTTGGAATTTGAGTATATTCATTTCCTTGTAGAAATTCGTGGGAAGTTGTTATGAAGAAGAGAGTGTACAAAGATGAAGGAAAAGGAGGACCAAGGGATCATTAATTTTATAGAGAGCGACATTGTGTCATCCTTGAAGAGTGAAGATAACAGAGAACAACCTAGAAAATAAAAAAGAGAATCATGAGTTGCATTTTGGAAATCTTTTAAGATTCTCTCATTACATCTATCGCAGTCTGTAATTACTCAAAGTTATTGTGATTTTATGTTGTGTTTCAAAAACTTTTTCTATCACTTTTCTTGAGAAGTTAAATTTATTAATAAAATTTTTAGCTTTTGCAAATTCGGTACAACTTCCACTGTAGTTAATATTTATGTCGTGATTTGTGTATGATGCCTAGATATATTTTGTAATGATGATAGTGTTTTCACGATATGAAAATCATTGCAATGAGCCCTAGAGTTTTTCTTTATTGTTATTGAGTATTAAAGTCTTATTTATTGTATCATTGCATTCTGGGTAAAATTACTAATGATATTGAGTTTCACAGTATTTAAGATAAGCTTTGTTAAGAACCAAACATCAATATAGCATGGAAAAACCTCAAGAAAAGTACTCAACACCTTGAAACTGAGATAATTTCAGATAATAAGCCTCTTCGAGGGGGCAACCTCCTTTT
>JZKD02S1887556.1:427189-439386 GCA_000966675.3 Picea glauca | reverse complement strand
AATGTTCAAGTACAAGATGATTCAAAATGAAAATGTCTCCTTGGTATATATAGGAGACTAGGAGGTATAATTACAAATAATGGCCTAGAGCTGACATAATTAAAATAACATTACTGATCTAAATTACAACTAATGGCCTAAAGCCGACATAAATAAAATAGCATTACTAATCTAATATGCACCAATTAAGGGGTAATGAGCCAATATTAGGGCTTAACAAGCTTTGTGTTGGTTGCTGAAGTGTCATTTTCTCAGTATGACTTTCCTCTATTTGTGTTAATTTTTATTCACGTTTTGAATAACATAGCTCAAATTATTGTAATCTCTTTTGAATTCCTCTTATCTTTCACCTAAAATAAGAAACTGTTTGAAACGCTGAATGTGGTGCCTTAAGGCACTTAATATTTTGTTGGTTATTTTTCCCTCTAGTTTTCTAAGAGTTTGTTCCACAATATTTACAAGAAGATAGAATGAAGAAGCCCCTTTTATTGAGCTTTTGGACTCTATTCCTCTATGAACTATGGTTCTACAAAAACAAATTCACCTTCATTATACATACTATGTTTCTCCTTGGAACATTGAGATTACTTCTATTGTTCAATATCATGGTAGCCATACTATGTTTCGTAAGGGAAATGAGCGTACTCCTCCTGCGATGGTTTTGAGCATAGTCACTCTTTGTTTCCTCACATTGGGAGATCAATTTGATATGGAAGTGTATAGGTTTGTATAAATTCAAAGAGGAATTAAAATTACATATTGAAGAAAATGGTTTAGAACAACCCTACCATATGATGATTATATTTTTTTGTGCTGAAATTCTCACACCCTTTGATCATCTCTTTTGATTTGTCAGAATCATTTCCTTTGATTATTTGACTTTAATGTAAATTTATGACATTATACTCCCCCCTCAACTCTATGTTCAACAATCTTGTTGAAAAGGGACTATGTGTTGAATGGGCGAACTAATAGTTATGATGGACGATGAGTATTAGGTGTGACCACTAGATATCATATACAAATTAAACAAATATAATGACTTAAAATCAAAATGAATTTAACGTTACATGATTTCTATCATATCTGAGATGTGATGTGTTGAAATCATGGAAGAGACTGAATATTTCTTAAACCCATTTGAACCTTAAACCCACGTGGTTTCACCATGTAAACCTCATTCAAGTATTCATTTATGAAGACACTTTTAACATACATTTGATATACCTTCCATCCAAAATGAAAATAAATGGTGATAGCCTGCCAAAAGGATACCATCTTTGTAGTTGGGGAAATTTACCATTCATAGTCTACTTCTTCGTCCTACACATATCCTTTGGCGACGTGATGAGTTTTGTATTTATATAAGAAACAATCTTATTTATACTAGAGTTTAAAAATCCATTTACAACAAATGGATTTATTTCCTAGAGGAAATGTTAATAGCACCCAAGCCATGTCTTTCATTAACATATCAGATTATACCTTATTGGAAGCTTCCCATTTAGTTTCTCCTTTTGTTACTTCAAATGTGTTGGGATCAAATAGCTGAAAAGAAACAAAATTTAGAGAAAACATTTCATGCTCACTACCTTGCACAATTTGTTGCACCAATAATATAGACTAACCTTTTATTTCCTTGGGAAATTCATCTTCTTGAATATCATATATTGTTACAAGTAAAATCTCTCTATGGCTAGGGTGAACCACAACAGATGGAAATGACTGAAGAAATTGACTCTATTCCAACAATATGCTATATAAACCAATATGCAAGGGAGATAAGAAAGAGGCCTACCTCGTCCAGATGTTCGATGATGTCCACCATTGAGCACTTTGGCCCAAAGCTATATATACCTACAACAAGTTCTCAACAAACAAGATAAAACAAGCATATGGTGGTGATATAAAAGGTTAGCACATTAGATAGCATAATCCATCAATATACATAACAAATACGCCCATGGATAATAATTCATATATTTGCAAGACATCAATTGGACATGAAGAGAGTATTTCTATTAATAAATGATCAACATAAGTGAAAATATTACAGACTTCCGTTTCGACATGGTTCAGAACCAAGAAACTAAGTTCCTTCCAGCTGGGCCTCCACCACTTCAATCCTCCACCAAAGGCAAGCTCATATAAGGGAGATAATGAGTTTTTTCATCAATAGGGAAGAGCTTGGGGGCAGAACACTGAGTTCAGACTCAAAGGACAAAGGGATGCAAACTCAATATGAAGTAAATAATTCCTCCAGAGTAACTTTGTTCTCAAAATTGAATTTGTTCTCCTTTTCCATAGCTCAGAATTGGCCTCTTTATAGCCTTCAAAATGCACCTGAAGGGCCAAGTCAGAACGTTTCCAGTATATGGAAGACCAAGGATCAGAGATCTCCTATCGTGACATGGAAACCCGACATTTAATTTTTATTTTTGGGCACAAATCCTGATGTACGCGGGCTGTAGTGGAGCAACCTGCGTATACACTTGCTATATAGGGTGCAAGATGCATACAAGTGGAAAAATTTGTATTTTTGTCTCTGTATTTTAGTAACAGGGAAGATAAGTCTGCATAGGGAAATGGAATAAGGCCCTCTTTGGAAGATTGCATAGGGTGAGGAAAATCTTGCTCTAACATATATTGGGTTATAGTATCACTTCGGTCTCCTGTGTTGGTGTTCCCGATTTTCTGAGAGTCCCTTCATGGTTTTATGAATCTGCAAGAAAAGTAAATATGAAAATAATGCAAAGTCCCAACTTTAACTTTTAATGAATGATATGCTTCTAAAAACGATGCAATTTTCAAATTCAACTCTGCAATTCAGAAGTAAAAATGCAATATTTCACTATATGCACTAAGCTAATGATAAAATCTCAAAATACAAAAATGACAAGAAATGCAAAATGCCTATTTGTTTTTGTATTATCAATATATCGAAACTGAAAATGCATGGAATGAAAAAATAACTTGATATATATCCCTACTGTGTATAAAAAAGAGATAACTCAAACAGGATACCAAGCAACAAAACACCCATCCCAATGTGCAAGGACAATAAAAAAGAAAAGATGAAGAGAAAGACTTCACCCAGAAATTCAACAAAAAGAGGGTTTCCTGTCATCCCATAGGCACTCAATAGGCACTACAGAGACCCAAGAAGGCTTAGCAAGCATCAAATCCCACCCAAAAAACACCAGACCAAGAAAATAGGCAAGGGAAAGAGGTGTACGTGACTATTCAAGAAAACAGAGCGTATATATGCAACTTGCAGTGAGACAACCCACGCGTATACACAACTGCCAAGGAAAAAAGCACGTATATGATTTAAAACTAGGCTAGGCAAGGGAGAAAGGATGAAAAATCAGACCCACAGTGAACAGGAGCTGTCAAGCAATGATACGACAAGAACCACAATAGAAACGATAGAAATCTAAGGAGAAAAGTACTTCAAACCCTAAGAAAGAAGATTCATACCCTGTATGGTCGCCAATTTTGTTATGAGGAAAATATTTCTATGGCTAGGGTGAACTAGAACAGATGGAAATGACTATAGAAATTGACTCTATTCCAACAATATGTTATATAAACCAATGTGCAAGGGAGATAAGAAAGAGGCCTACCTCATCTAGATGTTCGATGATGTCCGCCGTTGAGCACTTTGACTTAAAGCTATATATACTTACAACAAGTTCTCAACAAACAAGAGAAAACAAGCATATGGTGGTGATATAAAAGGTTAGCACATTAGACAGAATAATCCATCAATATACATAACAAATACACCCATGGATAATAATTCATATATTTGCAAGACATCAATTGGACAAGAAGATAGTATTTCTATTAATAAATGATTAGCAGAAGTGAAAATATTATAGAATTCCGTGTTCACATGGTTCAGAACCGAGAAACTAAGTTCCTTCTAGTTGGGCCTCCACCACTTCAATCCTCCACCAAGGCAAGCTCATATAAGGGAGACAATGAGGTTCTCCATCAATAGGGAAGAGCTTGGGGGATGAACACTGAGTTCATACTTAAAGGAAAAAGGGATGCAGACTCAATATGAAGTAAATAATTCCTCTAGAGTAACTTTTCTCTCAAAGTTGAATTCTTTCTCCTTTTCAATAGCTCAAAATCGACCTCTTTATAGCCTTCAAAATGAAACTAAAGGGCTGAGTTGGAACGTTTCCAGTATATGGAAGGCCAAGGATCAGAGATCTTCTGTCGTGAAATGGAAACCTGAAATTTAATTTTGATTTTTTGGCACAAATCCCGATGTATGCGGGCTGTAGTGGAGCAACCTTCATATACACTTGCTATATAGGGTGCAAGATGTGTACAAGTGGAAAAATTTGTATTTTTGTCTTTGTATTTTGGTAACAGGGAAGATAAGTATGCATAGGGAAATGGAATAAGGCCCTCTCTGCAAGATTGCATAGGGTGAGGAAAATATTTCTCTAACAGATTCCCCCTAATGTGTGATGTCAGAGGAGTATCTGCGATGGCCAAAATACATTATAAATAACCCAGAAGTGTAGTGGTAGGGAACCAACTGGACGAAGTCAATTTCTCATTACATTCTGCACTGACTTTGCATACATGGATACCAAAAATACATTGCAGATCCATGTGAAAATATACCAAACAAGTGTCTGTGGCCATGAATAGGAAAATACAAATGCGGTTACATGCCAATAGATGTCATAGTCACGAACAAGGCCTAGTAGAACCAGTCTCAAAACTAATCTGAATATCTTTGTATACCATGGAGTACAATATGATCTCCCATGATCACTGAAGTCATATAGGTACTGGTCCAATGAAAAGGAAGAAACAACTCAGGAAAGTTGCGACCACATAGTGATATTAAGAGGTCAGGTACAAGAGGTAATCTACCAACAAAGCCATCGATGTTAGGTGTCAAGGGACGTCATTTTCTTGAAAAGGAATGTGGACATGGATGCTTGAGATTTTATGAAGAATTGATTGATGCAAAAGATGATCTCACTAGTGGAGGTCGTGAATCATATAGAAAGAATAAATGTTCTTGGAGGTCACTTTCATCTTTATTTGTGTTGATGGATAAGGAAAAATTCATTGAAGGTGATACAACAACCTTTCAAAAAGTTGTTACAGACTTCATAAGAGCAATAAAGGAATCCCAAGGAGAGAGACATATGACAAATTATATGGTATGCATATTAATTTTTATCCCACTAGTACTTTCCTTTGTAGTTATCTTTAATTTACATATTATTATTGTAAATTAACATAATTTGGTACATTTGTTTGGTAATCTAAGATACATTGAACTATGTATTTTTGCAGCATCAATTATTTTCACACGGGCCATGGTTTGTAGAAAAATATGGAAGTTTGGTCATTTAGGGTACACAGGGTATGGAGAAATCACATAATATAGCTCGTACCATTTACCATAGATACACACAGAAAGGGGCGTTCCAATCATTCATATGTTCTTGTGAAAATGGGTCAAGAAATTTATAGGAACAAAATGGTTGGATTTAAGAGGAAACACCAAATTCCAGAAATAATTGAGCTTCATAGAGTGATAAGATAAGAAGAGATAAGTATAGAACATAGGATATATGATGTTTATGAAGGTGGAGTTGGGACAAGTGCAAGGTATGAAATCTGTATGTTAACTTTTCTACCTTCTCCATTTAATTTATTTATTGTTTTTAAAGGATCATTATCGTTATTTTTTGTAGATGTGATCGACCTTCAACAAGCCATTGAAGTTGCCTATAAGTGTATTCACTTACAAATAATTATGTAAGTTGTAAATTTTATCCTCTTCGTGAAGATTATATTTTGCGTGTCAAATAATTACTTAAGACTAGCTAAAACAATATGCTTTTTGGTATCAAAACTAACCCATCTCTGGAATCATGTGGCACATGTCTAGAATTATGGAGGATCACACATAGTGGTATTTATTAGCACAAGTCCAATGGTTTAAATTTTAGTAGATCAATGGTTCTCAATTAGCATCATATCACACATAGTGGTAATTAGCATACTCCAAAGTGAGGGAAAGGGAACGCCGAAATGACCAAAAGTGGTTGTCATGTTGTTCAAAGATCAGGGTTTTTTTTGGGGGGATGGAAAATAATATTGATAGTCCAAATTGCATGAGATGGGCATCACCTCAACAATTTGTAGTCATTTATGAGATGCAACCTAGCCCATCATTTGTGGACTATGAAGGTCATCGTTTCTTTCACCTAGTTTTGGATGTTTACACAATATTGTACTCAGTAGTCCCATCAACCTTTTTTGGTGACTCTTTTGCAGAATAATACAATTTTCTTACCTTATCTTACCTTATCTCTTAGATAGTATTGTGTTTTTGAGACTTTCACCTAGTCATGGATGCAGTTGTTCTACTATAATATATGCACCGATATTTTATCATAGGTCACGCATACTTACTTTTTTTGTTGTCAAGATTGTCAAGATATCCTACCATCTCCTCCACTAAGCTAGAGTAACTTAACCTATCTAATGCTAAACTAGAATGCCTTATCCTAACCTACAATACCTAAACTATATTTCACTACCCTATCCTAACATAACCTACCTTATTCTCATATATCATACCCCACCATAGCTTACCTTAACATAAACCAACCTAACCTATCTTATAATTACATATCAAAACCTGACTCACCTATCCTAACCTAGCATATCTTACCCTAAAATAGCCTAAACCATTACCTAACTCAATATCCTAACTCATTATGTAACGTTCCTCGTCCACCCTCACTGGGGACAATGCCACTACTCCAAAACCAAACTGCTCTGATACCATATTGTAATGTCTCTGACCACCCACAGGAAAGACCATGCTACGTCAGACACACACGGTCTCAAGCTTTGCTATAGATACGTAAAATTGTCCATGCCCAAACATAGACCTGCTGGGCTATGGAAAACATAGCTCTTTGCAGAATAAATCACATATAAACTTAATAGAAATAAACAGAGATAACATGAAAGCATACATGCAGAGAAACACATGATATTATTATAAGAATCATAGACATGCACTAAAATACATCATTATCCATTAAGCACAAAAGTGATACTTATCTCTTAATTGTAGTGCACTGACTGCGTGTAGACTTTCCATGAACCTCCTAGCCTTAGACCACTCTGATCATCACTCTCAGTAGTGGGTTACCCCCGAGCTGGGAATAAACTCCACTGGGAAAGGGATTCCTAGGCTAGGCAAGGACAACAGGAAGCTGCACCAGTCCACAAGAAGGATTTCGTCCAAAGAGCCACTTATGCCCACCGCTCACAGACTCTCATTCCCCACATGCTTATCCCACCCCAGGAGTATACACCTTCACTGTCACACAATCCATCGGATGCTACACATCCCTTCCAGGGCTTCAACAATAGGACAGACAAGAATTCTCAAAGCTCTGTAGCTATTACTGGACTCCCTCTAGGAGAACTCACTTCCTTAACAAACTCTCTCACCTGGAGAGAGTTTCTCAGAGGCTTGACAACATGCTTCTTCAATCCAACTCCTCAACACACGGGCAAGGGTGATGGAAACAACAAAAACTGGATGTGGGGAATGGTAATGGAAGAATGAAACATAGGCAACCCGTAGGGTACATGTTCAACAAAGATATCGGTTCATGCTCGTTGCATAGGTTCGGGATGGTTGAGGGTTCAGCAATGGAGTTCAAGGTTTTACTACTTTATCGTTGGCTGCGTGCATGAGTGGAAGGAATGGAAAAAGATCCTGAAACAGTCAAAATCCCCACATATATTTGCATGTGCCTAAGATGATACATGGCTCTCATGAAGCGCGTTCCTCTACATTTGGAAGTCGTTCCCCTTCCCAAAGGAACTTAGGATAAATTCATATCCTCCTCACATCATTTAGAATAATAATATATATTATTCTTTGAGATTTAAGCTCTTAAGCTTAGCCCCTTTTTTGAGCCTCTCATCCCCCTCGCTTACCCAACCTAGTGGATCCTATTCCCCCATACTCTTTCATCGTGGTCAGTCTACACATAGTGATTCTTTTATATTAATGATTTGAATATTGACATATACAAAATAGGCTCATGGCCTTAGCATCCTAGGCTCTCTGGCCCAACTATCACATAAGCCTCCTATATTATCATTACTTGGCTCACCATCCTATGAAACATGTTTACACTTCATGATTAAAATTAGGGGCTCGGCCTTGGGTTATTACAATGCTTTCCCCTTATTTTTGCACTGTCCGCAGTGCAATGTTTTTACACCATATCAACAATATTTTCAAAATTTTCAAAAATATGCGGGTATTCTGCTCGCATTGCATCCTCATGCTCCCAAGTAGCATCCTCAGGATTGTACCAGGTCCATTGGACCTTTACAATACCTATCGATCGATTTCGGAGCTGTTTGATTTTCCGATCCAGAATGCGTACCGGATGCACTTGGATAGAGCCTTCTTTCTCCACTTGAATCACATTCCAATCAATTACATGATTAGCATCAGGTATATATTTCTTGAGAAATGATACATGGAATAAATTATGAACAGGAATAGATGCAAGAAATGCAATCATATAAGATACTAGACCAATCCTCTCTAGGATTTCAAATGGTTCACAATATCTAGCTGCCAACTTGGAACAGTTTCCTAACTTCAGTGAACTTTTGTTGGCCTTAACCTTCAAGAATACATGATCACCCACTTTAAACTCCATGTGAGTCCTACCCTTGTCAACATAGCTTTTCTTCCTATCTTGGGCAACCTTTAAATTATGTTTAATCCTCAACATTTTCTCTTCCATTTCTCTAAGCAATTCTGGCCCAATTAGTTGGATTTTCCCATCTTATAGGGGTGTTGCACTTTCTTCCATAAAGTGCTTCAAATGGGCCCATCTTCAAAGATGCTTGGTACCCATTGTTGTAAGAAAACTCTACCAAGTGTAGATAGTCTTCCCACTTTGATGGATTGTCCATCACATACATTCTTAACATATCTTCTATTACTTGGTTTACCCTCTCTGTCTTCCCATCAAACTTGGGATGATAGGCTGTACTGAAGTTCAGATTGGTTCTGAACCGCTTGAATAATCCCTTCCAAAATTTTGAAGTGAATTTTTGGTCTCTATCAGACAAAATTGTCGTGGGAATACCATGCAATCGGGCCACTTCCCTCATATATATATCAACAACATTGGTTTCTTTGTGAGTATTCTTCAATGGAATAAAATGGGCATCCATGATAAGCCTTTCCACCACTACCATGATAGAATCATGATGCTTGCTTGTCCTTGAAAATTTGGTGTTAAAATCCATTTTCACCACTTCCCACTTCCACTAAGGAATGGGTAATGGATGCAACAACCCATCTGGGTGTCTATGTAGAGCCTTGACCCTTTGACACTCCATACATCTGTCAATGTACTCAACAATTTCTTTATTCATAACTGGCCAATAGTATTGGCTCTTGACTGCTGCCATTGTTTTCTGATGTTCCAAGTGTCTAGCATAAGGCACATTATGCATATCCTTCAAGATCATAACTTTCAGTTCCATAGAATTGGGTATAAAAATTATGTTTCTGTATAGGATCATTCCATCATCTCCCAATTTATAATCTTCAACTATCTGTTGCATTTTACCTTACTGCAATTTTGTTAGCATCTCTACGTATTGCAAATCTGCTTTTGTAGCTTCAGAAATTCTACCTTTAAGATCTGTTTGGTACATGCTAATGGATGTAGCATGTAACTCATGCACTCTCCTGCTGATTGCATCAACCACTTTGTTCTCCCTTCCTTTGATGTTCTTGATATCAAAGTCATATTCACAAAGGAATTCCAACCATTTTCTTTGCCTGGGATTTAAAGTTGGTTGATCAAACAAATACCTCAGACCATTATGGTCTTTTCTCAGTTAAAATTTCTTTCCCATGAGGTAGTGCCTCCACTTATTTAAGGCATGTACTATGGCTTCCAAATCCAAATCATGAGTGACATAGAGCCTTTCATTCTCTTTAAACTTTCTGGATTCAAAAAATAATGAAAACCATTCTGACCGAGGACTCCACCAAGTCTCTCATTGCATGCATATGTGAAAACCATGAATTTATCATTAGGATCTGCAATTCTCAGAATCAGTGCACTGGTTAACAAGTGCTTCAATTGTTGGAATACCTTTTCACATTCTACTGTCCATTGAAACTTCACCCCTTTCCTTTGTAAGGAAGTGATTGAGTGAACAATCCTTGAAAACCATGCAACGAATCTTCTGTAGTAGCCATCTAGACCCATGAAGGATCTAACTTTTGTCACATTCTTGGGTGCTGACCATCCTCTAATGGCCTCAATATTTTTAGGATCCACTGCTATCCCTTATTTGGATATGACATGCCCCAAATAATGAATTTGGTTCTGATAAAATGAGCACTTGCTCAATTTGGCATACAACTGGTGTTCTCGTAACATTTGCAACACCATCCTCAAGTGATGCTCATGTTATTCTTTTGTATTGGAATATACAAGGATGTGATCCAAAAAGACAATGACAAACTTGTCTAAGTACTCTCGGAAAACACCATTCAACCAACACATGAAAATAGTTGGTGCATTTGATAACCCAAATGGCACCACTGTAAACTCATAGTGACCATACCTTGTTTTGAAGGCATTCTTGTTGATATATTCATCTTTAATCCTCACCTCATGGTATCCTAACCTGAGATCAATCTTTGAAAATATCCTTTCATCCTTCAACTAATCGAAGAGATCATCAATACTTGGAAAAGGATACTTGTTCTTCACAGTTACTTTATTTAACTGCTTGAAATCAATACACGATCTCAAGGTCCCATCTTTCTTCTTCACAAATAACAATGGGGCACCCCAAGGTGACACACTTGGGAGTATGTACCCCTTCTTCAATATCTCTTAAATCTTCATTTGCAACTCCTTCAGCTCTGCAGTACTCATTTTGTAGGGAGTCTTTGACACTAGAGCTGCTCGAGGCATCAAATTTATAGAGAAATCAATAAATCTCTTTGGGGTAGTCCTGGTATCTCCTTAAACACATCCTCAAACTCTTTTAGGACTACTTGATATTCTATATCTGGAACCCTATCTTTAGGTGTTTCCTCCATATGAGCTGCAAAAACTTGGCATCCCTTCCTATAACACTTCTTCAACTGCATTGTTGATATTTCTCAGACAATAACTGCGCTAGGAATTCCTTGGACTACTCTTGAGTTTTCTTCCTCATATAGGCAAGTGAATTCCTTTTTATGACAATCTAAGATGGCATGGTGTTGGTCCAACCAATCCATACCAATTAGATAGTCATATGAACCCAAAGGAAAGATGTTTAGATATTCCTTGGTATTCAACCCATTCATGCCCAATTAACATGACTTAACCAACTCAACAACCTTTCTCTTGGCTCCTATAGCCAGCTGCACCAACCAAGATTTCTCATTCTTGTGTCTTGGAAATTGAAATATTTCCACTACCTTAGGATCTATATAGCTATTACTAGACCCTGAATCAATTAAACTAGTAAAGGAATGGTTATTGATCATAACTTCTACTTCAATCATGTGTGATTGAAAATTTTCTTGCTTGTTGTCCAGGGCTGCATAGATCCTTGGCACACTTCTGCCCATGTCCTCCACTGTTTCTACTTGCTGGACATTGTGGACAACTCTCACTTTGTCATCTTTGTGAGGACAATCCTTATACTTTTGATCTCATTTACAAACCCAACATTGCATCAGTGGTTTCCTTGGCCTTTTCCCACCTGCCTTAGCCATATTGGGATCTCTAAAGGCTGGCTATCCTTGAGGATTATTTCTGAAGAATGGAGGCTTTCTCCCCTTCTTCCTTAGATCTCTAATAAACTTCTTCTTGTCCTCCCAATCCTTCTAGAAGTTAGGCTTTCCTTTTTGTTGATCATACAAGCACTTAACTCTTCTTATGGTTTCTTCCAATGTTTTAGGATCATCGTATTGGATTTTATCACTAATGAAAGATGACAACCCACTCAGGTACCTTTGAATATTAACTGTCTCATATTGGATGAAGGAGACATACTTCAATAGTTCCAGGAATCTCCTTTCATACTCATCAATGGTCATGCCGCCAAGCTTGAGTTCAAATAACTCTTTCATA
>JZKD02S1887556.1:310322-326801 GCA_000966675.3 Picea glauca | reverse complement strand
GGAGACTAGGAGGTATAATTACAACTAATGGCCTAAAGCCGAAATAAATAAAATAACATTACTAATATAATATGCCCCAATTAAGGGGTAATGAGCCAATATTAGGGCTTAACAAGGTGGTTCTTGAGTACTCCACCCACTAATAGGTCAAGCGGATATTTTCCAGGCGAATGACACGTGGCAAGGCAGAGATGACACAAGGCCCCATCAATGGGTGACACATGTCAAGTTCTAATGGGAACATAGGGTCTACAAAAATAATGAATAAAGGTGATACATGGCATGTCAAATGTGGGTCCACGTCACCCTAGGTGACGTTAGTGTGCCACATCACTCCGAACTGACAGCCTTCCAACGCCCCTTAGATCTCATGGTCGATATGCGTCCACGTAGATCCATGGATCCAAAACCTTCGTTACTAAACAACTTAAACATTTGGGGGATCCACCATGTGACTTCCTCTTTACTCTCTGAGTGATCAACGTCAGGTTGATTACGGTCTACATCCAATGGTCAGGTAGTATCCTGAGGCACCCTCGGATAGATGGTTCATGTTACTTTGCAAGTTTAGTGTTCGGGGGTTCAACCCGCTTGTCACTCCCTTTCTCCCGGAGTGGTCAATGTTGGACTGACCACGATATTGTATATCTAATGGTGAGGAAATATCTCAAGACGTCCTCCGATATACAACTCTCGTTTCTTCGTGAGTTTGACGTTCAAGGGTTCTAGTGCTATGACACCTCTATTCTTCCGAAGTGGTCAACACCAGATTAACCATGGCATAGATCCAACGGTTAGGGAGGCTCCCTAATACCTTCAGATTTGCGGCTCACGTTACTTTGCAACCGGTAAGAGGGATGGGGTTTAACCATGGGACAGATCCTATGGTAACGGTTAAGGAAACCGTCAGATGTCATTCGACCTCACTAGTAACCGTAAAAATGGGTTTTCTTTGGTTTATTTCGAAGGTTGTAAGTTCATAGCATCCCAGGGCTCCGAACTCTTGGGGTTCTGAAGCCAAAATAGCTTAGCTCCTTTCATACCTAGCGAAGGTTTCCAAGGTCTCGGTCATATGGAACGTTATCAATCTCCAGCAGCTACACTCTTAGTTCTTAGCCAAGGTTTGGTTAAGGCTGTGGGAATGAGCCCATGGTCCCTCAGTCAACTAGTTTTAAGGATGTGCCCTCAGTGAATTAAGTTCTAAAACATGAAAAGGTATTATTCAACCTATACAGGAGTCGTGAACTCATTCCTAAGTTCATTTGAATACCCATGTCTATTAGTCCTTTAGCTGCTAAGCAGAAAAAACCAGAAACCATTCAAAAACATGGGTTCACAGAATAACCATAAGCATTTCTATAACCAATCATGAAATGTAAAGTTTAATCATAGACATAAAAATTCAACCATCATTTTAATTCTATTACACAGAGGATGAGAATACTTATCAAAAAACCAGATTCGTGAAGCAACTATTGAGAGGGGTGCCCGTTTCCACCCAACCATAGGCACAACCACTCTTGAACGGATTTACCGTTGGCTAGCTCCTAGCTAGACCATGATTCTATGAGAGATTCTCTTCATTCTTGTTCAATGATAGTCAGGGATGAAGGTTACTCCCCTCCTCCTACAAGAACTTGGCAATTAGTTTTCTTTTCACCAAGCAAGGGAGCCTGTAATGAGTGCTTCCTCAGTCACCCGTCTTCTTGCATCCCCATTTATTATCTTGGAATGAAAACACTACCAGAAACTTCTTGTGCCCAGAGAAATCTTCTTGTTCAGTTCTTCCTAGAACCAAAGAGAGACACACGCTCTTCTCCTTCAGGACTAATGGTCTCTCGACTCATCTCCTTCGCTCTTCTCCCTCTACCCATGAACTTCCTTATTTTATTTCCTTCCTCAGCAAGTTTGCGTGGGTATGAATCCCCAGTTCTTGGTCAGGTCAGGAGTTCTTTCAGATGGGTACTTTGCCCCATGTCCTCATTAACTCTTGAGGAGTGCTTCCCAACTACCAAGTTGACTGATAATTTATTGTTGGGTCAGAGGACTATTCTGGGTCTGAATAATTTAAATCCAATAAAGCACTTTTGTGGTGGGGGTCATCTCAACCATTGTTGGTTCCCCTCACCATCTCTCTCATAGTATCATGATCTATCTTGGCAAACCCCCTTCAGCAGTTGTGCAACACTTTCCATTTTATTTAATAATAGAAAATACATATATATCTACATTTCCTTTTATAATAAAATTTTTCATTAGTTCCAATGTCCACACATATTCAGTCTTCCCATAGTCTATAGGCAAGTTATACTTACATTTACAAGCTGGGGGAAACAGGGGTATTACAAATTACAAGCTTTGAGGGAAAATATTTTTTAAAAAGAGAGGGGCTATGTTAAGTACCCTAAGGCTCTAACACTCATTTATTATTAGTTAATTAGTTATGATTAGGTTATCTTATTGATAGGTTACATCATGATCACTTTATCTCTTATTTATAACAAAGAAGAATAATTTGTATAGTCATCTCATCTTGTCTTGTGCATTGCATATATTGTAAAAGGATGTTTCCCCCTCAAAGTGGATTATTCATTAGCTATGTTTTGGATTTTGGTTCATACCAATCAACGATTCCTGCTAGAACCATGCCTTGTACAAACCCTGTTGGGATAGGAATTTTGGGACAAGTTTTGGGAACTGCGTAGGAGCGCGCCTAGAGGAAGTAAATGTAGTTAGCGCATTTTCAGGAACTGGGAACCAAATATCTGTGGGGATTGCAGTAACTAGGTTTATTTAATCATGGAGGAATGTGAGTCATTCATTGTGAACATTCTACTTAACATTCATTCAATATTCCTTATATCATGTGTGCAAAATCATCATAACAGATAATAGATTCATATGAACCAAACATGTATTATATACGCACAATAAAAAAAATAGTAAACACATCATACACAGATACATCAGGATTTAATGTGGTTCGCCCAAGATGGGATACGTCCATAACGACTAGCTTCTCATTATATTTTTCAGAATGTTCATTAGAAAATAAGTGCACTGTGCTCATATATGATATCTTGGTTATACCCAGAAATTCCCTTGTCGTTCACGTTAAAGTGCACACTTTTCTCTTCTTATTCACTCACATACTCTTCTCATTCACTCTCAATTGATTCTTCTACCCAAAAATCCCCGCATATTTATATGATTACATTAGGGCTTATCCCATTTCAGTGGACCAAAAATGCCTAATGACTTCTAACTAACTTCCTTCCTTTGCATGCATTGATACTGAAAATGTGCTAACTATATTTCCTTCTTATGCATGCACTCCTCTATAGTTCCCAAAACTTGTCCCAAAATTCCTGTCCCAATAGGCCCCAAGCAATCACTTCCCGAGCCACTCAGTCCTTCTGTTGTGCTTCCTTCAATGTTGCAACAAGCTTCTCAAATGTCTCCTTTGCATTTGTGATATTCTCCTTTTCTTATGCTTCCCATGTCAATATATCCTTTGCAGTCTGCATAGTGATGGGAGTCTTCATCTTCTCTTCACTATCTTGCACTGCTTTCTTCACTCTCCCTTGTGCCGTTGCGAGTTATTTTGTTACCCGAAAGGCTTCCTCCTGTAGTGGCTCAAGCTTATGTGCAAGAGATTATTTTTATACTCTGATTTGGTTTATATATTGGTTCAATTGCCTATTATCAATGATTTCATTCATCCTCTCTGTTGTTTGTAGAGTGTTCATTATGTCTTTTATCTTTTGCACCTTCTCTTGCACAATCTATAACCTTTGTTCCAACGCTTGTAACTCGGTGTTCTCTAGGAACTAAGTCCATACTTGTGTGCTTTCTTCATAAATATTTGCACATTCTTCATCCAAACTCTTAATGCTCTCCATGGTCGTCGTAGTTGTCTTTTCCCTCTGTGCTCTTTCTTTTGGTGGAGTGCTTGGCGTTGTGCATGCTTCGAAGACAAAAATCTTCATGCGGAACCCCTGAATAGATTCATTGATCTTCATCACTTTCTCTTCCAATGGGGAATATTCTTCTATGTACACTTCTAGTATATTGATATCTAATTCTTTTACTACTTAATGCAGTATCTCTTGTCTATGTGTTGCCTCGTCCCATTCTTGCACTAGTCTACTATATTTGCGTGTAATGTTGCATTTTCCTCGTTCACCTTAGCCAATTCCATCGTAGTCGACTCTGAACGCAACTGAATTTTCTGTGTTACACTTTACTGCAAGTTGTGTAACACATTCATAGGTAGTTGAGACAACACGAAGTCAATATGAATTAATGTTTGTGCCTGCTCTTGCATCTGTGTTGTTGGGAACTATAATGCCTCTATTGATATCTTCATTATTCTACACTCAGTTGATGTTGATGGTTGTCGTGATTTTGTCAGTTGTGACCCTTTCGTCTTCACTATACTCTTAGTCTGTTCTTCTTCTCCCATTCTAACTGGTGCTATCCTAGTTGCCTCCAAAATCTGTCACAGTGTGGCAATCTGCACCTGCACATCCAAGTGCATTTCTTCCTATTTTTGTGCAACTCACAGAAAGGCCTCTTTAGTGGATTCTTTGACTTGATCGCCAATTTTCTCTAATTCATCCTCTGTAAATTCTTAGATAGCCACTTCCTTTGTTTCTTTTCTCTTCTTATGCTTGTGTGTTGGTCATTCCTTGGGATGATCCTTTCTCTTCTATCCTGGGGGTGGTGTTGTTTCATGTATGTCACTCTCACCATTTCCTTTTTATCCTTGTTCCTGTTCTTCTTCTTATTGATCCTTTTGTGGTTCTTTTGTCTCCTTCTCTGGTTACTTTTTATCCTGGTGCATTTTTTCTGTCTCTGTGATTCTCCACTCAGCTTCCCAATCATTTTATAATATGGTTGACATCTAGTTTTGTCAACTTGTAGTTCGTCGACAACCATTGTTGTGTTGGTTCCCTCTTTACTTGAACATACATATGGTGTGATCATGCCTTGAATCATGCTATATCTTTGTATGTTTCAACTATATTTGGTAGAATGTGTGATGTATCCTCGATGCATTGTTGAATTGTCTCTTTGTAGGTATAGAAGGTAATGTTGTTTTCCAACTATTTGTTCTTATGCGCGGTATGCCACAACGACACATATCTTGCTTCCAAGAATGGTTTATGCATTCTTTCCAAGAACTGCATCTCTTCTATATCCCTCCAAGTAGTCAATGCAATCAAAATTAATAACCACACATCATGGAACTTTGTTTATTTCTCCTATGCCTCCCTGTAGTCCATTAAAAACTGATTCATGAGAAATGTTGACTAGTTCATCATCACTCATGTGGCACACTTCTTCGTTGTTGCTATCAATCTTGTTGGAACCTAATATTTGCAACATTTTCTTAGTAACTAAAAGGCCAGTACCTATGTCACAAATCTTATAGTATCATCATTGATTCTTGCGACATCTAACCTGCACGCTCCTCTGAATGTGCCATATTTTTTCTTCATTATTTCTGCTAAGGCTTTTCTTGCGTATTGTCTGTGAACAAGGGTAGTGGGTCTTCCCCTGCTAAAGGTAATCCTATAATACACACAATCGGTTGGGTGTCAATCGGAATTTCCCTATTCAACCATAAGAACCCTCCATGGACACAACTTAATAACAACTTGATGTAGATGTTGATCTCTACACTTCTACCGAAATGTGGGATTTCTAACATATTTAGTATACCTGTTTGTTGCAACCCTATTGTCTATTCCTATGGATCGACTGTAACTACAAGAGAATATGGCCTGGATGATGCGCACATGTAATTTTGTGATGCTAACTCTGGAAACTTATTCAAATATGCAATGTTGTGATATGAAAATATCAGGCTCTCTACCGCACCCAAGATATCACCCTCCACAGTGACCCTAGGTGGAATCACTGGTGTAACCATGTTGTATTTTTCCTCCTTCTTCAAGCTGACTTGCTTTGCTATTCGTTTTATGGGTGGTACATACACTCTGGGAAATTTTTCCAAGATTGGATCTACTATCTCCTCAAGGTTTCCTAATGTATTGGTGTTGTTGGTTACTTAGTGTGCATCTTTTTCATTCCTGATGTGGATGCTCCTACCTTTGGTGGCACCATAGCTCTCTGTATTTCAGCTCTATATTGAACACACTTGGCTCTCTGTTTTTAAGCTCTATCTCTTATTCGACTCTTTGTTCTCTTCAAATGTGCACGCAACAATAACCTTTACTCATCACCCCCTCATCTTCTTTTATAGTTTGTTTCCAGCTGTTATCTTCCTCTTCGCACCAAAATTCTCAATCCCATCTGATTTTATTCTCATTCAATTCCTTCCATATTATGCATTAAATTCATATATTTCTACGAATCATGGTCTAGATTTGTCAGTCTGTCAAAATCTTCATCGTCGCTTTTCATTTATGACTATTTGTTCCCATCATCGCGTCAACATGTTTGCTCTATAATGATTGTCCAATCCTTTGCGCAGGTCTTCATTCTAGTTCTTCAACTCACCTTTCTGCGTGCAATTCAATTCTCCTTCATTCCTACGACATTTTCTTGCTAATTTGACTCTTTGAACAATGTCTGACTCAGAACTTCCATTATATTCTCTCTTTTATTGTAACTTTCCTTTATCTCTTTTATTGCTTTTTCTTTTATTTTTATTTTTCTATAATGCAATATAATACAAATACTATGGTACGCATACTGCATGCTCAAACTAGTGTGTGGTATCTGGGTTGTCCCTATATAGTTTCAATCGACTACAGTTGACCAGGCCTTCCATGATTTCCCAATTCAAGTTTTCTGATTTAATAACACATGCCTTTGTCACAAATCTTATCACATACAGACCTAACTAGTGCATTTGGAACTTTCCAGGGTGCTACAAAACTTTGTTGTCATAGAGAAAAACTAAATCTCCCATATGGAACTTATTATGTTTAATATGTCTGTCATTCCATGAATTTTCACATTCTTTTTGAACTTGCTAATGAAATCATGCGACAAAGCAGTCTTCCTCCAATTCCACTAGTTATGTCGGTCTTTTATCTACTGCACAAAACTCAGTGAGCTTTGTCATCGCGACAATGCGCAGACTTGGTACAATGAACTCCATGGGGATAACTACTTCCTGGCCATATACTAATATGAATGGTGTATGTATTTTTAACTTCTTACATGTAGTCCAATGAAATCAACTTCCCATTTATCAAAAGCCTGCAATGTAACTTGTGGTACCAAAGGAATCTCGTCTCTTATGGAAGGCTTCCCAACTTGCTGACACACATCACAATTTTGACAGAACTCCTTAGCATCCTTATGAAGGGTGGTCCACCAAAGTCTTGAGTGCAAAATATTTTGAGTCATTGCTTTCCCTGCATAGTGGCCTCCTGCAACTCCTTCATGTGCCTCTGCTAATATTATAGGTCTCTCATGCTCCAATACACATCGTCAAAGAATACCATATGCAACTAACTTGTACAGATTCCTTGCTATAAGTTGATAATTTGTTGCCTTTACTACTAATTGCTTCTTCTACACAACTGTAAAGTCGGGTGGGGATACTCTTGTTCTCAAGAACTAGACTATATCTGTAAAATAATCATTGACCATTCATACTGCAAACAAGTGCACGTATGGTATACTATCATCCAAGTTTTATGTATCCTCTCATGTTAATATGCACGAAAAATGATCAAATCCTGACTTTAATTTTCCTAGTTTCACAATCACTTCAAAATCATACTCTTGAAATAGTGACAACCATTTGCATATCTTCCCCCCCAACACTATCTTTTTGACTAAGTATCTCAGCGCATAATTATTTGTGTACATCTTAAAATGTGATCCCAACAAATAATACCTAAACTTATGGAGTGCATACACCATTGCTAGTCCTTCACGCTCTACAATAGTGTAGTTATATTCAATAGTTGACAACTTCATGCTAGCAAATGAAATGGAATGATCCAAATCTCCTTCCCCTCATTGAGCTAGAATTTCACCTAACGTTATAGATGATGCATCTACATGAACACGAAATTCCTTTTTCCAACTAGAAATACTAAAATCGATGCAGTAATCAATTTCTGCTTCAAGGTATGCAAACTCTATTGACTTTTCTCTTTCCATTGAAACTTGACCTCCTTATTCAACAACTTTCCCAGTGGGGCTATGATCTGTGCGTATCCTCTAATAAACTTTTTGTAGTACCCTATATGACCCAATCTTGCTCACATTTATTGCATTGAAGTAGGTGGTGGGAAATCAACAATAACAACAATCTTCGCAGGATCAACCAAAATTCCTTGTTTACATACTACATGACCCAACAGGATACCAAATGGTGCACAAAAAATACACTTCTTCAAGTTCAAGGAAATATGGAACCGTCTACATCTATCCAACATCAAGCGCATAGTTTCAATATGGTCTTTCATTAAACTGAACATTGTCCAATCATCTAAATATACTTCGAGGAATATATGGATAAACTCTTTAAAATTTGCTACAACAACTAGAGAAAATATTGTTGGTGCATATTTCAATCAAAAAGGCATGATTGTATACTGATAACATCTCCATTCTATCACAAATGTTGTCTTGTGTCTATCTTTCTACGCAATCTTAATCTGGTGATACCCAGAGAATCCATCACTAAATGAGTAGGCTTCCTGTCCTCCTACATTCTCCAAGACTTCCTCTGTGAACATGGTAGGAAATGGGTCATGTAAGCAAGAATCATTCAATTTTCTCAGGTCCACGCAAATTATAATTCCACATGTTTTCTTTTCTTGAACTACCATCAGACTGATCCATTCTGACTCTGCGACAGGTTCAATAATGCTTGCTTCTAACATCCTATCTATCTTTGTTTTCATCTTCTACTTATATACTAGGTTCAATTAGTATGGTATCTTCTTTATTGGCTTGGCATCTCACCTCAAAAGGATCTTCATCTCTCCTAGATCCCCAACAATCCATTTCGTTTCTAAGAATGTAGTTGGAAAAAGTTCCTAGTATTCGCGTATTAAATCAACAATCTTCTACACAATTTATTCATTCTAGTAATCTCCAATGTTTGCAAACTTGGGATTTTCCTTTGTACCAATATTCAACTTGTGTGTTTTCAACATCTTTTCATACACGACAGATTCAAGCTTAGGACCTTCTACTGTGCGCTCTCCTTTGGTTTCTGGTACTTACAAATTTCTCAGGTCTTCATCCTCCTGGTCTTCTCCAGCAACATTATAACATTCTGAAACCTCTCAAACAATTGCAAAAGATCTGGGTGCACTACATAATATTATTAGTCTTGTCAAGTCTTTTGATGAAAAGATATTTTCCTTGATAACCTGTAGAGTTGTGTCTACCAATGGGGAATCATCTTCAAAATTGAAAGTTACCTTGAAGCTACAAGTCAAATCTTTCCAGTCTGTTATTCATCTACATACTTCTAGTTCTAAATACTAGTTCTTTGGGATTAATTCCAAAGTGTGTCCATTCTTGCTTAGGTATTGATCTCCATGTCATGGTGCATTGTGTAATATGATATGTAGGACAAATCACTCCAGTATACTTCTGCGTAGTATATTTTTCTCCAAACCTGACCTATAACAACCTTCGACATTGCTTCCAATCATCTATTATATCCTTTTGCACAACCCACCATATTGCAGGGGTTGCTTTCAGCATGGCATCTAAAGCTAGCAATATTCGTTGGTCTGGTATCTTCAATTCAAATTCTTTCACAAAAGGATCTATGTCTGTTGGTCCATCATACTTTGAGGGATCACATACCTCAGTTCCAATCCAGCGCAATGAGTGGCTAATATGAGCACATCACCTTGTGTATACTTCATGTAATCTTGGTTGTCAATGTTCCAGGGCTTCTTCGAAATCTAATGCGCAAGAACTGATACTTCACCAACTAAGTGCACCATCAGCTGTAGGATTAACATAGTCATCCATCCACACAGTCACATTTTAAATATTATAGAGTTCTTTTCATTTTGTTGGTTCCACATATCATCTTCCTTCTATTGGATCATATGGCATGGTAACTTTCAAGTCTCTTTCTTCAAAGATCATTTGTCTCTTCTTAAGATCAATAATGGTCTGGTTATCAAAATCCCAATCGATTCAACATAACATTGGATAAGTTTTACTACCATCCACTATCTCGATTACTTCAAAATCAATTGTATTGTGCACTCCATCGATGTTAACATTCACTCCTATCAGTATTCCAATCAGAACAATCTTGAGCTAATTTTCTAGTCCCAACTGAGGTGACCAAATCAACTTTGACTTGCCCATAGTCTCCCATGTCTACTTTAGAAGGACATTCACATCAGATCCTAGATCTTATATGATATCATCCATATCATAGCGTCCTATTTGCAAACTAAGTAGGAATTCCTTGTTCATCCTTTTCTTGCAATGTACTTGGTTAACTACTCGTTGTGCAACATGTGTTTCTTTATCTTGTGCACATTGATTGATCATTCCGTGCAAAATATCTAATGCAATTTCATCCTTCATTAGTTATAAACAACTCTTTAAGAAAAAATTTAGAGTACTACCTTCTCAACTTTCCTTTCTGTATTCGAGTGGTCATAGACTAGTGGCATGCCATACACAGGCTACAAAGTTGATGATATCCATTATGTTTCTATAATTTCCTTCCTTTCTTGCTTATATGTGTCTCTTTCTCTTTGAGGATCAAATGTCAAAGTAGGTTTTGCTGATTTCTGGACCCACTAGTTAGTCTGAATTCCTTGTTTTGTCGCAACAGCTCCTGTTCTTGCTCCTTCGTGCATAACTGCTACTACCCTTGGTCGATCGTCGCACTCTTCATCTGCTATCATATGCACATTTTGATTCCTCTTTTCCTACCACTTCACGATCAATTGTGGATAGTATTTTGTCACATGATCTAGATGTCTATAGTATGTACACATCATGTATGGATTCAGACAATCTCATGCCAAATTCCCAAGTTGATTATAGTTATAACATTTAATTAGACCTCTTCCTCTTCCAAATCCTCCTCATTCATGACCTTTGAATCCTTCTCTTCCTCCTTGATTGTATCATCTTGGAGTGTTATACGGCGGTATCCCTCCTTCTGGTCCTTATTCCCCTTGAAATTTGTATGCATCTGTGGTGCATTCACTCATTATATCAAGTGTGAAACAATTATTTTTGTCAAGTCCTGCAAATTTACATAAATTACAAAATACGTTTCTGGCAGTACTCTAATAATTCTACATTAACTCACAAGTAGTGGTGTGATGACCCATCATTTTTCATATCTCACACCATACCCTCCCTCCTATGGCCAAGAGATTTGGGGCTCCTGTAGATAAGTACTCTTTAAAGTCTAGACACGCGTTCTTATGATGACCTTATATTCTGCATGTAACACACCAAAATTCTTCGCACTTTTCCTTCCCTTTAGCAAGATCCTGCAACTGAATTGTCAATGTTGCTAACTGCTATTTAACTTCATCCATCCCTGCTCCATTCTCTCATATCGGGGATGCTTCCATCTTTATGGCGATCTCTAGGGCTTCTAACAACGACGTAATCTTCTAGTACGTCAAAGGGAAACATATATGTGGTAACAATCTTATAATGAACCATTCACTATAATGTGCATCTGGAATCTAGAAGGTCAATCGATCCATCAATATCTTGAATCTCTTATCAAAATCCCACACTCATTCATTCTGCAACTGCTTGATCTCTTTTAGTTTCATAATACATTGCGACTCAGACTTCGATTTCTGGAACTCTTTCAATAGGGCTTCCCTGATGTCTACCAACGTTCTAACTTGTCCCATAGGTGCATGGAATAATACTTCATATACCAAAGTAACATGTAGTCTCTGAATGTCACCTCCAACTACATGATTTTTGCATCGTCATACTGGATGTTATTCACTGTCCAAATTGCTTCATAGACAAATAAGTTTTTTTCTAGATTTTTTGAACCTACTCCATGGAAGACAAGCATTCTCAAAGTGGGATCTACCCCTGCCATTGTTTTTTGCAAAATATTCTTCCTTGGTGACACTACCCAAAGCTAGGTTTTCATACTACCTCCACTACTCTAACTACCATTACTGTTTTCCTTGCTTCCTTCACTAACTACAATTGACAAAGTTCCATATCTTACCTCGGACCTCAGAGATGCACACGAGGTCATGGGTTCGAAGGAGAGTCTAGCCTGAGTGGGATG
Organism: Picea glauca; assembly: GCA_000966675.3. NCBI lineage: Eukaryota > Viridiplantae > Streptophyta > Pinopsida > Pinales > Pinaceae > Picea > Picea glauca. Next base: position 314,536 of record JZKD02S1887556.1, on the reverse strand, counting down.
TAATGGATCCCCTTATATTGGACTGAGCTGACGATATTTTTCCTTTTCCTGGCCTTCTATGCACAAAATTCCTTCAATATGGAGTACTACACCAATGTCTATTTCCTCAACCTCACTATGTNGATGATGCATCTACATGAACACAAAATTCCTTTTCCCAACTAGAAATACTAAAATCGACGTAGTAATCAGTTTCTACTTCAAGGTATCCAAACTCTATTGACTTCTCTCTTTCCATTGAAACTTGACCTCCTTATTCAACAACTTTCCCAGTGGGGTTGTGATCTGTGTGTATCCCCTAATAAACTTTTTGTAGTACCCTATATGACCCAATCTTGCTCGCATTTATCGCATTGAAGTGGGTGGTGGGAAATCAACAATAACAACAATCTTCGCAGGATCAACCAAGATTCCTTGTTTACATACTACATGACCCAACAAGATACCAAATGGTGCACAAAAAATACACTTCTTCAAGTTCAAGGAAATATGGAACCATCTACATCTATCCAACATCAAGCAGAGAGTTTCAATATGGTCTTTCATTAAATTGAACATTGTCCAATCATCTAAATATACTTCGAGGAATATATGGATAAATTCTTTAAAAGTTGCTACAACAACTAGAGAAAATATTGTTGGTGCATATTTCAATCAAAAAGGCATGATTGCATACTGATAACATCTTCATTCTATCGCAAATGTTGTCTTTTGTCTATCTTTCTACGCAATCTTAATCTAGTGATACCCAGAGAATCCATCACTAAATGAGTAGGCTTCTTGTCCTCCTACATTCTCCAAGACTTCCTCTGTGAACGGGGTAGGAAATGGGTCATGTAAGCAAGAATCATTCAATTTTCTCAGGTCCACGCAAGTTCTAATTCCACATGTTTTCTTGTCTTGAACTACCATTAGACTGATCCATTCTAACTCCGTGACAGGTTCAATAATGCTTGCTTCTAACATCCTATCTATCTTTGTTTTCACCTTCTACTTATATACTAGGTTCAATTAGTATGGTCTCTTCTTGACTGGCTTGGCATCTCGCCTCAAAAGGATCTTCATCTCTCCTAGATCCCCAACAATCCATTTCATTTCTAAGAATGTAGTTGGAAAAATTTCCTAGTCTTCGCGTATTAAATCAATAATCTTCTACACAATTTATTCATTCTAGTAAGCTCCAATGTTTGCAAACTTGGTATTTTCCTTTGTACCAATATTCAACTTGTGTGTTTTCAATAGCTTTTCATACACAACAGATTCAAGCTTAGGACCTTCTACTGTGCACTCTCCTTCAGTTTCTGGTACTTACAAATTTCTCAGATCTTCATCCTCCTGGTCTTCTCCAGCAACATTATAATATTCTGAAACCTCTCAAACAATTGTAGAAGATCTGGGTGCACTACATAATATTATTAGTCTTTTCAAGTCTTCTGATGAAAAGATATTTTCCTTGATAACCTGTAGAGTTGTGTCTACCAATGTGGCATCATCTTCAAAATTGAAAGTTACCTTGAAGTTACAAGTCAAATCTTCCCAGTCTGTTATTCCTCTACATACTTCTAGTTCTAAATATCAGTTCTTTGGGATTAAGTCCAAAGTGTGTCCATTCTTGCTTAGGTATTGATCTCCATGTCATGGTGCATTGTGTAATATGATATGTAGGACAAATCACTCCAGTATACTTCTGCGTAGTATATTTTTCTCCAAACCTGACCTGTAACAACCTTCAACATTGCTTCCAATCATCTATTATATCCTTGTGCACAACCCACCATATTGCAGGGGTCTCTTTCAGCATGACATCTAAAGCTAGCAATATTCGTTGGTCTGGTATCTTCAATTCAAATTCTTTCACAAAAGGATCTATGTCTATTGGTCCATCATACTTTGAGGGATCACATACCTCAGTTTCAATCCAGTGCAATGAGCGGCTAATATGAGAACATCACCTTGTGGATACTTCATGTAATCTTGGTTGCCAATGTTCCAGGGCTTCTTTGAAATCTAATGCGCAAGAACTGATACTTCACCAACTAAGTGCACCATCAGATGTAGGATTAACATAGTCATCCATCCGCACAGTCACATTTTAAATATTATAGAGTTCTTTTCATTTTGTTGGTTCCACATATCATCTTCCTTCTATTGGATCTTATGGCATGGTAACTTTCAAGTCTCCTTCTTCAAAGATCATTTGTCGCTTCTTCATATCAATAATGGTCTGGTTATCAAAATCCCAATCGATTCATCGTAACGTTGGATAAGTTTTACTACCATCCACTATCTCGATTACTTCAAAATTAGTGGTATTGTTCATTCCATCGATGGTAACATTCACTCCTATTAGTATTCTAATCAAAACAATCTTGAGCTAATTTGCTAGTCCCAACTGAGGTGACCAAATCAACTTTGACTTGCCCATAGTCTCCCATGTCTACTTCAGAAGGACGTTCACATCAGAGCCTAGATCTTATATGATATCATCCATATCATAGCATCCTATTTGCAAACTAAGTAGGAATTCCTTGTTCATCCTTTTCTTGCAATGCACTTGGTTAACTACTCGTTGTGAAACATGTGTTTCTTTATCTTGTGCACATTGATCAATCATTATGTGCAAAATATCTAATGTAGTTTCATCCTTCATTAGTTATAAACAACTCTTTAAGAAAAATTTTAGAGTACTACCTTCTCAACTTTCCTTTCTGTATTCGAGTTGTCATAGACTAGTGGCATGCCATACACAAGCTACAAAGTTGATGATATCCATTATGTTTCTATAATTTTCTTCCTTTATTGCTTATATGTGTCTCTTTCTCTCGGAGGATTAAACATCAAAGTAGGTTCTGTTGATTTCTGGACCCACTAGTTAGTCTGAATTCCTTGTTTCGTCACAATGACTTCTGTTCTTGCTTCTTTGTGCATAACTGCTACTACCCTTGGTCGATCATCGCACTCTACATTTGCTATCATCTGCACATTTTGATTCCTCTTTTCCTACCACTTCACGATCAATTGTGGATAGTATTTTGTCACATGATCTAGATGTCTATAGCATGTACACATCATGTAGGGATTCATACAATCTCACGCCAAATGCCCAAGCTGATTACAGTTATAACATTTAATCAGGCCTCTTCCTCTTCCAAATCCTCCTCATTTGTGACCTTTGAATCCTTCTCTTCCTCCTTGATTGTATCCTCTTGGAGTGTTATACAGCGGTATCCCTCCTTCTGGTCCTTATTCCCCTTGCAATTTGTATGCAGCTGTGGTGCATTCACTCATTATATCAAGTGTGAAACAATTATTTTCGTCAAGTCCCGCAAATTTACATAAATTACAAAATACGTGTTATCACTGAAATTTTGTCTGCATAGGGCGACAAGAACTCCACATCGTCAGCACAGAAAAACGGTCATTCATGGCACAAGATTAAAACTCCACAGCACAGAAAAAGGGCCAAAACTATACAAAAATGACCAAAAAATTAAAATGCGCTGCGCACCCACAAAGGCGCACGTGCGCGCGCAACATCTTCGTGAAACGGGCGCATATGCGCGGCTGTGGGGTGAAAAACCCGCGCACCTGCCAAACGGTGCATTTATGGAACTGGTCGGCCTCCCAACCACTATTGTATCGGCTCCCAAGTCGATTTGACATCAAATCCGAGCTCAATCTACGTGGGGAGGCTGGTCAAAGACCTAAGGGTGCCCTAAAGAGCCCCTTTCCACATTCAAAAGGGGTTGCATAATAGCTCAAAGCTTGGCTATAAAAAGCCATGAATGACCATCATTTCTTCAAGGAATTCTTTGTATTGTTATGCTGTTGAGATTACTAGAGACTCATTCTTTGGTAATAGACATAATCAACATCATTTCATAGGCTTTCCATCTCTCACTAGAGTGGACAAGCTTGGAGTTGTTTCATTCACATTTTCACCTTTCATTGTAAGGAGAGCAATCAGTTGAGGGCCTCAAGAGCCTTTCATTGGAGAGGGAAGGGACCCAAGTCCTCTTTCTCCATTGTGTATCTTTGGATTTCATCAATCAGATCAAGCTATATATTGGTGATATTGGTCCATTTCTATTTGTTTTTCATTTTTTTTATTATGCTCATGTTTTCTTTTAGTTTTTGTTTAATTCTTGTTAATAGCTTAGTTGTTTCTTTCTAACCTTTTACCATACAGCTGTCATGACTAGCAGAGCCCAACT
>JZKD02S1887556.1:230531-253698 GCA_000966675.3 Picea glauca | reverse complement strand
CTTTATGTTGTGGTTGATCGATTTAGAAAAATGTGTATTTTGATGCCTTGTACTAAGCAGGTTACAACAGAACAAACGACACAATTGTTCTTTCAAAATGTTTGGGTGCATTTTGTATTGCCTAAGTCCATTATTTCTGATCGGGATTCTCGATTTGTTGGAAGTTTTTGGTTGAGTTTATGGGCACTCATGGACACTAAAATTAAAAAGAGCACATTTTTTCATCCACAAACAGATGGTCAGACAGAGGTGGTAAATCGTACAATGGTGCATCTTCTTCGTGCTTATTGCAGCAAACATCCTAAACTTTGGGATGAGCATTTACACTACATTCAGCATGCTTACAATCGATCTAAGCACTCTTCGACTCAAACGTCGTCATTTGAAGCATGTTTTGGCTATTTGCCCAAGTCTCCTTTAGATTTTATCTTTGGGAAATATATTGTTGTTGATGGTCAATATGACATTGATAGGGTAGAAAGGTTCATTGAGCAAATTTAGTCGATACATCAAGTGGTGCAAGAGCAATTGGAAAAGAGTCAGGCCAAGTACAAGACGAGACATGACAAGCATCGTGTTGATCACAGTTTTCAAGTTGGAGATGAAGTTTGGCTTTACATCAATAAGGAGAGGCTTAAAGGAGAAGGTAAAAAGTTGAAACCAATTCGATATGGTCCTTTCAAGATTATCGACAAGATTGGTAACAATGCTTTTCGTTTAGATTTGCCTCCTTATATGCAGATGTATGCAGTTGTTAATGTTGAGAATTTGAAATTGTATGAGCCTCCGTTGATTGTTGATCAAGGAGAGCATGTTCAGATTCCTTCCATAGATGATTTGTCCCCAGAGTATCTTACAGAACTGCATGAAGACACCATCCTTGACAGGAGAATGTGAACTTTGAAACGAGGAAATGTGGATTATCTTCGAGTTGGTCTTAAAGGGATGAATCTAAGCAAAGCCAAGTGGATTGAGGTTGGAAGGGTGAGGGAACTATACCCTCATCTTCACATAGACTGAATATAGTCTTTTAGAGGTCCAAAAGCTTCCCAATGGGGAGGTGTGATCAGGGGATCAAATTTTTCTTAAAAATTCAAAGTGCTCGGAATCTCTTCAAACTAGACGAGAGCATAGGCCTCGTCGTTGTGAACCCAATGCAACTCATTTCATCTCAAACGAACGTTAGGAGTGAGAGATATCGCAATCTGTTCAGAATGTCAAACAGGCAAAAAAAGGACGCTGACTGTACAGTCTGTATAGTCCATATAGGCTGACGTGGCAGGGTCATACGACCGTACGCTGACGTGGTAGAGGTGATGTGGCAATCATCTATTAGCTGACAGTTGGTCGAATTGGAAGGTGACATGTGGCATTGTTTGGAAAAGTGATTGAGTGCCATGTGGCCCAGTCATGGGCTGCCACATGGCACCCTGATATTTGTTGTTGTTTTGCTTGTTAAAATATATTGGAGTATATGGGGTTCGACCCCCGGACCTCCCCACTATATAGTGCCTTCAAAAAGTCTGTCCGACCAACGGACCACCGTTTACGCCTTGTTATATATATGGATTGGTATATATTTAAAATTGAGTTATGTGATAGTTGGTGGGGGGTCCAGGCTGGGGCTTAGCCCCAACCCCCAGTCGCACTCCCGAAACATATGACCCTACCTCTGTGGTACGCGTGTGGGTGATTCAAATGTTTAAGCCCGCGGTTCTATATGTTACATGTGACCACAATCGGAGCGCGTGGAGGGGGTTTCAAACGATTGGAAAACGGTTAAGTTTTAAGCCCGAGGTCATATCATGACCCACCATGTGCCCAGGTGCTAGGCGGTTAGGGGTTGGCGCGCCCATAACCATCCTACAGTGCACACCGTTGGCACGGTTGCACCCAATGCTGGGTTTTCATGCTTTAAATTGCATGTGTGCCAGGTTCATGTTACAGGGGTGTGTTTTGTAGATGCAGAGACAACAAGCTTGAAGGGGGGACTTCTAAGAGGCCTAACTTCTTTGTTTTTCGACTGATTGAGATGCCGAAAAAGCCCAGCTAGGGGTTTTTGGATGCTCTGAAGCCATTGGAGCAGTCGGTTGGTTAGTTTGAGCATTGTAAGGCATGTTTTTGAGCACTTTGAGAAATTAATAATAATGATCCATTGGAAGCTAGACCAGGAGATGTAGCCCAAGAGAGGGGTGAACTCCTTTATCAATTGTTGTGTTTATGTGCTTATGTTCATTGATTATGCTGCTATCTATTTGTATCTTGCATGAGTAATCCTTAAAATAATGTGTTGAAAAGTTGATCCATTTGCTTTTAACACATAACATTTACTTGCAAATAATTTCAAGATTTCAAGTCTTCTTCATTTTTAGATCAGAGGGATTGTCCACATAGGAAACATAACAATAGAAGGGTATACAACATTCAGGAGGCTACCACAATCAATGATGTGGCTAGGAGCATGCCACAAATTTATGTATCCTTGGATAAGAGACAAGCTGACCACCAAGCTTTAGTGGTGGAGATGGAAGGTATGATTGCCTACCATCTAGTTTCCATTTTAATTGACCTTGGTTCTAATATGAGTTATATTTCCCCTCAAACTGTTGAGAAATGTAAATTGCAGCAAGTAAAACATGTAAAATCATGGCTGGTACAACTAGCCATTGGAACCAAAAGAAAGGTAACAGAGGTCATAAAAACATGCCAATTCGTTATGAATAGATTACCCACCCATGCAACCCTAAACATACTCCCTTTAGGATATTATGACTTGTTGCTTAGCATGGACTGGTTGGATACCCATAAAACCAAGCTGGACTGCTACAATAAAAATTTGGAGTGTGAAGATGAAGAAGGAAGAAAAATAACCCTACAAGGAATTCAAAAGCTTGTCTCAGTGAAACAAATATAAGCCCTGCAAGTGAAGAAGTATTGCAGAAAAAGATGTCCTTTGTATGAAATACAAGTGTTGAACTTTGTTGAGAAAAAAAAACCAAGCCTAGAGGACCATCTCATATTAAGATAATATAAATATGTATTTCTACAAGAGGTACCAGGTCTACCTCCAAGAAGAGATTTTGAATTTTCAATAGAACTTATACCAAGAGTGGTGCCAGTGTCTAGAACACCCTATAGAATGAGTACACTAGAGCTAGTTGAGCTCAAACTATAGTTAAAGGAGACATGGGACAAAGTCTACATCCATCATAGTGTGTCTCCATGGGGAGCACCAACCTTGTTTGTTAAAAAGAAGGACGACACATTCATATTGTGCATAGACTATAGACAACTCAATAAGATGATAATTAAGAATAAGTATCTCTTGCCAAGGATCGATGACTTGTTTGACCAATTAAGGGGCGCTACAATTTTCTCCAAGATTGAATTGAGGTATGGATACCATCAAGTTCATATTAAGGATGAATACATCCACAGAACAATCTTTAGGACAAGATATGGGAACTATGAATTTGTGGTGGTGCCATTTGGGCTTACCAATGGACCAATCACTTTTATGTTCTTAATGAATAATATACTCAGAAAGTTCTTGGATATATTTGTGTTGGTTTTCAATGATGATATCCTAATATATTCTAAGAGTAGGGAAGAACATGAAGAACACCTCAAGTAAGTGCTTCAAGTGTTAAGAGAACATCAACTCTATGCTAAATTTAGTAAGTATGACTTTTTCCAAAAACAATTCCATTACTTAGGCCATGTTATTTATGAGGAAGGAGTGGCAGTTGATCTTGACAAGATAAAATACATTATGGATTGGCCTACCCCAAAAGACATATCTAATGTTAGATCCTTTATGGGCCTAGCTGGGTACTATAGAAGGTTCATAAAAGGATTATCCAAGATTGGTTTCCCAATCACCTCCCTTCAAAAAAAGGGAGTTAAATTCATTTGGACATCAGAATGTGAAGAGAGATTCCAACAATTGAAATGCCTTCTAACCAATGCACCTGTGTTGAAGATGCATACCCAAACAAGGACTTCCTTTTGTGTACAGATGCCTACAAGGAAGGGACCAGAGGAGTCCTTATTCAAGAAGGACATGTGATTTGCTACGAATCCAGAAAATTGAATGAACATTAAATCAATTATGTGACCCACGATTTGGAATTGGCTTCCATAGTGCATGCTTTGAAAATTTTGAGGCATTACCTCCTAGGTAGAAGATTTGTGCTTATGACATACCATAGTGGGTTGAGATATTTTTTTGACCAACCAAAACTCAATGTTAGACAAGCTAGGTGGATGGATCTACTTAGTGAGTTTGATTTTGAAATCAAACATATCAAAGGAAAATAAAATAGGTTGGTTGATGCCCTTAGTAGAAGTATGAAAATGATTCACTTGGCAGCTGTAAGCACCTGTGAAACAGACGTCAGGGAGAGAGTGAAAAGTGCACAAGAAACATATGCATTTTTCAAGAACGTGACATCATACTTAGAGCAAGATCCCACAAGGCTGAAGTATGAAGGCTATTAGATGTTGAATGATGGTCTGTTAACTTACAAAGGTAGGTTGTATAATCTGAATGGTGACAACTTGAAGAGGTTCATAATGGATGAACTACATAGAAGACCATATACTAGTCATCCTGGTTATCAGAAAATGATCACAACCACTAGGAAACTATTTTATTAGACCGGAATGAAAAATGACATAGCTCATTACTTAGCTAAATGTCTATAATTTCATCAAGTTAAGGCAGAGAAACAACATCCAGCAGGGATGTTGCATCCCCTACCAATCCTAGAATGGAAATGGGAAACCATCTCCATGGATTTCATCACAGGGTTTCCAAAATCAACCAAACAGAATGACACCATCATGGTAGTTGTGGACAAATTGAGCAAGGATCCTCACTTCATTCATGTCAAATAAACTTGTAAGGCAACAGATATTTCTAGTATTTTCATGAAAGAGATATTTAGACTGCATGGCATGCCTAAGAAAATCATATCCGACCAAGGTACAAAATTTGCTTCAAACTTTTGGAAATCTCTGTTTACTAGTTTTGAGACAAAATTACTATTTAGTACATCTTATTGCCCTCAAACTGATGGGAAGACACCCTCAAACTGATGGGAATACAAAGAGGATAAAACAAGCGTTAGATTACATGTTAAGGATGGATGTAATGCATCATCCCAAGAAGTGGGAAGACTACGTACCACTGGTAGAATTTTCTTATAACAATGGATATCAAGATTCATTGAAGATGAGCCCTTTTAAAGCCCTCTATGGTAGACAATGCAATATTCCAATAAGATGGAATAACCCAGTAGACATAATTACAATTAGGACAGATATGCTAAAGGAAATGGAACAACAAGTAGTTCAGATAAAATGAAATCTGAAAATAGCTCAGGATAGACAAAAAAACTATGGAGATAGAAAGAGGACTCCTTAGGAGTTCAAAGCAGGGGATCATGTACATCTCCGAGTTCGGCCCAGGAAAAGTTCCTTTAGAATGGGAGCTTGTTCCAAGATGGCACCTTGGTATTGTGGACCGTTTGAAATTTTGGATAGAGTGGGACCCATAGCATATAGACTAGCACTTCCTCCCACAGTGAAGGCACATAATGTTTTCCATGTATCATTACTGAAGAAATATGTACATGATTCTAATCATATAATTGATTGGTCTGTGATTCAGGTGGAACCAGAGGGAGAATTTTTGCTAGAGGCACAACAAATAATAGATAGGAAGGAAACCCCACTCATGAATAGAACCATTGCATAGTTCAAGGTGCAGTGGAAACACTTTGGTCCAGATGAAGCTACATGGGTAATGGAGGATGCCATGAAATAGGCATACCCATTTTTGTTTAGTTCTATACATACAGAGCACATCGGCAGGTATAACATCGAGGACGATGTTCCTTTAAGGGGGAGGGGATTGTAATACCCCTGTTTTCCCCAACTTGTAAATGTAACTATAACTTTCCTATAGACTATGGGAAGATTGAATATGTGTAGACATTTCAACTGATGAACCTTTTTATTATAAAATGAAATGTAGATATATATGTATTTTCTGTCATTAAATAAAATGGAAAGTGTTGCACAACTTCTGAAGGGGGTTTGCCAAGATAGATCATGATGCTATGAGAGATATGGTGAGGGGAACCAACAATGGTTGATATGACCCCCACGAGAGTAGTGCCTTATTGGATTTAAATTATTCACACACAGAACAATCCTTTAACCCAACAATAAATTATTAGTCATCCTAGTAGTTGGGAATTTCTCCTCAAGGGTTAATGAGGATATGGGGTGAAGTACGCATCTGAAAGACCTCCTAACCTGACCAAGAACTGGGGATTCAGACCCACACCACCTTTCCGAGGAAGGAAATAAAAGAAGGAAATTCATGGGCAGAGGGAGATGATTGAAGGAGATGAGTTGAGAGACCATTCATTCTAAAGGAGAAGAGCGCGTGTAGCACTCTGGTTCTGGGGATATTTGAAAAACAAGCTTGCTCTGGGTGCAAGAATTTGATGGTAGTGTTTCTGGTCCAAGATGATAAATGGGGCTACAGGAAGACGGGTGACTAAGGAAGCACTCGTTACAAGCCCCCTTGCTTGGAGAAAATAAAACCAATTGCCAAGTTCTTGTGGGAGGAGGAGAGTAACCTCCATCCCTGACTGTCATTGAACAAGAATGAAGAGTCTCTCTCAGAGACTCGTGGTCTAGCTAGGTGGTGGCTAGTGGTAAATCCATTCAGGAGTGGTCGTGCCTATGGTTGGGTGGAAACAGACACCCCTCTCAACAGTTGCTTCACGAATATGGTTTCTTGATAAGTATTCTCATCCTCTGTGTAATAGAATTGAAATTATGGTTGAATGTTTATGTCTGTGATTAAAATTTACATTTCATGATTGGTTATAAAAATGCTTAAGGTTATTCTGTGAACCCCTATTTTTGAATGGTTTTTGGTTGTTTCCTCTTAGCAGCAGGAGGACTAATATACACGGGTCTTCAAATGAATTTAGGAACAAGTTCATGGCTCTTGTATAGGTAGAATAATACCTTTTCATGTTTTAGAAATTAAGTCTATGAATGGAAGGCATGTCCTTCAAACCAGTTGTCCAAGGGACGACAAGCTCATTCCCATGGCCTAAACCAAACCTTGGATAAGAACTAAGAGTGTAGCTATTGGAGCTTGATAAAGTTCCCTATGACCGGGACCTTGGAGCCCTTTGCTAGGTTTGAAAGGAACTAAGCTATTTTGGCTTTGGAACCCCAGAAGTTCGGAGCCCCGGGATGCTATGACATCACAACCTTCTAAATCAACTGAAGGTAACCTGTTGTTACAATTACTAGCATGTTTGACCTACATCTGAAGGTTTCCTTAACTGTGACTGTAGGATCTATCCCATAGTTAAACCCGGCCTGCTTACCGGTTGCGAAGTAACGTGAGCTGCAGATCCGAGGGTATTCAGGACCCTCCTTGACTGTTGGATCTATGTCGTGATCAATCTGGCATTGAACACTTCGGGAGAATAGAGGTAACATAGCACCAAAACCCCTAAACACAAAACTCACGAAGTGATGAGAGACGTAGATTAGAGGACATCTCGGGATATTTCCTCACCATTGGATCTATGTTGTGGTGAACCTGGCGTTGACCACTATGGGAGAAAGGGAGTGACAAGCGAGTTGAACCCCCAAATGCCGAACTTGTGAAGTAACATGAATCTTCGATCCTAGGGTGCCTCGGGATACTACTTGACCGTTGGATCTAGATCGTGCTCAGCCCAATGTTGACCACTCCAGGAGTAAAGAGGAAGTCACACGACGGATCCCCTGAACACCAAAGTTGTGAAGTAACTAAGGCAATGGATCCATGGATATATGTGGACGCATCTCAACCATGAGATCTAAGGGGCATTGGAAGATCATCAATCTGGAGTGATGTGGCATGTATCACCCAGGATGACGTGGACCCACGTTCGATGTGCCACGTGTCACCTTGATTCATGCTTTTCGCAGACCCTATGTGCCCATTAGAACTTGAAATGTGTCACCCACTGATGGGGCCTTGTGTCATCTCTGCCTTGTCGTGTGTCATTCACTTGGAACCTATTATCTTGACCTATTAGCAGGTGGAGTACTCGAGACTCACTTGTCCTGGCCTCTTCCTTCAATACGCCATCACGTGTGAGGGAGAACCCTTCGGGAGTTTGGGTCTTCGGGACTTCGAAGGTTTTTGGTGTAGTATCTTAGGAAATCCAAAGGGGCCAAAGGCTGGAGCCACGTGGAAAGATTTCATGATTCTTGGAGAGTTCAAGATTTTTGGACTCCGGAGGATATGCTCGTAGCAGGAAAAAGGGGTGTTCATCGCTGAATGACGAATTCCTGTAACCTTGTACGTTAAACAAGGATGAACTCATGTTGGTGGATTTAATGGTGTATGGATTTCCACCATAGATGTAGGAGTGATAGAGATCTTTGAGACTTTGGAGGACCTTGGTATAGTACAAATGAGATGAACCCACACGGGTCATCCCTTGACCAATAACGACTGAAGAACCTTGAAAGGCCATAACTTGAAATCTAGAGCTCGGATTTGGGCATGGAAGTAGTCGTTGGAAAGCTTGTGGCAAGAAAAATAGGATGGAAATCCTAGAAATAGGATTCAAGATGTTTAAGGGAAGTGAAATTATGATGCCCTGTCCCTTAAAAGAGTACTTTAGGGTCGGGTGTGTTACATAATTGAGGGCATTTCTTCATGAACTTCTCATTTTCTCATGTAGCTTCTTCTAGAGATATATTCTTCTACTTTATTAGGTACTCCTTAATGGTTCTATTCTGTAGAGATATAGAATTCCTATCTATAACTTTTTTTGATTCGAGAATCAACTTCCCTTCTTCATCTAATTCTAGGAGTTCTGTCTATACTGGAATAGTTTGTCCCAAAACTTGTTTTAGGAAAGATATATGAAAAACCTTATGAATTAAAGAATAAGGAAACTCTAACTCATATGCCACTAGTCCAATCTTGTGAATAATCTTGTAGGGTCCATAAAATTTTGGATCTAATTTCTTATTCTTCTTCTATTTGAGAGTAGATTGCATATAAGGTTGCAGTCTAAAAAATACCCAATCACCCTCCTCAAATTGTCTTTTACTTCGATGTTGATCTGCTTGTTCCTTCATCCTATTTTGTTCTATTTGAAGGTTTTCCTTAAAAAAAATTAATTTTGTTTTAGTCTTTTCCATATGTGACTCTATTTCCTCCACTTTGGAATGGTCCTACAAAAAGTATGAGATACTAGGAACTGGATATCCATAAAGGGATCCAAATGGGGACATCTCAATAGATGTGTGATAGGTGGTATTATACCCCCATTCTACTAAAGGAAGCCACTTCACCTATTGAGATTGCTTGTATGAAGAATAGAAATGTAGATAACCCTCTAAACATGTGTTAACTATTTCTATTTGACCATCTTTATATGGATGATATGTTGATCTCATAGCTAGTGTTGTTCCACTCATCTTCCATAATTATTTCCAAAACATTCCTATGAAATTTGGATCTTTTTCACTTACTATTACTTTAGGAAATCCATGAAGTCTATGAATTTCCTTCATGAACACTTATGCCACTTGACTTGGTGTATATGTACTTTGAATCCCACAAATATATGCATATTTTGCGTGTCTATCCATGACCACAAAAATGACATTCTTACCTTCTAATTCTGATAAACATGTAATGAAATCCATTGATATCTCTTACCATATTTGATTAGGTATGTGGAAAGGATGAAGTAACCATGGAATTTTTACTATTTCTCCTTTATTTCTTTGGAAAACATGTCATTCTCTTACAAATTTTTTAATGTATTTCTTCATTACTTCCAATTTTGTTTTTTGATCCTTTGATATGTTTTAAGGAACCATGAATGTCCTACCATTGGATATTCATGAGACTCCCTTAATATTTGTTGCTTCAACTTTGATTGAGGGCATAAAAATATTCTACCCTTGTACCAGAGAATATCTCTCTTCCACTCCCAATGTTCCATAGAGTTCATCCCTTCCTTTATACATCATATTTTATGTCTCGTACTATTATAATTTTTCCATTCATGGTGAGCTTCTTCCAACCACATAGGAATGGAAGGTGTAATGGAATATAAACTTAAGGCTTATTCTATTCTATAAAGGGCATATGCGACCACATTGTCCTTCCCCTTTTTGTATATTATTTCAAAATTAAACTCTTGCATTTTTGCTACCCATTTTTGTTGCTCTTCTAATGATAATATTTGCTCCAAAAAGTACTTTAGGCTATCATGGTCTGTCTTAAATTTAAAATACCTCCCAATGATATATTGTCGTCATTTTTTATTGCATGTAAAATTGTTTCCATTTCTTTTTCATATGTATATTCCACCAAGTATTTTCACTTTAATCATTTACTTTCAAAACCCAATGGTATCCCATCTTGAATCAATACTGCTCCAATTCCTTGTCTAGATACATCACATTCGACTATGAATATTTTACCAAAATTAGGTTTTTCCAATACTTGGGTAGAAGATATGGCATCTTTTAAGAGTGAATTCCAAGGTATCCTCTTCATTCCACATGAATGAATTTTTCTTCAAGAGAGATGTGAGTGGGCATGCAATGCTTGCATAGTTCTTAAAAAATTTCTAATAATATCATGTAATACCTAAAAATCCTCTAAGACTCTTGATGTTCTTAGGAATAGGACATTTTGTAATAGCTAGTATCTTTTGAGGGTCCAATTTAACCCCTTCCCTTGAAATAATATTACCCAAATACTCTACTACTTGTTTCTGAGAAGAAAATTTGGATGTTTTTACATACAAGTGATTGTTCTCAATAATTTGTAGTACTTTATCCACATGTTTAATGTGGTATTCCCATGATTTTCTATAGATAAGTATATCATCAAAGAAAACCAACACAAACTTTCTAAGTTAGGGTCAATTTTTCTTTTTTTTAAGGCTTTGAAAATTAGGTGCATTAGTCAAACCAAAAGGCATGACCAAGAACTCATAGCTCCCATCATGAGTTCTAAAATTTGTTTTGGGGATGTCTTATTTTCTTAACCTAATCTAGTGGTATCTTGACTTAAGATCTAGAAATGTAAAATAAGCCACTCCATGAAGTTCATCTAATAGCTCATCAATATTTGGAATAGGGAATTTATCCTTTATGGTGATTTTGTTTAGATTTCTATAATTAGGACACATCTTCCAAGAATTATATTTTTTTCTCACCATCATTGTTAGAGATGAAAATGAACTCCTACTTGGTTGAATAATTCCAGAATCTAGCATGTCTTGTACTATTTTATCAATCTCCCCCTTTTTTTGATTAGGATATATATAAGGCCTTTTATTAGGAGTACTTCTAGGTGAGTTGTCTTTCATAATGCACCGGCTACGAGGCCTCACAAAAATGCACCACTATGTTTATATTTCAAAAGATGTCATGGTGTGTACTGTTAGAGGTTACACATCAGTGCTCTACATTTATTTTCCACCACCAAGTATTTTACCAGTGCATCTAATAATACATACCACACTTATTAATTATGAAATATTCTACCCGGTGTCATGCTCTTTACAACACCAGTGCATTTTTTGAACCTATGGGCACCACTAGATTAACTTGTTTTATTATATCGTTAGCGGTGTGATGTGTTACTATGTAGGCATTGGTGATACCATGTTATTGTAGCACCGACATTACATATTGCGGTGCATTGGTTTGTATAGAGTTCTAGTAAGAGGGCGCCCAATGAAATGCTTCAGCATGCCAAATAATTCAGTATTTTCTCGGTGCGGTTCCTTTAACTGTACCGATGCATTTGGTAAAATAAGAAACACCATTGCACTTAAATTTACAGTGTGAAAAATCACCGGTGCACTTTGTTAAACTAAAAGCATTGGTGCATCGGTTCTACCAGAGCACCAATTTTGCTTTTAAAATTTATCATGATGTTATTCATTAAAAGACATCGATTCTTACAGTTATATTATATGCATTTACGATGGTGATTACTATGAATTTAACATAGGTCTCACTGCTTCGGGGTGAGCCAAAGCGTTTAGGTGCACTGCATGAAATTGGAAAAAAATTGAAAAAAATGCCAAATTTCAAGCTAAATTCAAATTTTAATTGAACGAAAATGAAAATAGGAAGGTAATAAACAATTCACATGGAATATTGTATCCCAAGGAGCGATGGTTCCACCATTTATAGGAAATGAAAATTCGTGGTAATTTCAAAAATTTGGAAATGTGTGGAATCTACCAATGGAGCTATCCAATTCACTGTAGAGCATTGAAAACATGGAATCTTTTGAAGGAGTATGAGCACTAGTGTTTTCTTGTGAGTTTGGAAGCACAGGATTCACTATAAAAATGAAAATCAATTTGGTAATTTTTTATTTACCATGTCACGGTGCATCGACAGTGATACACACCGGGGCGTAATGTTTAATGACACCGATGAACTTTGATCGACACTTGTTATTTTTATTATAACATATGATGATGATTTTGTAAATTTAAGCACTAGTGCGTTATTGTTTGTGTGCACATTGATGTGTATATACCTTAAAGGAGCACCGGTAAAAATACCTTTGCAAAATCTTTCGGCTGCCCACCTCCGCTATAAATAGAAAAGGGATAGATTTTTCAGGGAGGTTCTGTAAAAACCTTTGCAAAAAGGTGTTCTCCTTGTAGTGACATATTAGTTTAATTTGATGTTCATGATCCCTATATGGAGGTAGCCCTTTAGGAATTTCTTGAAATACTGTATGGTGATTTTCCAAGGTGTATCTTAATTCCTATGGAATATTTCTATCTTCCTTCTTTACTTCCATAGAATAAAGTCTAACCACCACTCCCCTACTACCATTGTTTAGGAGATTTTTCATTCTATGAGAGTTGATGAACTAACAAGGTGCCTATTTTAACCATTTGAGTTCATATTTAATTCCTTCCAAATTCAAATATCATGAATGATTCCTTATAATTAGTAGAATATGTACCTACTGTTCTCAATCATTGAATCCCCAAAACAGCATCTATACCTCCAATGGGAATGGCATACAATGGGCCTTCTAAGTTACATTCTCCCATATGAATTTTAATGATGTGGCATTTTCCTCCACAATAAATACTACCTCCATTAGCAACCAAAACTTGAAAAAAATTCATTAGATACACAAAACAATTGAGGCTCTCTGCTAATATTTTATCAATGAATTTATGTGTACTCCTTGAGTCAATAATCACTACAACCATTTTATTCTTAATGTATCTTTCAATCTTAAGGGTTTGAGGTGTTGAAAAACTAGCCAATGCATGAACACATATTTCACACCTCTCACTGTTGTTCATAATTTCTACATATTTTTCATGCTCTTTTAAATACAAAATTTCTTCCTCATACCTTTGTATATATGCCTCTATTTACTCTTCATCATTATTCTCCAAGGAGAATAATTTTGTTTCTTGACATTTATGCCCCTTTGACCATTTTTTACTACAGCCAAAGCATAGTCCTTTTTCTCTTATTTCTTCCATTTCCCTTGGTGATATTTGAGTAGGTTGAGGTAGGGTTTCCCTATGAGCCCCAAATATACCTCTGCTTCCTTCATATGTTCCAATGGTATACTTGTGTGTAGCTCTATTCTTGGCTTGAATATGACAAGAAAATTGCATAACCTCCATAATATTTTCAACATGTTTTAATAAAATCTCATGTTTAATGTCTTCTTGTAATCCACCCATGTAAGATTATATCATATGTCCATCACTTATGTTATCCACCCTTGTAATATTCAATATCACCAAAGTGATTGATTCTTGTCAATTGAATAAATTAGTCTTGTTCCCAAAAATTTTCATATTGTGCTTCTAAGTATCTCCTGTAAACAAAATCCAAGTATAATGATAAGAATGGGGCTTTCTTTTGAGTACCCATTGATACCATTGATAGGGTTTTATCTCAAATACAAGGTTTCCATGGAAATTCTTTTCTTATCATCCATAATATTACACAATTCAAAGTATCTCTCTATTTGGTTTACTCATGTAAAGACTTCCATTCCATCAAACTTATTTGATTCAACCTTGTGAAATTTGACACCTTTAGGACCCCATCCATAATTAACTCCATTATTAGAGTTAAATCCACTTGAATATTGCTTATTATTGGCAGTTTTTTTAGCATGAATACTACCTTTATTTTCATGAGTCTCTTTGGTCACAATGTTACTTTTAGGAAGCCTCCCATCTAAGGTTTATAAAATGGAATTTTGCAATTCCTTCATCTTTTTATCCAACTTATTTTCCATTTGATCCCTATTTTCATCCATGTTCTTTTCCATTTTATCCAACTTCTTTTCCATTTTTTTCATCCTATGATTCATCAATGTTTCCATTTTATCATCCATTTCCCTTCTAATTATTTTTTGGGAACATGATAAATCTTCAAGTTTCAACATACTACCACTCATTTCCTCAACTTGGTTCTTTGATTGGGATAACCTATTTTCAAAGTATTCATTTTCTTCTAACGTCATGTGTGATATTTCTAGAGGTTTAATAGGAGTAGTAGTTCTTGAAGGACCCCTTTCTATTAGAGAAAATAATAATACTTATGTTTTGTCTTTATTACTATTTTTAAATCACTAGAAACATTTCTTCCAATCAAAATTTATGCCAATTGCAAGTTGCATACCTTTAAAACCTTGAAATATTGTCTTGCTAATGGTCCTTTGTCCTTATGTAAATCTGCAATTTTGGCCTTTTTGAGTATGAAATTTCATTCTATAGTACTCTGATGTTTTCTCTCTTCAATGGCATAGGTCTAATCAGAATTTGATGTTCCAAGTGAAATTTATGATAACTTTCCCAAAACTAGTTGATTATCATCCCCTTCCCAATAGATAGATTTTATGGAATGCCACTTGTCCAACATCTAAAAATTGTAAAAAATCTAAAGTGATACAAGTTCATCGTATGTTACGAGGAAAATCACTCTATGGCATGGGGTAAACCACAACAGACGAAAATGAATGCATAAATCAACTCTAATATCAAGTATGCTATACAAACAAATATGCTAACAAGACAAGATAAAGAGCCTACCTCGTCTAGACGTTCGATGAAGTCCATCGTTGAGCACTTGAATCAAATCAATACACCTGCAACTTGTCCTCAAAAACTAAGATACACAAGCATATGGTGATAATATATAAAGTTATCACATTCAATACCATAATCCATCAATATTCATAACAAATATGCCCATGGAATAACAATTCAAATATTTGCAAGACATTAATTGGATGAGAAAAGAGTATTTATATTAAAATGTGATCAACAAAAGTGTATGAATGAAAAACTTCTGTGTCGGCATATTAGGAACCGAGAAACTAAGTCCCTTCCAGCTGGTCCTCCACCACTTCAATCCTCCACCAAAGACAAGCTCATATAAGAGAGACAATGAGGTTCTCCATCAAATAGAGAAGAGCTTGGGGGTTGAACAATGTGTTCAGACTTAAAAGGACAAAGGGATGCAGACTCAATATGAAGTGAATAATTTCTCCAGAGTAACTTTTCTCTCAAATTTGAATTCTTGTCCTTTTTTCCACACCTTAGATATGGCCCATTTATAGCCTTTAAATGGAACTGAAGGGTCGAGTCAGAACGTTTCCAGTATATGGAAGGTCAAGGATCATGAATCTTGTGATGTGACATGGAAACTCAACAACATTTTTTAATTTTGTGCACAAAACCTGATGTACGTGATCTGTAATGGTGCAAACTATGTATATGCATGCTATATATCTTTTAGGGTGCATATATGTGGAAATATACAATTTTTAGCTCTAGGAACTGCAAAAGGGGCTTCAAGTCTACATAGGGAAATGGAAAAATTCCATCTGAGAAAGTTTGCATAGCATGAGGCAAATCTTGGTATAACAGATGCCCCCTAATGTGTGAGGTAAAAGGAGTATCTGCGATGGTCGAAATACATTATAATACTCAGAAGTGGAGTAATGGAGACCCAACTTGACGGACTAGTTTCTCATAAGAATATTACAATCCATAATGACTTTGTGCACATGGATGCCAATTTGAATTACATTGTACATCCATGCAGAAATATACCAAACAACTATCCATGGCCATGAATAGGCAATACAAGAGTAGATACAGGCCATAGGTTGTCATAGTCACGAAAAAGGCCCAGTGAAAACTAATCTCAAAATCAATCTGAAGATATTTGTATAGAATGGAGTACAATTTGATCTCCCATGATCACTAAATTCATATAGGTACTGGTCCGATGAAAGATAGCAACAACTCAAGAAAGTTGCGACTATGAACTGATGACTTCAATTATTCTACATGACCCGCCAAAGGTGAAATTCTACATTATGTGAATAAAGGAGTTGAGGTAAAACACAATGGGACTTCATTTGATTACCATTCATTAAGGTATACGGTTAACAAATGCGAGATAGCCTACCGATAATGAAAGTAGGTATCAAGGCACTGAGTACATTCTTACAAGAGAGAATAAAGGTGTTGAGGTCGAACACTTGAATAATCCATCGATCAAGAGACATTGATGTATTCCCCATTGCCGAAGGTGAGAGAACCTGCCACTAATGACTGCAAGCCTCTAGGTACTCATAGGACTCTAGTTCTCGTTTCCAAAATAGATGGGTTGAAGTAGATGGAAGGAGACCCACTAAAAGGAGAGCATTAAGGCATCTCTCATCATTCATCACAAGGTACAAAGCAGTAGCTTGATTATTTGGAGGAATTCAGACGAAGAACATTTTCATGAACCAACAACCCTTTGCATCTTTCGCATGCACCAGATGCAAGAAGTGCACGGAAAAGACCCTTTGAATAGTAGCCAATGAGGAAAAATGTTGACAAAGGTGAGGAAACCACCAATAAGGCTAATGGCATCCAAGACACTACATGAATCCCAATGTGTGAATAGATTTCTTGTCGTCTAACACAAGGGAAACCCCCCAGTCAACGACCAATGATGAAATGTCAACTGCTAGGTTCAAGGTTACCTACCCATAGTGAAAGTAGGATCAGGGTGCACGATAAGACTACAAATTCTTGTAACTTTGAGACACACTAAGGGTATGGATTATATGCAAAGTAAAAAGTTCTATGAAATGGCCGACATAGGTTGATAGACATCCTTTGAACAAGATCATGAGACATATGGATGACTCTGGTAGCATAGACTCAATGATGAAACTTTGTGATGCAGGAGGCACCAATCAAAATCTCCATAGGGACTAGAAGAGTAACTAGTCGGGGGAGTAAACTCTTAATAATGAGCTCAGCTTCCTAAGGTCATGCTAAACCCAACATATTAATGACAAGTGGACTCAAAATTTTGTGCTATGTTCAAAGGAGACACGACTGCTGCCAACATAAGATAATATTCTTTTCCTGCCCATCTTTTTTTTTTTTTTCATAGTCAAATGAATTCTATGATACATAGGAGGAAGAGAGTGTCACTGGTAAACAACTAGTTCCAACAATGGAACATACCTATGCTCAATGAAAGGAGGTGCATGCAGGATATGGACACTCAGGGGAATGTTTCCTCTTGGGGTATAGGGTGTCAAAATGCAAAGGATATAAACCAGGCTCTGCTTGGATGATGATACAAATTGTTGAGGTGATAGGATTATAATGAAAAAGAGAGAACCAACAAGAGGCTCAATACTACAAGAAATAAAATGATATGCAATTACAACTTAACAACAAAGAATGTCCTTTTTCGTAAATTTATTCCCCTAGGCTCAAAAAAGTATAAAAAAATACCCAGGAGAACTCTTCTAGCTAGTAGTGACTAGAGTGTTCCTTTTTTGAAATTAGTCTACTTGGTTCGAAAAAGGGTTAAACTTACACCAAATAGACATCCTTTCAAATCCAATTTACGAGTGTGAAAGAGACAAGTTCACTCGACAATCTTTTAGCTTTTTAATAGAGTCAGAAAAGAGCTTAACCCAGACTTGGAGGATGTTGTTATAAGCAACATATAATGGGGGAGGCCAAGGCTCATGTGTAGGAATTCTATCGAAAGTCAACAACTCATATATAGCTGACACAAGCTTGGGAAAACCCAAATCTTTCCGAGTTGAGAAGGAAAAAATACTTGCATAGGATACCTTATCTACAATATATCGAACAATGCCCCTTATCTGGAAGGGTGTAGAAGAAGAAAGTCAAGGCTCTACAAGATCATTCCAATCAAAGAAAACCACCCTAGAACTTGGAGGGAGCGTGCTCAGAGAGAGTAGAATGCTCCCTTGTTCAGAAGGTACAGGACTAGAAATGCTAAGGACATGGTCCAAGGATGCATCACCCTCCAAAAGAAGAGTGGGATAGACCGAAGATTCCATCGACAATGTCACTTCCTTAGGCTTGTCACTCTCCAAGAGAAGAGTGGGATTGGTCGAAGATTGCATCGACATGACCAATTATTCAATTGTTGGTTGAATAGGATGTGAGACAACAAGGTCAAAAGACGCATCACCCCCAAAAATGGGAGTGTTGTTGGATGAAGATTGCATCAAAATGACCTTTGTATCAACCAAATAAGGTTGGGAAACCAAAGCTGACTTAGAACCTGAAGGGTCCTCGGGTAAGGATCATGCTTCTTGTACCACAGCAGTAGCGGCGAACAAATGAGTAAGGCGATCTCCTTTGAAAAGCCTACAAAGGAAAATTGGGATTACGTCTTACATTTCTAGGCTTCTCAATCGTATGAATTCCCCTTGCATGACTTGCAGTGGCTGGTGACATGCTCCCAACATGACTTGCATAGGCTAGTAGAAAATCTCCAATATGACTTGCAGAGGTTGGTGATGAATGCCCAGCATGACTAACAGAGGTTGGTGACAAACCTTCAACATGACTAGCAGAGTTTGATGATGAATCCCCAACATGAGTAGAAGAGGTTGGTGATGAATCCCCAACATGAGTAGCAGAGGTTGGTGATGTTTGTGAAGTGTGACTAGCAGTGACTAGATTTATTCCCCCAAATTGACTTGCATTGGCTTGGTGCATGTCTTCAACATGACTTGCAAAGTTTGTTAACCAATCTCCAACATGACTAGTAGAGGTTGGTGATATAATGCCAGTATGACTTGCAGTGACTAGACTGGTGGTGGTAGTTGGTTATGAAATTTGAGACCAAGGTTTCGGGAAAGACTGGTTTTGAGAAATTGCAGGCCTGGAAGGGTTATGGTATACACCATGGCCCTATCCGATAGAAAAGTATCCTCCTCCAAACTGATTCATAAAGGGTTGTAAGGGCATAATCACCGAGGAAGCTACTTTTGAAGAGAAAGTGACATGACAAGGGTTACTCAGGTGAGGATATATGTTGCCCCCAGACAAAGGAACTTCGTGAAGGGGGTTTCCCATACTATAAAACTGGCTACCCCCAGATGAAACACTAGAGGAAAGATGGATATCCTCCATGGGAAAAGCGTTCATAGGAACCGACATAGCGGAAGAAGGATAGATAGAAAGGATGTTATAAGTAGAGTGACTGCCCATTTGAGCACTTACCCATAGAAAATTGAAGCTAGGATTGGATCTATAGGAAGGAAGATTCCAAGCTCCTACCATAAGAGTTTGTTGAGGGATATGACTCCCACCAAATGAAAAGGAATAATAAGGAGGCATCATGCCCCCAGACCCAAAACTAGGATTTACATAAGGCAAGGAGGTAGAGGATGGCAAGCGCGAAGACATGTCTGGCATACCATGAGAAAAAAAATTTGAGGCCCAAGGTATTGACTGAGTATCATGATTCGGCGTACCACTCGGAAATACAAGAGGATTCGTCCCCATGGAATGAGAAAACACCATGGGTTGGGTAGTGCTAACTAAGGGAGTCATAGGGACTTCACTAACCATAGAAATGAAAAATCAGGACACAATAAAAAATCCTAAGGCCAACTAATAATCAAAGAGCACATCAAAATAAACAAAAAAGGCCAATATGCACACAAACATGATAAAGTGGCTGGAAGGGGCCTCCCTCCCTAAAGTAGGTATGCCTCACCCAAGAGGGGCCTGAGACTACCTTCAAAATATTGGAGGTATCAGAATCAGTTATAAGGGCCCTCGTGGGCTTAACAAACAGCCGGTTAGATCCCCCCAGAGAGGTAATCCTCCATAAAGGTTGTGTGTTGTCTGACCCTTAGCTTACCCAGGGTACCTGCAGAATAACCCCTGCAAGTAACCTATGTGGTACCTATATCAAGAAACTAATCCACCATGACATAACCGATGCGCAGGTGAATAGTCATAAGTCAGGTCTACCGTATGGGCATGGTAGCAAAGCCCGAAATCTTGAAAGAACCACCTCTCATAGAGGTAAAGGTGATAATAAGACCCCCATATACGAATATATCCCCAGAAATATCGCTGACGCTAAGAAGGTATTGGGGGGATATCCCCTCAACCAAATTCACGAGACCTCGTGCTTAACTCTGGTGTAAGCGGAGCCTCATGACGTCATCAATTATACAATGGATTTCACCACTCCCTTAGTCAGACACATATGTCGAATTTAATAGACTTGGAGAAGTTTACTCACAAAATCCTATTCCAAGGCTCTAAATCCTAAGCTAGTTTGTGCACCCTAAAAAATAAAATCGTTTCTAATCAATTTTAAATTTATCAGCTTTACTTTTAGTGGCCTTGTTTACTCAAAAATGTGTGGTCGTGAAATTGATGATGTTATGACTCTACAAGTAAAATAAATGAATATGAATAAAATGCAAAGCCCTAACTTTAATTCCCAATAAGTGATAAGCGTTTCAAAATACAATTTCCAATTTAATTATGCAATTCCAAATAAGATGCAATCTTTCCATACATGTACAAAGATCAATGATAAGAACCCAAAATATCAAATGCCAAAAATGCAAAATGTATATTTTTTGTATTTTCAATATAAAAGAATGAAAATGCAAGGACTGAACAACAACTTGATATAAAGACCCTACTGTATGTAAACAGAGACAAACCAAGTAGAATATCAAGAAGAAAACACCCAGCCCAAGATGCAAGGACAATCAATGAAAAGGATGATGAGAAAGAAACACCCCTCGAAAATTCAACCAAAGAAAGGTTTGTATCACTCTGTAGGCACTTAACAGTCATAACAGAGACCGAAGAAGACTCAAAAACCATCAAAACTTACCCAACAAACATCAAACTTAGCAATCAAGTAAACAAGGATGATGTATGCGACTGTTCAATCGATAACCACATGTATACTCTTCCTATAGAACGACAACTCACATATGTATGGACATGTCAGGAAAAACACCGCATATATGTATTGAAACACTGCCAGGTTAAGCATAAGTCCAAGAAACTCATATTCAAAATGAACAGAGGCTGTCAAGAAATAACATGGCAAGAAACTTAATATAAACGAGAGCAATCAAAGGAGAAAAACACTCCAAATCTCGAAAAGAAGATTCCCTCCCCAGTATGGTCGCCAATTCTGTTACGAGGAAAATCACTCTATGGCATGGGGTAAACCACAGCAGACAGAAATGACTACATAAATCAACTCTAATCTCAAGTGTTCTATATAAACAAATATGATAACAAGACAAGATAAAGATCCTACCTCGTCCAGACGTTCGATGAAGTCCACTGTTGAGCACTTGATTCAAAGCAATACAGCTGCAACTTGTCCTCAACAACCAAGATACACAAGAATATGGTGATAATATATTAAGTTAGCACATTCAATAGCATAATCCATAAATATTCATAACAAATATGTCCATGGAATAATAATTCAAATATTTTCAAGACATTAATTGGACGAGAAAAGAGTATTTCTATTAAAATGTGATCAACAGAAGTGTATGAATGACAAACTTCTGTGTCGACACGTTCGAAACCGAGAAACTAAGTCCCTTCTAGTTGGGCCTCCACCAAAGGCAAGCTCATATAAGAGAGACAATGAGGTTCTCCATTAAATAGGGAAGATCTTGGGGGTTGAACAATGTGTTCAGACTTAAAAGGGAAAAGGGATGCAAACTCAATATGAAGTGAATAATTTCTCCAGATTAACTTTTCTCTCAAAGTTGAATTCTTCTCCTTTTTCCACACCTTGGATATGGCCCATTTATAGCCTTCAAAAGGAACTGAAGGCTGAGTCAGAACGTTTCCAGTATATGGAAGGTCAAGGATCATGGTTCTCGTGACGTGACATGGAAACCCGGAACCATTTTTTAATTTTGGGCACAAAACCCAATGTACACTATCTGTAATGGTGCAACCTGTGTATACACATGTTGTATAGCTTTTAGGGCATGCATATGTGGGAAAATACAATTTTTAGGTCTGGGAACTACAAAAAGGAACTTCAAGTCTACATAGGGAAATGAAAAAATGTCCTCTGAGCAAGTTTGCATAGGGTGAGACAAATATTGCTATAACATCATCCATGTGTGAATAAATAGAGAATTCCATTGTGCTCTTAACAATTATGACCAATGAGGGAGTCGCAATAACAATTGAAGCATGGGTAGCAGAAGTACAAGGAGTAGAGGCACTGATAGTACTAGGTGTAGTAGTATATGAGGCACCAATAGTTGAATATACCATAGAAGGAAACATAAACATATTTCACAAGAAGAAGTTGGATTCATTGACACATTCCATTCTAATACAAAAATAAGTAAATTTGTGCACACAAAAAGATTTCAGCTCACTATAACATCTACTAAAAGAAACTTTCTTGATATTCCTTGGAAAACAAATTCAACTCTATGAACACCTATAGTGATATTATATCCATTTATATGGAAGAAGATGCACCCACGAAATAAAAAAATTGAGAGACGTCAAAATAAATAGAGAGACTTGAAAAAAGTAGAGAGGTCATCAAATGTATTTTTGCAATTGTTTTCATATGGCCTTGAAGAGTTGAGTAAGATTTGATCTTTTATAAGTTAGTTTTTCTTCCCTTACACCAAGCTATTTATACATATACTCTATGCTAGGAGGGAATGGTTTATTTTTCTTCCTTCCAAGGATCTAATTGTTCAAGTATA
>JZKD02S1887556.1:212354-227492 GCA_000966675.3 Picea glauca | reverse complement strand
TTAATTTGGGTTTTGAATATATTTTTTTAAATGTGTTTTTGTCTTCATTAAAAACAAATATATTTGTGAAGATTTTTTCATTTCTCTTTATTTATTTTTTAATGTAAATTTAAGAAAAAAAAAGAGTTAGTAAATAAATTTTCAAGTGACCATTTAGGATCCAATTT
The DNA here is from genome assembly GCA_000966675.3 of Picea glauca. Classification (NCBI taxonomy): domain Eukaryota; kingdom Viridiplantae; phylum Streptophyta; class Pinopsida; order Pinales; family Pinaceae; genus Picea; species Picea glauca. The sequence continues at coordinate 227,325 of JZKD02S1887556.1, read as the reverse complement.
TGGGTTTTTTATTTGTGTAGGGATTTGTTGTCAAGGCCACAGTTTCAATTAGGTTGTAATTAGCTACAATTTTAATGTTTAGGAAAAACACTTTTTTTTAGGTAGCATCAAGTTTTTATTTAGGTGTTGATTTTAAAGTTTTTCTAAGCAACTATTTTATGTTTTAAGGCCATGCTTGAAAAAATTTGTAATTTTGACCCAGTTAGAAAAATTGGTGCTATCAATAGCTCCACTTTTTTATTTTGGGGTTGATTTTAAAGTTTTTTTGAGCAACCATTTGATCTTTTAAACCTATGCTTGAAAAAAGTTGTAATTTTGACCCGGTTACAAAAAATGGTGCTATCGGTAGCACCACCTTTTTATTTGGGGGTTGATTTTAAAGTTTTTTTTAGCAACTATTTGATCATTTAATCCCATGCTTGAAAAAAGTTGTAATTTTGACCCAATTACAAAAAATGGTGCTACCGGTAGCACCACTTTTTTATTTGGGGGTTGATTTTCATGTTTTTTTTATGCAAAATATGGGTTTTAAGGGCTAGAGTTCTCGTTTTGAGGTCACAGTTCTCATTAAGATGGTAACTATGTTTCCTTTGCAAAACCTTATAGGGGCAATAATAATTGGGTGATAATTTATTGTCCTTCATTTGTTTCTTGAGGGACATCTATTTATATGGTTGTAGCCTCAAAAATACCCAATCCCCAACCTCAAATTCCCTTTCATCGTGATGTTGATATGCTTGTTGTTTCATCCTATTTTGTTCCATAACCAAGTTGTCCTTCAATAGTTTTAGAACCTCTTGTTGGTTCCCTATGTGGTCCTCCATTGCTTGAACCTTTATAGTCCCTTTCAAAGGTGATATGATGAATGAATGATAATATCCTTAAAATTTCAGAAATGGGGACATTTTTGATAAGTATGTAAGGATGTGTTGTACCTCCATTATGCCAAGGGAAACCACTTAACCCATTATTTCTGTTTATTATATGAAAATAAACGAAGATATATTTCTAGACATGTATTCACAATCTCAATTTGTCCATCAAATTGAGGATGGTAAGATGAACTATGAGCCAATTGAGTACCCAAGCAAGAAAATAATTCAGTCCAAAAATTTCCAGTGAAAATTGGATCTCTGTCACTTACAATAACCTTGGGGACTCCATGAAGATTTTGAATTGTTTTCATGAATGATGTGGCTTCTATACTTGCTACAAAAGGATGATAAAGAGAGAATGGTCATATTTTGACACTTGATAAATTACTACCATGATGATAGTCTTTCCTTCATATTTGGGTAATCCTGTAATAAAATCCATTGAAACTTCTTCCCAGCATCAACTTGGTATAGCTAACGGTTGTAGGAGACCTGGAATATTGATTGTCTCTTCCTTATTCTATTGACAGAACACACATTCATACACAAAAATTTTAACATTAGTATTAAGACCTTCCTAGAAAAAATCCTTCTTGATCCTATGGTACGCTTTCAAGAATCATGAATGTCCTCCTATAGAAGAAGCATGTAATTCTAGAAGGAACTTCTATTTTATTTGGGAATTATTACATAAATATAGGTGTTCATGATACCATAGAAAATAATTCTTCCATACAAAAGTTTCTAATGAACTGGGGTCATGTTGTAGTTTTTGAATGATCTTTCATACCTCTTTATCTTGCTTCCATTATATCCTTGTTTCTTTCATCCAATCAGATCGTGGAATAGAAATAACACATAGTGAACCTTTTGTTTCTTATTCTTTCCTTGAAAGGGAATCTGCCACAACATTATCTTTTCCTTTTTTGTAAATAATTTAATTTATGCAACATGGAAACAAGATAAAACACTCATATTTTAAAAATGATTGTTCAACCAACTGCTTGGGATGGATTTTCCACCTAACCATAGACTTGTTGTTCCAAATCTCAACAACAAATCACCTCTGAGCTGGGGATAGAAATACACAAAATAGGGTGGTCTTTCACTGTCCACTCATAGCTCAAAAAATCCCACAACCCACTAACATTCTCCTACAATTATCCCATTTTTCCACAAGCTCTCATCCTCTCGAATTGCTCAACCCAATGAATGTATCCCTTCACTACTAACAGTCCATCGAGCATCACATTCATTTATCAGGGTTTCTCTAGCATAGGTAACTAGGAATCTCACTATTGGGAAACTCAAGGGAGCTCACTACTAAGAAAACTTCTAGGAAAAACATCAACAATCACTTGTTTTTATAGTGAAAATCATATAGAAGTTTACTCTTCAGGCCTGACAACCTAGCTCTTTAGTCTTTTTCTCCAAATATGCTCCAGAATTCTCCCTACATGGTTGCTCCAGCTCCAATCTCTTCTTCATTGCTATCTACTTGTTGTTCATGCAAAACCATTGGCTGTCCAAAACTGTTGTAAATTCCCATACACATTTCCTCTCTTCGACTTACTTGCTTGACTTGCACACTAGATGCATTTTAAGCCTACACATGTATACTTGTAGTTTTATATGTACACAATGCACTCACCATTGCAAGGACTAATTTCTTGATAATCCTCAAACAAGAAAATTAAAATAGTATAATGAAGCTATCATAATATGAACAAAGACACTTTAGTAAGGTATTTTTGAGAAATATGGTCTTGAGATCATTATTGAAGTTTTGGTTTTATCCTATATCATAAATGAGATAACATATGATTTAGAAAATATTCAATATATTAAATAATGATTTTCTCACTTTTTTATATTAAAATATTGAGTATGTATTGGAAATTTGGGATAGGACCACATTATATGTGGGTAGATACAAGTGAAGGTGAAAATGTCACCTAAGGTGTCTTCTCAACTAAATGCATTAAAACATACAACTAACATAATGACTTATTTATATGGATAAGTAAAAATGTGCATATTCTTTTTTAGATTATGTACATGCATAATAATCATAGTAAAAATGCATCTTACCTAAGTAAACTTAAGATAAGGGTGTAGATACACCACACCCCTCTTAAGTGCAACTTAGGGGAGAGTAAAAAGGATTTTGATCCTCTCAAATGAGTTTGGACATAAATGTTTGATTAGGTACTCAAGTACAATATATTAAAAAACATAAAACAAGTGTCCTTATGGATGTCAATCCATCTCATTACAGTGCATGGGTAGCTGGTCATTGCAATCATTGAGTTAGAAAATGATTTGGTGCTTTGTACAAGGCTCACTATGAAGAAAAGTTGATCTTGAAAAAAATGGTAAATCACAAAAAATCACTTGAGGAAGCATCACACACCATCTTCCCACAATGCTTAATTGGATAGATGTAAATGATGACAATATATGTCATGTGTGATGGTGAAATCCAAAGGAATGAGTTGAAGGCGATGATGATTTTGAGCAATGCAAGTAAGAAACACTCCAAAATGGCTAGCTCAAAGGCTAGTAAGGAAACACTATGCATGATCACGAAGGAAAATGCCTAGTGACACTTTTATAATATTCACATGAATGACCCAAAATCCACTACTTGGATATGTCCAATGTTGCAAAAAGAGATGTACCAAAAATTAAAGTGCCATTAAGGACAACAATCCTTAACATGGGTTCCAACAAACAATGTGCCAGATAAGGTAAGCATGTACAAGTGAGTAATCAACACATATTTATTTTTCTATATAAAACAAAAGCACATGAAAATGAAATGAAGTATTGGACTGGGGAAAGTCCCCTAGAATGAGAACCAACCAAAGAACCTTTTGCAATGATGAAAGGATTTGGAAAATGTATAACATAGGCTCCATGATACCAATGATGATGGAAAAAGTAATAAATGAAATTCCCCACCAACATTCCATAAAAGAAGAACTCAACAAAATTCTACGTAAATGATATAACTCTATTACTTAGATAACAAGTCCATTATTGCAAAAAGAGTTCTACCCAAAAAATGTCGTAGAAAAAATTGGATATGTTTCCACAAAATTGGTTCTCAATGACGAAGGCTTGATCAAGTACCTAATACAAATACAAATACAAAGAAACAAAGACATTAAAAACAAGTGAAATTAACAACAACATTGCTTATACTTAACTCTAATAAATCTTTTAATTTAATAGTTAAAATAATTATGAAATATTTGAACTTGTAATAATATATTATTTATACATAACTTAAAAAAAAACAATAATTACTCCATATTTTTAAAATTAAAAGAATTAAAATATTAGTAACTATTAAAATAGTTATAATTTTTAGTTTAAAACATTACATAATCAATACTATTGTACATCAATCATGAGCAAATATTCTACTTCGAACTTGGTACTACATCTATATGAAGGACCCTTAAAATGCAATTCAAAATACTCTTCATTTAGGTGTGAGATAGAAAAAAATCCAAATATTATATATGCATACGACTATGGTCAATGAGTCGAGACCATGGATATAAATGTCCACTCTCAAAAATTATATTTTAACACATATATTATTGTGTATTACATTTTAACATATATATTATTGTGTATTACATGGTAAAATGATTCACGGAAGGCACATAAGTATAACAAGGAAAATGCATAGGAGAAGTAGTAACTTAAGTCCCTGATATGAAGGAGCCACTAAGCTAACAGGGATGGAGATGGCGGAGGTGGTGGTGGGTGTTGGAGATGTCGGATAGGTTTTCCTTATTTTCCTGCGGTGTGGTGGATTGTGGTGTGGTAGGGGGTTCTTATTTGGGGCTAGTTTTTTCCAGGGTTAGGGTGGTAGTGTATTGGAAAACAGAGTTTTGTGGGGACGCCCCTTACCTTTCTCTGTCTGCAGATTCTTATTTTTTCCCCGTTGGGATGGATTCAAAATGGGATGTGGAGTCTCTGTTGAATACAGGTGGTTTTGGGGGAGATCAAGTGGTAGGGGACCCAAAACCCTCTATCATAGTATCATTGGGGTTTCTTGCGGTGAACCCAGTGGGTCCAGTTTTTGACCTGAGATCTGGCCTGGATCTGGAGATTCCACATTCGATCAATTTGTCATATTTAGATGGTTTGGATTTTTCCTCTGCTCTAGTTTGTGAGTCACTGGTGGTATCCTTGATGGGTTTTGATTCTAGGTTGGCCCCCCTTCCGGCATTGTCAGAGGGTGAATATGTGTGCCTTGGTTCTAAGCCCAGGGCTCTCTTTGATGGGGACAGTTGGGGTACCCAACAAAAGGACTTTCTGGTGGCTGATTCATGTGCCCCTTTATCTCCGTCAAAGGTTTTTAACGACTCTGTAACTTTTCCAGAGACTGTCGTGACCATGGGTGAGTTCTTTGGTGGGGTAGTTGCTCCAGAAGGGGTTTCTAGATGATCTGTTTCTCCTCCCCAAAATACTATCTCTAAAGGTAACGCTCGTTCTGTGGGTCGGGAGGATCTTAAAGTTGTAGGGGTTTCCAAGAGTTCTATGCATAGAGGTAGTCAATGTGCGTGAGACAGGACTGACTCAGATAGTTTGGTTTTTGTAGAGGATATTGACATGGACTGTGTGGTAGAGTTTTCTGAGCTGGATGTGATGGGCAAGGCACGTGGGAAGCATTTGGGTGCTGCTTTCTTGCGGTCTTGGGTGGATAATACTTGGGGTTCTAATATTTCGCTTCCTCCAAGTATTCGATTGTTAGCCAAGGGTTGGTTTGCCTCCGTCTTCTCTGCTTCTACAAATGTTTTATGGGATTTGTCTAAAACATGGAGTATGGCTGGAATGCCTATTGTTCTTAAGTGTTGGACTCCCAATTTTGATGCTAAGTGGGAGAGGGTGGATGGGGTTCTTGTTTGGGTTCGGTTACTGGGTCTTCCTATGCAGTATTGGAACCCTGTTTGTTTCTCAGCCATTGGTAACAAACTGGGTGAGTTCATTGAAGCGTATTTTTCCTTTGAGAACACAGGGCTAATGTCTGTGGCCAGGATTTTGGGAAGTTGGATATTCGTCCAAGTTTACTCAAGGAGATGACTATCGATACGGCTTCTGGTTCCTTTCATGAGCTGTTGGATTATGAAGGCATCCCTTTTAGGTGCCCTAGATTCCATGTCTATGGTCATGGTGTAGCAGATTGTAAATTTCCCTTCAAGGGGAAGTTGTGGGGCTCTTTGGGAGATGGTTTTTCTGTTGCGTCAAGGCATGTGGACTTGGGGTCTGGGGTAGCTGGGGATGCCTTCGTGGATGTTTCAAAGGTTCATGTCACTGGTAGGGATAGGGGGCAGCACTCCAGTGCAACTGTTGGTATTACTTCAGGCGACAAGGCCCCAGATTGAGAAAAGGTACAAAATTCCTCAAAGTTGGCTTGTCCAAGGTCTCTCCTAGTGTTGGGTAAGCTGTAGTCTTCGTTTTATTCTATTTCTACTTCATTATCTTTTGATTTTTTGCTTCCGTTGGGATTTTTGGGGCTCGATGCTCTTCCTACTGCGGGTTCCTCCCCTCCTTTCCCTCATCCTTGCCCTGAGGAGGATTTTTGTTCTTTCTCAATTGTTGGGGTTCTCTTTCCACCTTCTATCAGTACCCATTTAGCCCCTTTGTTTGGTAATCAGGTTTTAGGGGTTAATTGTGTTTCTGAGGCTTCCCTCCCTTCGGTATCACTTGGGGATGTGGGCATCTTGGTTCCTTCTTCTGCTGGTCTTTCCCTTCCTTCGGAGTTTTCTCCTTCCCTTCCTACTTCTACTTTGACTCTGAATGGGACTCCTTCCCATTCAGGAAACCAATCGTCTTCTGGTACCTAGTCTTCTGATGGATCTAGGATTCACTATTCTCTCCGTAACAGGGATTTTTTAACTGAGGATTTGGGTGGATGCGGTGTGGAGGATCTGATCGGGCCGTGTTTTCCGCGGGCTCCTTCTTCGACTCAGGGTTGGTGCAGGAGATCACATTTACTTTTGGCTCAATATCAGGCCAGGATTGATTTGGCCTCTGGAAGACAATATTCCATTGAATGGGTGCTTAGATCAAAGCAATCCCAAGAGGTGGTTTCTCTATGAAATTCCTCTCCTTTAACTGTAGGGGGTTGGTGAACCCTACAAACAAATCATCCTTAAAAAAATTAGTTGTTGTTATCACTCCGGATGTTATATTTCTTCAAGAGACTAAGGGGGTTAGTGAATTGGTGGTTGCGTAATTAGAATCTCTTTTTCCAGGTTAGTCCTTTGCAGTGATGGATGTAAAGGGTCGATCTGGGGGTCTGGACACTGTTTGGTCTCTCAAGTATTGTAACTGTGAATGGATTTGGGGTTTTGAATCGGGGATTGGTCTCAATATGTTTTCTATTGAGTTGAGTCACTCCTTGACTCTAGTTAACATTTATGGACTCTATGTTGATCGACAATGTTATTGGGACTCTCTAGGAAAGTGTTCTTGGTTTTTTGATCAAGAGGGTATTTTGGGTGGTGATTTAAATTTTTCCTTAGGTACGGAGGAGGTTTGGGGACCTTGAACAAACTCAAACCCTATGACCAATTTATTTACTCATTTTCTTGATCTCCATGGGCTGCTAGATATAGAGCCAGTAAAATTACAGCTGACTTGGAGGAATAGGAGGGTTGGAGATGAATGGATCTCTAAACGACTCGATCGTTTCCTTCTGAAGGAGGAACTGGTGGATTCTTTGGCTCTTGCTCAACAATAGGTTTCATGTAGCGATGAATCAGACCACAATTCAAGTGTACTGGAATTATGCAGTAGGGTTCCTCGGGCTCCCAACCCCTTTAAGTTCTTTGAGGGTTGGTTAAAGGATCCAGAGTATCAAGCCTTGGTATGTAATTTGTGGACCCCCTTAAGACAAGACTCAACTACTCATGTTTCTATTCATTTTCTGGAAAACTTGAAAAAAGTAAAACAAGCAACCATTTTCTGGGCACATGAGAAAAATTAAAAGAAGAGCAGGAATTATTACATATTGAAAAGACCCTGTTGGATTGGCAGGATGACCCTGGTATGGGTTTCTGTTTCAGGGAGGACAAGCATGATCTGGTTCATTTGGAACTTCAGTGGAGGGCTATTTTGGATGATAAGGAAGCTTTGTGGAGACTCAAAAGTTGTGTTATCTGGCTCTCCTGCAGGGATGAGAACACAAAATTATTTCATTCCTTTGCCAAGGGCAGGAAAATGTCAAATACTATTTGGGGTCTTACTTCGGGGGATGGTCAATTGGTCAACACTTTTGAAGGTATTTCATCTTTGGGGACTTCTCATTTTAAAGAACTTTTCAAGGCACATGCGGAATCCTTGATTGCTGAAATTGTAAATGTGGCCAGGATCTTCCCTCATTTTGTGGAGGAGGACGAACGTGTGTCTTTGATGGTGGAGGTGACTGAACATGAATTGTTGGTAGTCATGCGTTCTTTCCAGAAACGAAAGAGTCTAGGTCCTGATGGTTGGTCGATCAAATTTTACTTGGGTTTCTTCGACTTGTTGGGTAATGATATTTTAAAAGTGGTGGAAGAATCCAAGAAAAATGGGCATATTCACAAACCACTAAATGCCACATTCATCGCTTTAATTCCCAAGTCGGACAATCCTACTTTTTTTGATGATTTTCGTCCTATTTCTTTATGTAATTGTCTTTATAAGATCATTTCTAAAGTTATGAGCCAAAGACTAAAAGAAATTCTTTCTAGGCATATTTCAAGCGAACAGTTTGGTTTTCTAGCAGGAAGGTAGATTCATGAGTCTATTGGGGTTGCTCAGGAAGGTTTACACAATTTAAAAAACATAAAACTTAAAGGTGTGGTTATTAAAATTGACCTATCGAAGGCCTATGATAGGGTAAATTGGCTATATATCCGGATGTTGTTGATACATCTTGGCTTTGGGTGGCTTTCAAAAAATGGATTATGGGATGCCAATCCTCTGTTTCTTTTTACATTTTGATAAATGGTTCAACTTCCTAGTTCTTCAAGGCAGAAAGGGGCGTTAGATAGGGATTCCCTCTGTCTCCACTACTTTTTCTTTTGGTTGCTGAGTGTCTTAGTCATTTCTTGATTGAGGCAAAGTCTACTGGAAATTTTAGAGGCATCAAAATCTGACCGAGGTTGTATATCTCCCATTTACTCTTTGTGGATGACATCTTAATTTTTTGTGACGGTTCTAGGCGGGATATTGATAAATTGTGTGAGGGTATTACTCTCTTTAAAAAGGCTACGAGAATGGTAATAAATGAACAGAAGTCCAACATTACACTCTCTTTTCTGGATGGGGGGGAGTCACTATCCATCTCTTCTAGGCTCCCTTTTCGGGTCTTTGATTTGGATGAAGGTTTGAAGTATCTTGGGTTGGGTTTCAATTGAAACCCAATAACTATTGGAAGACTAATTGGTTGTGGCTCATTGCTAAAATTGAAAAAGGGTTAAAGAGTTGGAGTCATCGTTGGTTATATAGGGTTGGTCGTTTAGTTCTCGTGAAGGCAGTATTGGAGGCTATTCTAGTTTACTGGATTTCGTTAGCTTGGATACCAAAAGTTATTTTGGAGAAGGTTAGGAGGCTGTAATTTTCTTATCTATGGCAAGGAAACAAGGACAAAAAGGTTTTTCCATGGGTTTGATGGGAACGAATTGTTGCACCAAAGGCCTTGGGTGGTCGGGGATTAAAGAATATTTTTTCTTTTTCAAAAGCACTTGTTGTGAAGAGCTCTTAGGGACTGATTAAAACTACTAGTCTCTGGACCCATGTAGTTCAACAAAAATATATTTCCCCCCTATCTATTCTTGACTGGATTCGAACTACAAACAAGTCTTCATCGGATATTTCTATTATTTGGAAGGATTTGATTAAGGCCTTTGATCTCATTGGGAATTTTCTGGTTTGGTGGGTGGGTTCTGGGTGATTGATTCGTCTTGGTATGGATCCATGGCCTGGTAGCCAGATGGGACACTTATTGTCAGTAGAGATTCATAATAGACTAGATCAAGATGGTTTCTATTATCTTGCTCAGGTTGGGGACCCCATACAAAAAAAATTGTGGAATCAAGGTTGGATGTCAGGGCACAGGCTTGGTCTCCTGGAGGAGGACCTTTTTCATTGGGATAGATATACTCAGGCACTCCAGGATGCCTCCATTTGGTTGGTTGATAGAGATGTTGAATTGCTTTGGGATGGTGTTGGGGATGGGGAATATACTCCTCATGCAGGTTATATCAAATTATGTGTGGACCTTCAACATCGAGACCCCCTCTAGTGGTGGAGGAAGATCTAGAAACAGTCTTGTCCGACGAAGGGAAAGTTGCTGGTTTGGTCGATTCTAGCAAACAATTTTCCAACCTGGGATAATTTACAAAGGCATATTTTCTCTGGGTTGGGTCGATGTGCTATTTGTAAAACTCATTTAGAATCGGTGGAACACCTTTTTCTACATTGCTCATATGTTCGAGATGTATGGGATTTTGCCAGGATTTTGTTGCCCATCCTCTGGAGATGGCAGGGAAATTATTTTGAATTACCTTTATAGGCATGGATTTTTGGTCAGGGTCAAGTGGAATATCAGGCTTTTCCATTTATCTTGGCTTGGGGGATTTGGATCACTTGGAATAGGAAAATTTTCTAGGATGAGATCATTCTGGCCGAAAGGGTGGTCGTTAATTGCATTAGGATCTTGATTTCTTTCCCGAGCTTGGGTGGTGGTGCTTTGGCACAACCTCGAGTCTCTAGGGAGGTGGTTCCTGAAATTTGTCTCCCGTGGGGATACTTCGATGGTGCTTCCTCTTCTGATCAGGCTATGTGTGGCGGGGACGACTGTCTTTATTTCTCTAACTCTCATTTCTTTACTCTCAAAGATGGTTTGGGACAAGCTCAAACAACTATTCTGAATTAATGGGTTTAAAACTTCTTTTACTATTCGTTGTGGAACAAGGATGCATATCACTACAAGCTTTTGTTGATTCTTTAGTAATCATCAATTGGGATATTGGGGTTCAAGGATGTCATGTCTCTCATTTTCTTTCGATGTTAGAGAATGTACTTCGCATTAAATGTTTATTTGACTCTATCTCTTTTTCTCATATATACAGGGAGAGGAACCAATTGGCATATGGGTTGTCCAAAGAAGCCTCACAACTAGCCTTTGGTCAATGGTATATTGAAGAACATACACCAACATGAATTTGTGGATTCTACCATAGGCCCTTTCATGATAAACAAGATTCATGATCATTTTGGCATCTATGTTCTTTTTGTGGGGACAATATTTTGGTTCATGCTGGGACACATCTTGTATAATTGATATAGTATTTGTTGTATTGGCGGGATACCCACTATATTGAGGACTTAAATGTCGATGGTTACTTCAGATGGATATTTTTTTTGGGACTGTTTTTTTTTTAAACAATCTGTTATGTATCTTTGATGCCTTTTTGCATCTCGTGGTGGTTAGAATCGTTTTACTAGAGAATATGTACAAGGCTATGTCAAAATAGCTTTTATATATCTATGTATGTAATTTTGTTATTATATAATGAAATTATGAATTTTTCCGAGGAAAAAAAAATGATTCACGGGAAGAAAATGAGTATAATATAATAAATGATTATATATATTATTGTAAAATATTAAATGATTATATATATAATTATTGTAAAAGTACATTGTGAATTATATAAAAGTAAGAAACTTTAGTTTAAGATAACAAATGTCAAATAGAAGAGATACGACAATATTATGTAGATTTATTAAAAAATGTGTTAAAAAAGTCCATTGTAAAAATCAAATATGTTGAGGTAACACAATGGATTCAATGAATTTTTGATAATTAATGTAAAATCAAATATGTGAGTGAACTAAAGTAAAAAATTAGAGAAATAGTTTTAACTGTGATGGTTGTACAACAAAACAGAGGAAAGGTGAAATGTCATTATGTATATTTAAACTAGTTACATAACAATATAGATTAGTTACATAAATTAGTTATGTCTATATATAGGATAGGTAATTACGCAATGCTACTGAATCTCTCTCTCTGTAGCAGAATCATGTGGGGTGCGGGAACAAGAAAGAGATGGGAAGCTTCCTGAATCGAAAAAGACCTAACCTCAAGCCTAGGATGGGTAGAGTAAGTAGTTCAGAGATGAAAAATATAGAAATGGAGTTAATTTATGAACTGGTACATAGTACATTACTGTAATTTATGAACTGTTAAAGAGTACAGTTATGTGAATGCCATATAGAGATATATAATATTTTTGAAAATTTATATTTTAAAATCAATTTTAAAATTTTTCAAGTCCCATAAAAATTGTCTAATCAATTATAATTACCAATCAAAAAAATTTGAAAAACAATTTTTAATATTTCAAAAATTTAATTTAATACAAAAATATATATATCATTGTAAAACTTTAGTGAAAAAAAATATATTAAAACATCTAATTGAAAGTCAAAAGACTTTGACTCCCAAGATTACAATATAGCCTGCCATATAAGAAAACCACTCAATGGAAATGATGAATCCCGCCTACACAATGCCTTTGCCTTTGACAGAATTGAAATTGAAGCACACAATGCCTTTGACATAATTGAAATTGAAGCACATGTAACAAAAATATTAAAAAAACATTCGACCATGAATTCAAAAAATTTGGTAAACATGGAGGTTTATGTCCCGTGAAAATAAAGTTGCAAGGAGGCAACAAAAGAGAGTGTGTGATTACTCATTGGAAAGAGTACATAATACTCTTCACAATGCCATAATTGGATAGGAAAATGGAGGATCTATTGAAACACAATGGAAAAAAATCACTGCCATGCTTCATGTTAAACCTCCTCCTTTAAATGTCAATGGGTGGAAGGAATACAAATTTCATTGCCAAAATGGAAATTGTGGGAAGAGATCCCAAGTCTACCTAGTCACATAGAAAGTATTTACAAAATTACAAGAACTAATTAACCTTGAGTTGAAACACAACATGATTTAATTTTGTTCTAGAAGTAGAAGAGAATGGAAAACCAATCACAATAATCATGATATGTGTTGCACATGGAAGAGGCCGTAAACACCTTTTGTGGGATGGTGGTAAGCTACAAGAGTCCATGGAACCACATAGAGGGAGCGTTGGAATCTTAAGATTCACAAGTAAAGGTAAGAACCAAATCCCCAATTGGATCGAGATTAAACAAGAGTTGACATGCTTTTCTAGGTATGTGATTTGGTCGATGACTTTGAGGGTTATGGTCGGAATTCGTGATTAAAGAAAGTCTTGTCTAGTACAATGTTCGACATAATAATAGAAATGTTAGAAACATCTAAGAGATGAGTGTGCACCCAACAGAGATAGTCGTTAAACTCTAGAAAATTGGTATAACATGACTCAACCATGAATTAGTCTAACACGAATTCCCATATGAGTTGTCCATGTTGCCACTCGGTGGTCTGGGCATGCGCTAGTGCAAGATTCGAACACTGGTTGTTATCTACTATGGTGTGCACAACATGTGCTTCATCCAAGTAAAAGGAACACCCATATACAAGTTAAACAACGTTGAAGGTAGTAGAGAGACGCATGGAATCTCTTCAATAACCGTACTTGAGTTCTCATTACTAGGAATCAAAATATGAAGTAGGAGAGGGGAATTCAGAACAATTGAAGCTGTATGAACTCAGCACAAACACACAAAAATGGAATACAAGACATAACTCAAAAGTTGTGGCTCTAAAAATCGATTCTTTCAATACTTTTTGAGAGATAGTTAAACACACAAAACTTACTAATAATAGGACTAAGCTCTTCTAAATATTTCTTCAACTAACTGGATCTAACTAAAAATCTTCTCGAACTCTCTAAACTTAGAACTATCCAAAATTAGTTATTTCTTCCAAAATAAGTAACGAGAGTAATTATCATATTCCAACGCTCTCCCTTAATTACAACCGCTCACAATTCTAACACTAACCATGAAAACTTGACATTCGACACTCCCTCTATAGGCTTACAAAATTCATAACATGATTGTCTATTGATCTAAGTCTTAGCTAGGCTTACGACACTTGAGATAACCTAAAAAAAATTGTTTTACCTTCTTTACTTCTTGTTGATATAGCTTGCACTATTTATGCTCTACAATCTTTTTCCTCCAAACTTTATATTCTGCATAAATTTTACTCTTCTTCAACTTTAGTGTCACTCTGGTTGCCTTCTTTAATATTTTTTCATCATCTTGGTCTTCTTCATCTGGTTCTTCTTATACATTTTCTTTTACTTCAACTACTGTTGCTTTAACATTTATGTCAACTTCTGCAAAATCAAAAACATCTTTATTTTCTGTCATCTCCTCTTCCACTGCTAAAATAAATTTAACAACTTTGATGGTTTATTTTTTATCTGGTTCTTCTTTTGTTGCAATTATGACAATTTTCGATAACCACTTTCATCTCCATCATACTTGGGATTTGCAAGCCACTCCTTAAGAAATTCTACTTCAACATTAAATTCAACAATCAATGTAGTATCATTCATATCTTCAACAACTTCCATTGCTAGATTCTCTTCACATTTTTCTAMTGCTACAAAGGTAGTTTGATTTTYATCTTCAACTTCAATTTCATCATCCACATGTGCATCTACACAGTGGGATCCACTTTCTTTCACATGCTCATGTTTTGCATCTCGTACATAATCACATTTTTCTTCCGCAATTTCTTCAACAAATTTCTCTACAATGTTCAAGACAATTGCAGTATTTGTATGTTTATTTTATTATGCTTCAATAGTCTCTTCATAAACAACTACAATACTCCGTGGCTCATCTTGATGATGATTGATGTTGTTTTCAGATTTCTGTGGTGAGTAGTTTCGAGATTAATTACCAGATAATCCACAGTTGGTGTCATTTTTTGTCATCGACGTTTCGAATCCGGATCGGGATTCATCATCAAGACTAATCGTCAGTTACAAAGCTTGCTGATCTTCGTCAATTAATAGTAGATGCAGGACAGTTTTGAGATTTGTAATTAGGTCGGCTAGTTGTAATGT
>JZKD02S1887556.1:177839-210330 GCA_000966675.3 Picea glauca | reverse complement strand
GTAGACCTAAGCAGATTTGTGCTACTCAAATTCGATTCCAAGATGCTGGAAGGAAGGTATCCATCTATGATTGGGCACTATAAAAGAAAACAACGATGCTTATGCACTTGAATTGTATCGACTCACTGCTCATGTTTTCTTCATTGATTCTAGATGCCATAATAGAGCCAAAAAGATGATGTCGAGAATAATGAAGGCATGAATTTCTTGTGGAAAATCGGCTTCATTGCGATGGTGTGCAATAACTGGGAGTTCGGTGGCAGGAGAAGCCTCGTGTTGCATTTACCAACCTAATCAACCATTTCCTTGAACATGGGTGATCAGATCCCATGTGTATTTTGGTTGTTACTCTACCCCATGATCCCGTGCACCAACAAATAAATAAAATAGAAATTCTGCTCTTGCTCAAGTTTCATATGCACCTTTCTGCATCATTGATAATAACAGTGAGGCTTAAAAGAAAATTTAGTAGAGCCACCAATAGGGAATAGAGAGTGCAACCGCTGAGATGTATGGTACACATAAACGCTCACCCATAATCGCATTAATATCACAGGGAGCAGAAACAAATTCACCCTGGATTGTAAATCAGGTGAGACATGATGCTGCAGAGAGCACATCATGCCAAAGTTGAAAAGGAACCGATGATCCATCACCGAGTGTTCAAGGTAATAAGGTCGAATGTTAAAAAAGAAACCCATGGAGAGCCACTCCAAGGTGGCTCATGGAGCACGCTATGAGGTGAGGCATGATTTAAACCATACTCAATACCTTAAATAACAAGCTTCTCACTTTCGTGGATATTAAAATAGTGATTACATACATTCAAATTTATAGGAAATTTGGTGTAGGATTTCATTAAATGCAAGTAGATATAAGTGAATTTGGAGATGTTATGGAGGCATGTTTTCACTTAAATGAATGAAATATACAATATGAAACAACATTGTCTAACTGTTCTACATTTTTGTCTTTTTTGTTGGAATCCAGTAACATAAATCCATATGAAATTACAATTTTTTTGTTTTTTAAATTGCATTTTTGAATGTAGAAATGGATTCAACGTGTTGAAAAACCCCTGCAGCACTTGGATTATACATATTTAACCACTCAAATCTGCAGATCCAACTATATCTCTCCAGATTTCAAGCAAATATCCCCCTAAAATATGACCGAAAATGCATCTTACTTAAGCAAACTTGGTACCAACAAATGTATAGAAAATAAAATAAGAAACTAAATTCAAATAAGAGATCAAGAAAATATCAAGAGGCACTACAAGGAAAATACCTTGTAGCGGAGGTTTTTAGTGTTACAAAATTGACAAAAACCTCCGCTAAAACATTAAATTTTGGTAGCGGATGTTTTTGCGGAGATTATAATGAAACTTGATTATAACTAAAAAAATATTGGCGGTAGGAGGTTTTGTCGGATGTTTTTCTAGGCGGTGCACTTCATGGTGTATACGCATCGGTGCGTTCTCAAACTTAAAGTATCGATGCTTACGTTTCACTGAAAGCACCGGGGCAGCCAAAAAATATTGGAAAACATGTGCTCTTCTTAATAATAACGCATCAGTGCTTTAATAATAACAATGCATCGGTTGAATCTATGATACCATGCACCTATGTGTTACAAGACAAACCCAACCGGTGCATGAAATTTAGAATGCATCGATGCAAAAGTCTAATATAGAAGCATCGGTGCGCCGTTTTAACTAAACACACCAGAAGGCTGATTTTTATTACTATAATTTTTGTTGTTAAAATAGTATTATAATCGGTGTTGGTTCATTTTATTACATCACCGATGCACATTTTATTACATCATCGATGCTTTTTAGCATTAAACGCACCAATGTTCATTTTCTGGTTTTAGAAAAATTGACCCGTGACAGTGCAATTATTGTTATTTTTTGATTCCACAGTTCATCAAAACATTGAAATATATCTTATAATAATATCCATATAAATTAAATTTTGAGTAGTGCATTTGGATATGATGTTTGGATTAATTTGTTATATTATGATTTCACATCTCTTCATTATAATATTTAATCATCCATATATTTAATCAACAATGTAACATTTTACAGTGACATTGGACAACGCAATAGAACAAAATAAAATGTATTTTATTATATATGAATAAGAGGCTCTTTGTCATACAAAATGGGACATTTATTGGTAACCCCTTGTATTTCAATTGTGACACTATGTTCATTACATTAAACAAAATGTTTGATTTTCACAGACAATTATTTCAAAAAATACAACTTGCATTGATATCCAAATATATTGATCATCATTCTTTGTTGGAACTGTTGTCAATGCTCGAGCTACTTCCATTACTTGGGTTATTTGGCCGAATGTTTAGTTGATTGACTTGATTGTTTTCCTCTTCTTCAAGTTCTATTTACAAAAATAAAAATAAAGTGTAATGAGTGTATTTACATTGGTGAGAATAATGAAAATTGAAATAAATAATATACATGAATGCAAGTTTTATACCCCATAATAAATCATAGATTTAATATAAAGGATATTTTTTGTTCCATTATTTATAAAATGAGAGAAGTAAAACAACATAAATACTTACAAATTACACAATTAATTTTTGATATGCCAACATATACTCACAACCCATACGTAACCCAATGTCAATCAATTCTTCTGATGGCTCTTCTTTGTATGTTAGCACCTGTTTGAAAACATTCAAGGATGGTTGTTGTAAAACAATTTAAAATATACAAAAATGAAATCTTAAGTTGTTTTAAGGAAATAACAATTACTCACAAACATTGCTATCAACCCTTTTCTTCCTTTTCGTCTTGTTTTATGTGTTGAATGGGTTCCATTTTGTTTTTTGCTGAAAATACTTGAAAATTAATATTTAATGCTAAATTATTTATTTATATGTACCTAATAGAAAAATTCAATGATTTCATACATTTGAAGCACATTGTTGTTGATATGGCTCCTCTTGCGATGCAATTATGTTCAATTCTTTGACTATCTCCTTGTGCTCTTTTTTGGACATTCCTACTGGAATATTTCAGATATCAGCTCATTGATCCTTTGGGATTTTCATAATCTTTCTGAAAAAAGTAACATGACGATAAAATATTTTTATATTGATATATGAAAACTAAATATAACAAAATTGATACTAAAAAGGGAATGCTTTGTAGTAATATATACATATTCTAGAAAATCTTTTTTAGAAACATTACTTTTTGAATGTTTTTGTTGTTGTTGTTGTGTGTTTTTGCTATTGCAAGTCTGACAGGTCTCATTGATCATTGCTCTAGTTTAGATATAACATGGTTATTGGAATCATTGGATTGATTTCTGTATTGTAAGTGGAAAGTACGTCTATACGTTCATTCCACTATATCCCTCATAGTTTTGTAAAAAAAATTCCCCTTTTCATTAACCTCTAGCACCACTCCAGATGAGCTAATGACCAATTCATCATCATTTACATATTCTATAATTTTTATTTTCTTAGACAACATTTCGTTGCTTCGTTGTTGGTCCCTATAGAACATTAAACATATGTGAATTAATAAATTGTTTTAAACATGTTATCTAATATTATTAATGAAAATTCAAAAAAGAACTCATATTGAATAGTATTTTTTCATTCACTTGATTCATCCTTTTTCAATTTTCCATCAAGTTTTTACGCTCTTCTACTGTTAGATCACAAAGAATCTTATCGAGCTTCCTCATTTTGTGGGCCTTTTTTCTGTTTTGGATGTGTTATCATTGTGTCGATCAGAATTTTTGTTACTTGAACTATTCTCACACATTTTTTTTATCAATATACAACATGTATCATTCAATACAAAAGATATTAAATATATTTTATAAATAAATCACATAATTTTCAGCTAAAAAACAAATTATGGTTTCTAGTGTGCTTTAATCATATGAAAGCATCGGTGCGTTCAATTTAGGAAACACACCAATAGGAAAAAATAGTTTTTTTTTAATACTTTGAATTACAACTGTGTGATATGTATCGATAACAACATCGCACATAGAGTAAAAAACGGAAAAAAAAATGCCACGAACGAAAAAAAATAACCGAAAAAAATAATACACCAATGAATGATTTTTGTTTTAAGTTATGTTACAGTGTTTCTGGTGCACTTTATCAGTAAGCACACCAGTGTGTTATAGTCAAATCGATGCAATGGTAACCAAAAACCATTTAAAAAAAAATGTGACAAGGCTGACAGGGTTTGGATCCGATGCAATAAGTGGTCCCCTTGCATCACATGCCAAACACCTTATATATAGAAACAAAAACCCATTAAATCTAAAATGCCTAAATGAAAAGCCCTAATCGTGAAGTGATAGAGGGAGTTAAACCTTAAGGTGAAATTTTGCAGTCACATACGCAAGAAGAAGCAAGGGTTTAAGGTAATTATGGTTTTTTTTTTGCTCTGAATTTTAATTAAATCTAAATAGGGATACAAATCGTAAAAAAAAATATTATTAAAATCAATAGTAAAATTTAAATTTTTTACCGTAGGGTTTTGACTGAATTACAAAACCCTTCAAATTCTGATTTTATGAATAATTAAGTTGTTCCAAAAGGGTTTTGAGTGAATCACCATACCCTTCAAATTTTGATCTTCTGAATAATTTTGTTGTTCCAGAGTATTATGCTGCTCCACAGTGCTCCTCGATATGTCTCTCTTGCAAATCCCTCCCTTTTAAATTTTGGCAAAATAATGTGATAGTGAATAAATTAACATTATTTAAAGGACTTTATAAAAAAGGTTTTGAGTGAATCACCATACCCTTCAAATTATGATCTTCTAAATAATTATGTTGGTCCAAAGTATTTTGCTGCTCCACAGTTCTCCCCGATATGTCTCTCTTGCAAATCTCTCCCCTATAAATTTTGGCAAAAAAATAAAATAGTGAATAGCTTCTTACAATTTAAAGGACTTCATGAAATTAGATTTTTGAAAAATAAATTCCCGCTCATTTTTCAATTATAAAAAAACAAAGATGCGTTTTTTTTTTTTTAAGTTTTTCGAAATACCGTTGTGTTTATTAATATAACGCACGGGTGCGTTTGTTTATTCAAAGCATCGGTGCACTAAATATTTTTGAAGCACCGATATCATACAATTATTTTTTATTTATTTGAAATCTTGAGAACCGATGCGATTAGTAATTAAATACCTCATTTTTTTGTATTGTTATAGACACATCAATGCATCTTATTTAAATAAGCACATTGTTATTCTTTAAAAGTTATCTGAATTTTTATTTTCTCATAAAACAATATATTCATCATAAGATGCATCCACATAACTTGCAATACTTCATAGTATATATTTTTTTCTTAAAGTCTCCTTATTCTTCAAAAATTATTGTTAATTTTGCTCAAATGCAGGGAGAAAAGATTATAATATCAAATGGCCAATTCTTCAAATTTAAGCTCATTCCATATTGCTCAAAGTCCATCGCAGAGTTTTCCCTTTCCATCTCCAGTAAGTTCATATTTTATTTATGTTTCGATTATCTAATTTAATTTATTTTTTTATTCATGTCAATCTGAATAAAAATGTATCCAAATTTTCAAGATCTGATTTAGAATCGAGTTCAGATGCAGAAAATATTTCACCAGTTCAAAAACGTCGGAATATCTTATCAGGATAAACATACCGCAAACAATTGGTAGATGAAAATGGAAAGCTGCTTTACCCAGCCAATTGTAACACGCAATCTTCCAACTGCGATCTTGGGTTAGCAATGGTAATAATTGTTTGGTATAATGTAATTTGAACAAACCAATTGCATTGTGCTTACTAATATCATCGATGTACTAATGTTCAATATTTTTGAAATTATGATTTTGATGATGAGCGACCTACCTATCATCTTCCATTGCACCCCACTACAATGTCAAATCGAGAGAAGGCTACAATAAGAGCACACCTTGGAGAGGAATCATACCAGGAATGGTTGAATCAAACACCTATTCAATTCTCGCTACATCCAGATTCACCAATTAAGAATGACTACAACAATGGTATTTCTTCACAAGTTGGAAATGGAGTCAATCAAATATAGGTTGGTATGGATGATTATTTATGGGATACTACTGCCATGGAGACAATGTTGTTAGATGTATTCCAGAATGATGAGCTAGGGGATGATGCTCATGTCACTGATACCTTTTTTGAAATCCTGAAATCTACTTCCACCACCCCTCTCTTTGGACCTAGCCAGTCAAATTCTACCTAGTTGGAGACAATAATGTTACTGTACAACTTGAAAGCAAAGTTTGACATGTCAAACACATGTTTCTCAGCAATATTGAGGTAATTGACCATCAAGTCCCTTATATTTTGAGAATCATTGTCGCACAATCAACATTAAAAACAATCAATTTTATGAACGTTAAATGACATTGTACATTTCTATTTACCACTAACTGTAGGTTATTCAAATATAAGATTCTTCTGAGTGATAATGTCTTTCCCGATAGTTGCGAAGAGGCAATTTTTTTTTTGAAAATGTTGGGTGTTGAGTACATATCATATCATGCATGTTCGAATGATTATATTCTCTATAGAGGAGAATATGTAGACAAAGATATATGTCTGAAATGTGGGTATGACAAGTACCATAAATAAAATAAAAAGGGTAAATCACATGGTCCTCCTCATAAGATATTGAGGCACATGCTTATAATCGCAAGGATTCAAAGGCTCTTTCATTGCAAAGAATTAGCTATGTGTTGGCAGCCAATTCACATTTTTATCCTATCCTTATAAGCTGCCTACACCAGTGTTTTGTAACCCTTGATTTTCATCGCAATCTTCGAAATAAAACAACAATATTATTTTTGAAATTTGCACACCTGTCTTTGTCCTCGTTTTCACGACTGCAAGCATGAAAACTTTGATTTCGAAGTCACATTAAAATCGTCACTGGATTGTTATGGTCACTCTTGTCTATATGTTCACTGCATTTCCAATTTAATTATAGTCGCACAGTTGGCAAGACTTCAAGATATTTACTCATTTGGCATTCTTTAATTGTTAATATGACTTTGTTTTTATAAGACTGTGATGATATTCTTGTGATCAATTTTTTGATACATTGGTGTTTTAATGTTCTATAGTCTTTCATCCATTTCTTTGACACGTTGGTTTCATGAAAACACATTGACATGTGGTTAGATCCTTGGTTTAATCATTTCATACAACACATATGTGATATAATCAAACCCTTGGTGTTGATTTCGAATCATTGTTTTGGTTTTAAAACTATGGTAATGCTATTGCTTGCGCAAACTTTGGGATCAACTCACTATAGATTTCAATGTTTGAATGGCATTGTTTTTAATATATGCAATTATGATTTGAATCGCTATATGCGTTGTCGGTTGTACTTATGAAATGACTATTTTGCATGGGCTGATCTAGCTCCACCACCCTCGCACATTCAAGCATTAATGCCTTCCCCCTATCCCAGGTCATCTCTATTGATTTTTGGGTAAGCCTATGTGCTATCAATCCTGCGAATACCTTGTTCGAACCCTTGGCCATAAACCCTTTCCCACTGTGTATTCTATTCTATGGCATCGGTGGTATGCATAGAACCAAATGGTAACCAAACTCTGTTGCTATTCAATAATGCTCGCAAA
Source organism: Picea glauca (assembly GCA_000966675.3). Lineage (NCBI taxonomy): Eukaryota > Viridiplantae > Streptophyta > Pinopsida > Pinales > Pinaceae > Picea > Picea glauca. The sequence goes on along the minus strand of JZKD02S1887556.1, from coordinate 202,650 downwards.
GATTTGGAAAACAGTGGCTGGCTGGTGTTTATCCAAAGGTTCGAGGGTTTCAACCTTTCGGTTGCCCAAAAATTCACCCTCACCTTTGACGGATGCAAGGCTAAGGTCGGAGACATACAGATCGAGGTCAATGAGAAATTCGGAAGATCTGCTACAGGACTGCCAGCTACATGGCAACGTTGGTTTAAAAACTCCAAGGTAGATGAGGTGTCGTGGCCACTCTTATTCACATCAAGAAAAATTGTTTCCTGTGATAGAGTTATGCCTACCACTACCCTCAAACCCAGGTGGCACGATCTTTTGGCGATTTTTAAACAGTTCGTGACCTGCGAAGGTCGGTATGGATTGGTATTTCTGTATCATCTTCGGTTATTGATGAATTTTATAGGCTACCATTTGAACATGCCGCATTACTTCTTGCGTAGTCTTTACAAGATGTCTAAAAGATTCAAGTGTGAGAAGGCTGATAGCAGCCTGTTTCATCACGTCTTGATCAAAGTTATAGTCGTCCATCATTTGAGCCTTCATGGTGATAGTTGGCAGGCCTTCCTATCTAGGAATCACTTTGCCACTCCCAAGTCTGTCCAAGAGGACAAGGTTGTGGTTGCTGAAACACTAGTTGGACCGGCCGTGCCATTTCATATCCTTCTACCCCCTGTCAAACCCTCGGATTGCCCTGACATCGACCTATCCGATACCATAGCCAACCTGTGTGCTAAAGACAAGACTGAGGCAGACAAGAAGCCAGTGAGGAAGAAAGGTAAGGGTGATTCTATCAATAGTAAGGGTAAGAAACATGCTCGATGGATATCAAGATGCGTTAGGAATAAACCCAAGCCAAACGTTGATCAGAAGCCAATAGTGCTGAGCGAGGACTCAGACTCTGATATTGAACGTTTCCTAGCTGAGGAGTACCCCTATTCTCATGGCTTGTGCTCTAAGGGACCCTATGACTATGTCTCTAAGTTACCTCTGTGCCTCAAAAATGACCCAAATTACCTGGGAATCAAGATGCACAAGCAAACCCTTGGTAACTTGAACAAACCCTCACCTGTAGTGTGAAAGACCGATCAATTACCATGCACCCAATGTAATTCCTAGCTTGAACGCTATTACACTGACGTCCCCCTGTTGCAATCAAAGATCAAATCGTTAGAGGAGCAGGTGATAGTGTTGTCGAAGGAGAACAATAGGTTACAAGCCAACCAGAAGAAACAAAAAACCACCAGTTCGATTGTCTTCAAGAATGTCGAAGCAGCAACGGCCTTTGTCAATTCAAAATTATCATGACCGAGCAATTTTCTCACTGCCCAAGTATGTGTTTCGATATCGATTTTGATTTGTAAGTTTGCTTGAATTAATTTAACTGATTGGAGTTGTTTTCAATTAGCTCTGTTCTTTTTAATACATTCGAAATGATTCTGTTATAGTTTGATCATCAAAAACGATTTTGTTGTGGATCCTGTACAATAGATTCGTTTTGCTAAACTCAAATATAGCTATGATTTGGTTATGCGATTTTGTTGTGCTCATCTTAGTATAAGCGATTGAGTTGTTTGTGATTCTGTTTGGTTTTCTTTGAAACAAGTCTGTTTTGTTTTGAATAAATATTCTCGTTTGGATTTTGATTGCATTCGATCTGTACAGAGAGTTTCTTTGCTAAAATCGTGTAGTTGTGTGTTGATTGATACGATTTAGCATATCGATTGTGTCGGCTCTAATATAGTTCAATTGATTTCTTATGGTTCGATTTTGAAACGATTTCGTATGCTTGAATTAGCATGGTCTTTCATGTATGCAATGCATCAATATTTAAAGATTGGTTTGCTAAGATCTTGTGGCGATTGATACGATTTTGCATAACGATTATGTCAGCCCCAAACTGTTTTGATTCCTTCCTGTTTGATTTGATTTGCAAACGATTGTTGCGTGCCTTGATTTAGCATAATTACTTGTATGAGTTGGATTGGTATCGAAGATAGATTTAATACTGCTTTGTTAGTTTTGATTTTGAAAATCGATTCTGTCAAGCTCAGATTGACATATTTTGTTTCTATTGAATTCATATGAAAGATTTGGCTAAATCGATTATAGTTTGTTTTGAAATTGGTTCAAGAGATGATTTCGTTGGTCCCCCAACTATCTGTCTGCTCCCAATTGGAAATAACAAACGTTTGACATTTTTCATATATTCCTGTCACCATTCAGTTAGGAAAACATGATTTCATTTGTTTCAATTTGCATACAAGATTGATTTATTGTGGCATGAATGATTCACTCTGTTTGGAATTAGTCATTAAAGATTTGGTTTAATAACTTGAATATAATTCTGTTAAGTTTTGGATTGATTTTAAAACGATTCTTTGCTCAAATTAGACCAGCTACAGAATCGCAAGATTCTGTAGCTAGTCTTAAAAATTAGATTTTTGTCAATTTTGTCAATTTTATCAATAAAACATTATCTAAACTTTTGTATTCTTGTCTACTTACAGGTACCTACGAATTTCATTGACAAAAGGGACATGTTGTAGCATTTTAGATATAATTTTGAGTTGTTAGTCATAGGCTAAAATAGAGACTTGGGATATTATCCCCAGATTTTTTGTAAAATTGTTTTGATAATTCCCACAGGGATGTTTTACCCTATGGGAGGTCTTTAAATACTTTTTATTTTTTGTAATGAACCGATCATCATCACTATTGGGAGAACCAGACTATGGATTTATAATATAGACTTGGATGAAAGTTGATGTTATTGCTACAGCTTTAGCTTTCAATATAACAAACTTTTATTTCAAGTTTTTCTTCATATCAGTTTGCAATTAATTATCGACTACTTTAGCTATCATAATTCGTTGCATGTTGACGTGATTTGGTTTATATATTGTCCATATCTGATCTCTCTTATTTAAAAAATACAGCAATTATTCTATTTCAATTTATTGAATACATGTTTATCTTTTTTCGTTAATTGAATTGTTTTGTACAAATTTTTCACAAGGATTTATCCGACTGTGATAATTTGTAAATTATAAGATTGTTCTTATTTTTTATGTCTTGTTTGTCCTGTCATTTATATTTGAAGAGCACAGATGCTTCCTGTTTACGAGAAGCTTGTGGAGAATCTGGTGCGGGTTTCCTCCCACCGAACAACTGAATCGACTATTGTATACAGGACAGACCTGAAGCATTACTTCAGGTCAGTTTTCTATTTGTTATTTAATAGTTAATTTATTAGTGTTGTTTATGTAGTTTAGATAGGTATATATAGTTTAGATTTATAGTTAGAGTTATTATTTTAGTTGCTTAGCTTAGTTAGTTTTTTTAATTTCTTTCTTAGGACAGTTTACAAATGATTTTTACAGGTTTTCATTTAAATCTGTAATCTATAAATATTGTACATTTGTAGTTATATCTAATTCTGTTGATAATTGAACATTTAATTTTATAGAAATATTTCTGATAGTTTAGGTAATAAATTGTATATATGTACTTCAGATTTGTTTATTAGTTTGCTTTAATTGTTGTTTTTATTTAGATTAGTTCCTTAGTGTAGTTTTCTTTTGTTTTCCTATGACTTAGATCGGCCAACAGAGCCGCTAAACCCGTCAGGGTGGATCATCCCAAACGGATTAGGTTATTTAGACAACACCGGATCAGACCCACTCTTCCAGTTGGTGAGCGTTCATATTTGCCTCATCAACAAATGGCGCTAGAAGGAGGGCCTGAAAGTCATTAATGGCACGTAGCGGTCGTAAGACTCCTCCACCACCCAACCGCTCACCTATAGTGACAAGAAGTCAGTCAAATGACAACGTTATCCCTCAAAGAGCAACCACATCAAACGAAGATCCACAGATCGCAGTTGAACCAGTAACTTCAAACCCTGCAGGTGGTGACCTACAAGAAATTGTTCGACAATCTCTCATAAGAACACATAGTGCCTTAGCCCATTTAAGACAACCAAACTGTCCTTTGGGCCAACCACTAGATTTCTATGATATCAGAGAATAACTTGGAGGCACTAACCTCACTTTAAACCCTACAGATCCACTCCTCACTCCTGTAGCAGGAGGATTTGGTGCACCACCTTCACCACCTCCTTCTTCTCCTTCCTCTTCTGGAGAAGACTCTTCTGATGAAGGCAGTTCCTCTTCCCAGCCTTCGACACCGCCCACACCAATGGCCAACCCAAACAATCCTGCCAAACCTTGGCTCGACTAAGATGTTGTAGCCATACCCGAGGTTTAGCATCCCTTACCCAAACATCTGGAGAAGTGGCTCCCCAAGTTTGACCCTGACTCTAAACAAATCGCCGAAGATCACATCAAAAATTTCATGTTAGCCATTAGAATCCGTAATGTCGAGCACGAAGACGTAGTCTGTAGTTTGTTCCCTTACACTTTCGAGAGCAATGCCTCCACTTGGTATTTCTCCCAGCAACCCCATACGATCGTGTCATGGGAGAAGTTCGAATCCTACTTTCTGGAAAAGTTCGGAGATGATAAAACTCCATAAGTTCTAGTCATGGAGCTTTCTAGCTTAAAAATGAACCCAAAAGAGAAAATTAAAGACTTTAATCAGAGATTCTTAACACTTAAGAACCGAATCCCTATGGATTCCATGCCTGCCGAGAATCTTATCATAGCATACTATACTAAAGCCTTGCATCAAAGTATAGCTATTTGGGTTAAACGATCTAAGAAATCCACATTGTTAGAGGCCTTCGAAGAGGACATCCAAATTGGAAAAGACATACTTAGTTTAAAAGACACTACTAGCAACAAAACAGAGACTAGTTCTTCGTCCAAAAAAAAGATCGAAATCCTCCCTAGACCTGCTCAAAATAAAACACAACCTGAAATCTTTGATTTAGAAAACCTAACAAAAGTCGTTCAAAAACTGTCAAATCAAGTTACAGATTCAAAAAGGACGACCGAAGAAGATTCTTCGAGCAAAGGGCCTTACAAACCCCCGTTCAGGAAGCCTTTTCTCAACCGACCTAATCCTACTATAGAAGGCCTTAATCTAGAAAGTCTGCAATATGCTCTACAAACAATTCTAGAAGCCCAAGATAACTTGATGCCTCCCGAGATCCCTGAGGAGGAAGTTGGACAGGAGATAGTTGAAGAAGAAAAATCTTCTCCGAACATTTTTGGACACTTCTAGGATAGCATTTTTCAAGCTAACTTTGAGACAGATCATCCTTACAACACTAGGAGCAAGACAGGAAACAAACCTTCTTCCGAAAACACTACGACTTTACCCCCAAAGAAATCTAAACCGGTTGAGACTAAACAGAGTCATGTAAACCCCAAATTAGATTATGATTTAGTTGAAGACCTTAAAAAGTTATGGGCAAACATTTTTGTTTATGAGTTATTAAAATTTTTGTTTCTGCTACAAAAAATGTTACAAAACATCGCAGAGAATGGCAAAAATGGTAACTCGAAAAAGGTTGTTCAGAACAAAGTTCCTCAGAAGACTTCCACTAAAGGGAATCCTGACTCTCATGATAAAGGAAGCCTTCCTGTAAATAATGTAGATAAATTAGCTGTAGAAACTGCGAGTAAAAAGCCACAAACTACCACCCTTGGTACTCGCAGGAATATACCTCCATTTTTGTTAACTTTGGAAATCTTTAATAGAAACGTGCACAATTGTATGGTAGACTCAGGAGCGTCATCCAATGTAATTCCATGGTCTGTGTGTCAGAAGATTAATGCTGAGGTGGAACCATCCACTTTAAAAATCATCCAACTTGATCGAACTAGTGTTAAAGTTATAGGCGAATTAAGGAATGTGCTTATAAGATTATCGTCTAACCCCAAAGTTCATAAAATGATTGATATTATTGTTGTGGATATTCCAGAAGTATATGGTTTGTTTCTAAGCAGAGACTGGTCGGAGCAGCTACACGGCTATTTCGCAACAGATTGGTCTCACCTGTGGCTACCCGAGAACGGCAAGCCCAACAAGATCAAGGTAAATCGTGAACGTTACCTAAAGTTCACAGTGACAGATCTAAACGATCCCAATGAACCATTTACACCTTGTGCCGATTCACCCGAGATACAAGGGATGGATACCTTTTTTTGGCAATTTCATGGCTGAGACTTCAACTATCACCAATCCAGAACAACAGTCTGAGATTGTAGCATATGTGCAGTCAGCAGCTTCTACACAATGGTCTCATGCACCCGATAAAAATCAAATTTGGTATCTTTACTTTGATGGGTCAAAGTCCAAGGAAGGAGCAGGTGCAGGTTGCGTTATTATTGATCCGGCAGGTAACAAAACCCTGATTGCATGTAGGTTAGAATTTGAATGTACTAATAATACAGCAGAATATGAGGCTTTGTTACAGGGTCTCTGAAAAGCATTAGATATGAACATTCAAAACTTAACTGTCTTTGGCGATTCCGAAATCCTGGTTAGACAGGTAAGAGATTCTATCCACTGTCTGTCTCCGCATCTTAAAAGCTACCAATTCGAGGTATGGAATTTGATGAATAAGTTTTCTTCTTTTAATATAAATTCTGTTCCTAGATTGAATAAATCTGAAGCTGATCTATTAGCTAACGTAGCTTCCAAACTCTTTCCTGCAGAAGGCTTGTCCCCAGATTCATTCTTCGTCGAACTGTTGTTCAGGTCGTCCGTTCCCGACAACATCACGAATTGGAGAGTCTTCGACGACGATCAGAAAATTATTAGCTTCCTGCATATGGAAGAAACTTTTCAAGGCACAGTGATTGACGAATGCACTCATGACGACAATTTGCGCGATTTCACAGTAATACCAGATCCGAGAACTCCTGAATCTTCATCAGACATGGTAAATTCGATCTCTAAATCTGTAGTTAGATTAGAGAAATTTTATGATCTTCAAGATAAATTCAAAAAATCGATCAACTGCAAAACCAATAATTCCTCGTTATCATTTGAAAAGGTAAACTTAGGAACTAATGACAATCCACAGTGCATTAACTTAGGGGTTGGGTGTTCTGAACAAGAAAAAGCCGCATTTGTTAAATTTTTCAAAGAATTTAAAGATGTTTTTGCATGGACGTATGATGACCTTAAAACTTTCGACCCTAACATCATACAACACGTCATTCCTATGAAACCCCTAACCTTGTCGTTTCAACAAAAGTTAAGAAAAATGCACCCTAAGCTCGAACCGACCGTTAAAAAAGAATTAAATAAACTCCTGAATGCTAAGATAATTTTCCCAGTTAGGAACACTCAATGGGTTTCTAACCTTGTCCCTGTCCGGAAGAAAAGCGGGGAAATCCGACTATGCGTCGATTTTCGAAACCTTAATAGAGCGTCTGATAAAGACAACTACCTTGTCCCACCTATGGAACAGATCCTTCAATAGGTATCTGGTTTTGAGAGACTGTCCTTATTGGATGGTTTCTTAGGGTACAACCAAGTCCTGATGTCTCCCCCAGACCAACTTAAAACTACCTTCTGCACTCCTTGGGGAACCTACGCTTATCGAAAAATACCCTTTGGATTAATTAATGCCGGTGCCACTTTCCAGAGAGCGATGGACATCGCTTTCCAAGGCTTAATCAACCAGTCTGTCGTAGTTTACTTAGATGATGTTACTGTGTTTTCTAAAAACAAAACCGATCATCTATCTCATTTAAGAGTCGTTCTACAGCGATGTCGTAAATACGACATTTTCTTAAATCCTAAAAAATCCATCTTTATAGTAGAACAGGGTAAAATCTTAGAATTTATTGTGTCAAGCAAAGGAATGATTATCGACCCCGAAAGGACTCAATCCATCGCTAAAATTCCCCCTCCCTCATCGAAAAAGTCTATGCAGTTCTTCTTAGGCCAGATAAACTTCGTGAGGAGATTCGTCCCCATTTTCTCCGAAATGGTTAGACCTTTACAGAATTTAATTAAGAAAGACGCACAGTATCATTGGGGACCCTTAGAAAATCAAGCTTTTAATGCAATAAAGAAGGCTATAATAGACGCTCCTTCTCTCATGAGCCCTGACTTTTCCCAAGACTTCACACTCTACACTTTTGCTTCTAATCGCTCCTATGCCGCAATCCTAACTCAAAAGAATGCTGAAAACAATGAAGTATCCATTGCCTTTATGAGCTCTGCTTTCAAAGGCGCGGAACTTAATTACCCAACGGTAGATCAGCAAGCCTACGTTGTTTTCAATGCATTCAAACACTTTCGGTCTTATCTTTTTAAATCTAGGACGAAAGTTATTGTTCCTTATCCAGCCGTCAGGAACCTGTTAGTGCAGAAAGAGCTAGGTGAAAAGAGGGCGAACTGGGTTACCTCCTTATAGGAGTACGACATAGAAATCACCCCAGCTTAGATAGTGAGAGGCCAAGGGTTATGGAAGTTAGTTGCTGACTCAACAACAGGACAACAATAAGAAAACGATATGTCAAACCTAGGACAACACAATCAAAATGCAATCTGCTGTGCACAAAACTCTGTCAGTCCGTGGTATGACGATATAAAATTATGTCTTGAACATGGGTCAGCCCCCCGTCACCTGGATCCCACTAAAAGAAGAGCGTTAAGATTAAAGTCTGCCTCCTTTCATTTGGTTAATGGTATTCTGTTTCGTCAAAATGTTGATGGTGTACTGATGCGCTGTATTGAGAAAGACGAAGCAGAAAAAGTCTTACTAGAGTTGCATGTAGGAGAAGCTGGTGGGCATTTTGGTGGTGATACCACTGCCCATAAAGTTTTGAGGGATGGTTATTACTGGCCCACACTTTTTAGATACGCCCATGCCTTGTGCCACAAATGTATTATTTGTCAAAAAGCATCCGAGTGGTTACAAAAACCAGCCTTTCCTTTGCAGCCTGTTTCAGTAGACTCTCCTTTCAGCAGTGGGGCATTGATATTATAGGTCCAATTAATCCCCTGTCCTCACAGCAGCATAATTTTATCATAACAACTACAGATTATTTCACCAGGTCGTCTGAAGCTGCTTCTTTAAAAACGACGAATACCAGTCAGGTAATTTCCTTTTAAAATTCGAATATTATTACTCGTTTTGGTATCCCTGACTGTTTAGTATTCGATGATGCCTCTTACTTTTCGTCTCTTTAGATGAGCGAGTTCACTTTAGAAAAAGGAATTAAATTGAAGTATTATGCCAGCTATTACCCCCAGGGCAATGGATTGGCAGAATCAACAAATAAGAATTTGATTAAAATTATCAAGAGAACGGTATCTGAAAATCACAAAAACTGGCACAAAGAACTGTTAAACGCAATTTGGGCTGATAGGGTAACACCCAAAACTACTGTAGGTAACTCTCCCTTCTTTCTCATCTACGACAGAGAATCAATTCTGCCACCACACATTCTTCTTCCATCACTACAGCTATCGCAGAAAATTGAAGAAGAAGACTATCCCCCTTTGGAAAACCAACTTAATGCTTTAATGAAACTGGAAGAGGTAAGAGCCCAAGCTAAATGTAAGTTAGATCAGCATCAACTAGTGGTCAAAAGTTGGTTCGATTCTAACTCTACCTCTGATAGGAACTTCGAAGTAGGTGATCTTGTTTTGAAATGGGACAAACCGCATGAGGAAAAGGGAGAACACACGAAATTTCAAAATTTATGGCTTGGACCGTTTTTAATTGCAGAGAAGCTAGGTCCCAGCTCTTTCTGATTGCAGAATCTAGAGGGACAGCCAGACACATATTCGGTGAATGGCCAAGCTCTGAAAAGATATTTCGCTTGATGACAACCTTTTGTATACTATGTAAATATTTTTCTTTTGTTTGCTTTTCTTTTGCTGTTTTGGTTTTGATTTTTCCTTTGCACTTATCAATTTTGATTTTGGAAATACACATACCTGAATTTTGGAATTGTTCAGACAAAGAAAACAAAAAATTCTTTCACGGAAAAGACTGCTGAAAAATTGTGTAAACATCAATTGTATACTTCTGAAATTTACATCTCTATTGGAAACGACTGTTGTTTGAAAGAAGTTAACTGATTTCGATCTATGAGTAAAGCCTGTCACGATCATCCATTATCTTCTTACGCTGTCCCTGTTCCTTAAGGGAACGAATCAGAAGATGTCTCCCTTCTTTAGAAGGTTGTTTCTTTAAACAAACCACCTTGGATATAATGAAGGGCAGTTCTGAAAAATTATGTTGAGGTTTGTAAAAAAAATATTAAAATATCATAATTTTCAGCGTCACCCCACTCGACTGTATATCTTTAAAAAAAAAAAATCATTAAAAGAGTTGTGGGAAGTGCTTGTAAACCTGCGGGGATGCTGAACAGGTCTGCTGGCAGCGGGTAAATGCATGCATGACACCAAGACAACTTCGTCGGGGTACTGAACAGGCCTTCTACCATCGAAGCAATGTCGAGCATATGAAAATTTGCAAATATGAAACCTCTTAATCTTAAAAATGTCCTTTATTCTGATTTGGAACTTCTTGACCGGATACGGATATCAGAGTGGGTTAAATGGAAACCCTGTCGAGGCTATGGACGCCTGCTGGTAGCATTGTCCCTCTCAACAGTATTGGAGATTTTATTTTTAATATCGTGGCTCTCTTGTCTTAAGACTGCTATCAGTTTTCATCCTTTAAACACTGCTGGAATATTTGATCATTGATGATGTTTAAACAATTTTCTGGTTATTTCTGTTGGAATTATTCTTGTTATCTTAATCTGAATTTGTTCTTTTGGTAGAGATAACTGCTTCTACCAGTGTGTTGCCATTGTTGGCAGCCAATTCACATTTTTATCCTATCCTTATAAGATGCCTACACCAGTGTCTTGAAACCCTTGATTTTCATCGCAATCTTCGGAATAAAACAACAATATTATTTTTGCAATTTGCACACCTGTCTTTGTCCTCGTTTTCACGACTGCAAGCGTGAAAACTTTGATTTCGAAGTCACATTAAAATCATCACTGGATTGTTATGGTCACTCTTGTCTATATGTTCACTGCATTTCCAATTTAATTATAGTCGCACAGTTGGAAAGACTCCAAGATCTTTACTCATTTGGCGTTCTTTAATTGTTAATATGACTTTGTTTTTATAAGACTGTGATGATATTATTGTGATCAAGTTTTTGATACATTGGTGTTTTAATGTTCTATAGTCTTTCATCCATTTCTTTGACACGTTGGTTTCATGAAAACACATTGACGTGTGGTTAGATCCTTGGTTTAATCATTTCATACAACACATATGTGATATAATCAAACCCTTGGTGTTGATTTCGAATAATTGTTTTGGTTTTAAAACTATGGTAATACTATTGCTTGCGCAAACTTAGGGATCGACTCACTATAGATTTCATTGTTTGAATGCCATTGTTTTTAACATATGCAATTATGATTTGAATCGCTATATGCGCCATCGGTTGTACTTATGAAATGATTGTTTTGCATGGGCTTATCTAGTTCCACCACCCTCGCACATTCGAGCATTAATGCCTTCCCCCTATCCCGGGTCATCTCTATTGATTTTTGGGTAAGCCTGTGTGCTATTGATCCTACGAATACCTTGTTCGAACCCTTGGCCGTAAACCCTTGCCCACTGTGTATTATGTTCTATGGCACCAGTGGTACGCATAGAACCAAATGGTAACCAAACTCTGTTGCTATTCAATAATGCTTGCAAAGATTTGGAAAGAGGTGGCCGGCTGGTGTTTATCCAAAGGTTCGAGGGTTTCAACCTTTCGGTTGCCCAACAATTTTCCCTCACCTTTGACGGATGCAGGGCTAAGGTCGGAGACATACAACTTGAGCTCAATGAGGAATTCGTAAGCTCTGCTACAGGACTGCCAGCTACAGGGAAACGTTGGTTTAAAAACTCCAAGGTAGACGAGGTGTCGTGGCTACTCTTATTCACATCAAGAAAAATTGTTTCCTATGATAGAGGTATGCCTACCACTATCCTCAAACCCAGGTGGCACGATATTTTGGCGATTTTTAAACAGTTCCTGACCTGCAAAGGTCGGTATGGATTGGTATTTTTGTATCATCTTCGGTTATTGATGAATTTTATAGGCTACCCTTTGAACATGCCGCATTACTTCTTGCATAGTCTTTACAAGATGTCTAAAAGATTCAAGCGTGAGAAGGCTGATAGCATCCTGTTTCATCATGGCTTGATCAAAGTTATAGTCGTCCATCATTTGAGCCTTCATGGTGATAGTTGGCAGTCCTTCCTATCTAGGAATTGCTTTTCCACTCTCGAGTCTGTCCAAGAGGACAAGGTCGTGGTTGCTGAAACACTGGTTGGACCGACCGTGCCATTTCATATCCTTCTACCCCCTGTCAAACCCTCGAATTTCCCTGACATCGACCTACCCGATACCATAGCCAACCCATGTACTAAAGACAAGACTGAGGCCGACAAGAAGCCGGTGAGGAAGAAAGGTAAGGGTGATTCTGTCAACAGTAAGGGTAAGAAACATGCTCGATGGATATCAAGATGCGTTAGGAATAAACCCAATCCAAACGTTGATCAGAAGCCAATAGTGCTGAGCGAGGACTCGGACTCCGATATTGAGCGTTTCCTAGCTGAGGAGTACCCCTATTCTCATGTCTTGTGCTCTAAGGGACCCTATGAATATGTCTCTAACTTACTTCCGTGCCTCAAAAAAGACCCAAATTACCCGGGAATCAAGCTACACAAGGAAACCCCTGGTAATTTGAACAAACCCTTGCCTATAGTGTCAAAGACCGATCAATTACCGTGCACCCAATGTAATTCCTGGCTTGAACGCTATTACACTGACGTCCCCCTGTTGCAATCAAAGATCAAATCGTTAGAGGAGCGGGTGACAGTGCTGTCGAAGGAGAACAATAGGTTACAAGACAACCAGAAGAAACAAAAAACCACCGGTTCGATTGTCTTCAAGAATGTCGAAGCAGCAACGGCCTTCGTCAATTCAAAATTATCATGACCGAGCTATTTTCTCACTACCCAGGTATGTGTTTCGATATCGATTTTTCTTTGTAAGTTTTCTTGAATTAATTTAACTGATTGGAGCTATTTTCAATTATCTCTGTTCGTTTTAATACATTCAAAATGATTCTGTTATAGTTTGATCATCAAAAACGATTTTGTTGTGGATCCTGTATAGTAGATTTGTTTTGCTAAACTCAAATATAGCTATGATTTGGTTATGCGATTTTGTTGTGCTCAGCTTAGTATAAGCGATTGAGTTGTTTGTGATTCTATTTGGTTTGCTTTGAAACAAGTCTATTTCGTTTTGAATAAATATTCTCGTTTGGATTTTGATTGCATTTGATCTATACAGAGAGTTTCTTTGCTAAAATCGTGTAGCTGTGTGTTGATTGATACGATTTAGCATATCGATTGTGTTGGCTCTAATATAGTTCAATTAATTTCTTATGGTTCGATTTTGAAACGATTTTGTATTCTTGAATTAGCATGGTCTTTCATGTATGCAATGCATCAATATTTAAAGATTGGTTTGCTAAGATCTTGTGGCGATTGATATGATTTTGCATAACGATTATGTCAGCCCCAAACTGTTTCGATTCGTTCCTGTTTGATTTGATTTGCAAACGATTGTTGCGTGCCTTGATTTAGCATAATTACTTGTATGAGTTGGATTGGTATCGAAGATAGATTTAATACTGCTCTGTTAGTTTTGATTTTGAAAATCGATTCTGTCAAGCTCAGATTGGCATATTTTGTCTCTATTGAATTCATATGAAAGATTTGGCTAAATCGATTATAGTTTGTTTTGAAATTGGTTCAAGAGATGATTTCGTTGGTCCCCCAACTGTTTGTCTTCTCCCAATTGGAAATAACAAACATTTGACATTTTGCATATATTCCTGTCACCGTTCAGTTAGGAAACGACGATTTCATTTGTTTCAATTTGCATACAAGATTGATTTGTTGTGGCATGAATGATTCACTTTGTTTGGAATTAGTCATTAAAGATTTGGTTTAATAACTTGAATATAATTATGTTAAGTTTTGGATTGATTTTAAAATGATTCTGTGCTCAAATTAGACCAGCTACAAAATCGCAAGATTCTGTAGCTAGTCTTAAAAATTAGATTTTTGTCAATTTTATCAATAAAACATTATCTAAACTTCTGTATTCTTGTCTACTTATAGGTACCTACAAATTTCATTGACAAGAGGGACATGATGTAGCAGTTTAGATATAGTTTTGAGTTGTTAGTCATAGGCTAAAATAGAGACTTGGGATATTATCCCCAGATTTTTTGTAAAACTGTTTTGATAATTCCCATAGGGATGTTTTACCCTGTGGGAGGTCTTTAAATACTTGTTATTTTTTTTAATGAACCAATCATCATCACTGTTGGGAGAACCAGACTATGAATTTATAATACATACTTGGATGAAAGTTGATGTTATTGCTACAGCTTTAGCTTTCAATATATCAAACTTTTGTTTCAAGTTTTTCTTCATATTAGTTTGCAATTAATTATCGACTACTTTAGCTATCGTAATTCGTTGCATGTTGACGTGATTTGGTTTATATATTTTCCATATCTGATCTCTCTTATTTAAAAAATACAACAATTATTCTATTTCAATTTAATGAATACAGGTTTATCTTTTTTCGTTAATTGAATTGTTTTGTACAAATTTTGCACAAGGATTTATCCGACTGCGATAATTTGTAAATTATAAGATTGCTATTATTTTTTATGTCTTGTTTGTCCTGTCATTTATATTTGAAGAGCACAATTGCTTCCTGTTTACGAGAATCTTGTGGAGAATCTGGTGCGCGTTTCCTCCCACCGAACAGCTGAATCGACTATTGTATACAGGACAAACCTGAAGCGTTACGTCAGGTCAGTTTGCTATTTGTTATTTAATAGTTAATTTATTAGTGTTGTTTATGTAGTTTAGATAGGTATATATAGTTCAGATTTATAGTTAGAGTTATTATTTTAGTTGCTTAGCTTAGTTAGTTTTTTAAATTTCTTTCTCATAAAATTATAAAATAAAATAAAAAAACATTAGTTTCGTTGTCTTAGGACAGTTTACAAATGATTTTTGCAGGTTTTCATTTAAATCTGTAATCTGTAAATATTGTACATTTGTAGTTATATCTAATTCTGCTGATAATTGAACATTTAATTTTATAGAAATATTTCTGATAGTTTAGATAATAGATTGTATATATGTACTTCAGATTTGTTTATTAGTTTGCTTTAATTGTTGTTTTTATTTAGATTAGTTCCTTATTGTAGTTTTCTTTTGTTTTCCTAGGACTTAGATCGGCCAATGGAGCCGCTAAACCCGTCAGGGTGGATCATCCCAAACGGCCTTGGTTATTTAGACAACCCCGGACCGGACCCACTCTTCCAGTTGGTGAGCGTTCATATTCGCCTCGTCAACACTATGTTGCAGGGATGGCATGCCTCGCACATAAGTGAGTTGGGAGTTATGCGAATCCCAACAGATTCAATAGCCATGAAGCATATAGAGGATACATGGCCCGAAAAATTCAAGGATGAAGTTCAAAGTCTACAAATCAGCATAGACATGGATGGTGTCAACCCATATTCCCTCTAAAACACCAGTTATTATGTTTGGCCCATAGTAGCGATCAATAACAAAATCCCCCCATGGTTTTCCATGAAGAATGAACATCTTATGTTGGCTCTTATAGTCCCTTGTAGAAGACAAGTGAAGAATATGGATGTCTACCTACAACCATTGGTAGATGAATTGAATGAATTATGGGAAGGGATACATGTATACGATGTATCAAGACCCATCGCAACAGAGAGGATTTTTACGTTGTATAGAATATGTGCTTACACCACACATGATTATCTAGGATTATGGGTTTTCTCTAGTAAATTACATGTTTATTGATTTGTTTCTATATGTAACAATATTTTTTGGCATATTTAATTTGTTGTGATTGTTCTGATCTTCAACGTTAACGTGCTCTATATACATTAATAATTTCACAGGTTTTGTAACAAAAGGGTATCATAGATGTAAATATTGTGGACCTTCTTTGAAGTCTAGGTGGTCCAACCACCTACAAAATCTAGTGTATGACTGCTCTAGGGTATTCCTCCCAGAACAACACCCTTATAGAAGAGAAACATGCGCTTTCAATGGTAAACCATACAGAACCCAAAGGCCTACAATAATGACACCAACAAAATGGCTTAGAAAATATGAGAGAGAGAAGGAGAAGGAGATTACATAAATGTGCTATCCAAATGGGGAGCCTATGTTTGATGATCCAGAATTATTCAACACTTATGTTGAGAAATTGTCCATTGGGATGAAAAGGAAATCTATCTTTTATGAGCTCCCATATTGGGAGCATCTTAAGATTTCCCACTTACTAGACCCCATGCAAATATTTAAAAATGTTTCATCTTATTTATGGAGGGACATATCATCAAAACAAAGTGACACATTGGATGTTAGGAGAGATCTTATTTCTCAAAAAACTAAAAAGAAATATTGGCCAAGACAAGAAAGTATAGGAGAGGTTGGTCCCTTTTGGTCTTTCAAAGAAGGTGATGTCCCTTGGATTTTGAAAAAATATGATATTTCTTTGGAAAATGAAGTTATATTGGGTGTGAAGGTGCCTTGTTTATATGTGTCTTCACTACGTTGCAACTTCACTATGGAAGACCATTTGTTTGGGTTGAAATCCCATGACCATTTGAACCTTCTAAGAGTACGTATGTCAAAAAAATGATTTAATAATTTGCTTTAGTTTTTATGTCATGGGATAAAACACAATTAATTTTGTATGTGTTTGCTTTGTAGTGTCATTATCCTCTAGTCATGCGTGGGTGTGTGAACCATGAATTCCTCCATGACCTATGATGTGCCATATCAAAATTATTTGCATTTGTACGTTGGATCATATCAAAGGAGATTCATGTGGCTAGCATTCCATGGTGGCGTAAAGAGATAGTGAGATTGTTTGTATTTTTTAGAAGGAAATGTCGACGAGTTTCATGGACTTACAGGTTCATATTCTAATTCACCTAGTATATGAGGTTGAATTAGTCAGATTGGTGCCCTGTCATTGGGTGTTCTTCTTAGAGAGGTATATGAAGAAATTGAAAGGATTTGAAAAAGGGAAAAACCTGAGGGGTCTATGGCAGAGGGATACATATCATATGAGTCTTTCTATTATGCCTGTGATTACATCAATAAGATCGACAACACACTAGGTGTGGTGATTTGGGACGACAAAAGGGATGAAGACAAAAGAGAAGGGGAGCCTCTCCAAACGAATGGAAAAAGACACTTGATAAAGAGTAAGTGACTTATTGTTTGCCAAATTTCTACACACTAACTATTCACACTGAACTTCATAAGTATATTTTGATCTCATATGTACTATATGTCGGTTTGATTTTATGAATATATACATTAGCGAATTCAAAATTTGATTCCATAAATAAATTCATTCCTTATAATTTGGAGGTAGCACATCTGTAGGTCGCATTGTAAGAACATAAGAGGAGGAAATGGGATAGTGGCAGGAAACAATTTAGACAGTTGAATGGTAGAAGCATGCTTTATTCTGATCATTTAAAATAAAATATGCCAATGATATGCCCCAATAGTTGGGTTGTTGACCAAGTCAGAGAGAAATATGGTGCATCCGGTTGTTACACACGTGCTGAAGAGGATGAATTAAACATAGGGATTTGGTGTAGCAACTCGGTAATAATATATTTGTGTACATTTTTAACTTCATAATGAACCTTTGAATTGTAACATCTATATTTTATATTTTATTGGTCGGGTTATTAGACACATGACACTGTGATTTTTTCATTATTTTATAGGTGCATTTTTTCCCATCTATGTGGACATATGGACATCATTTTAGCACAGAGGATGTCGATGATGGACACATGATATAAGACTATGGAGTGGAAGTTGAGTTTGACCAATCTATTCGTGCTAGCCACCACGATCAAAACCTAATACAGGGGAGGCTAGGTTACGTTGGAAAGATACAAGAGATCATTCGAGTGGAATTCTCTTCTTTCCAATGTGTTATTTTTAGGTGCAAGTGGTGGGACACATTTGGTAGGAATAATGTAAAGGAATATCATGATAGTGGGTTGATATGTATCAACTCTAGAAAGATGTGGGTTGAAGCTAAGGATCCTTATGTTTTCCCAAAACACAACAACCAAGTTTTTTTTTACCAAGATATGTTGGATAGGGATTGGTGGTTCGTATTAAGACATGAACCTAGATCAAAAAATAATTTTGAGAACAACAGTGTTATCATGCCAAGCAAGGAAGATAGTCAGGGTGATGACAATGGAGAGTGATATGTACATGTTTTATTTCATCATCTATACTTTCGTTGTATTTTTTTGTTATCTTCATTTCACTAATTATATTGTTTTTTATTCATATTGTGAAAGAGAAAATGGAAAGTTGATTATAACAAATCTCTGAACAATTTTAGTTGGTTAACAAACAATTTGATGTGTAATGTGTTTGTCTTTCAAATTATTTGTGATTGCATGGAACGATTGATTGAAATAGAATTTTGTATTTTTATTTGAAGATATTTATATGTCGTTGCATGTTTAATGTAAAATTTTATGAATTATTTTCATGATAAATTCGTAACAACATGTTTTTAGAAAAAAAAATCCAAACATTTTATAGTTGTCATTTTATATAATTGGTAAGATTCACAAAGTTTTTTACACTTAAAACTAAGTATTTTGAATTGTGAAATCTTGAAAAATGTCAAACTAGTTGAACTTTTAATGGGATATGAAGTTATATTTTCTCCATATAAAGTTTTATGATGTTGAAACCACTCTCAAACATCTTGGAACAATTAATGGAAATGATAATATTTAACTAAAATGATAGAAAAATATTTTCCTTGTAGGATAAATATGTCAAGTTTGAAGTATTTAAGAATTTAATATTACCAATAGTTACCAAAATACACATCTGAGAAATTGTTTTTTTTTTCAAAAAGGCCTCGAGATGTTAGAATTTTGACCATTTAATAAAAATAAACTTCATGATGATAACCATCTAACAAACATAAACATCATCTAAAATACACATTTAAATTCTCTAACATCATCTAATTATATATACCTCTAGCACACATAAACGTCATTAATTAGCTAACAATCTAATAATATAACATGGAATCATCATTGTGATCACATCTAACAAAAAACAAGAATTGGATAACATCATCATCACACACATCTAACAAGCATAATTTAACATACACATCTATCAAGCACATTTAACAAACATATCTAACATGACCTAACAATATACACATCAAGATCAACATATAAATTAAGTACATCAACATGAACAAAACAAATGCACCATATATATATCATGGACAAATCAAATAATTGTTATAACATATCTGGTCCAGTCAATTTGATAATCGTATCTACAACAGTAGTGGAGGTCTGGCATATAGTAGAAGATGATGGATGGTCAAGAGGAAGTGGAATATCAGGAGGTGGTTGGTCGACTCTTTGAGGAGAAGAAGGAGGTGGATGAGGAGGTGGTTGGTCGACTCGATGAGAAATAGATGTTGGAGGAATACATGTTGCCTTCTCATCTAGGTGAGGTGAAGGAGGAGGAGGAGGATGTGGAGAAGGATCATGGCCACCCTCATCAGTTGATGGGGTACTAGATGAATGGGTACTGGAGGAAGGAAGAGTGTGTATCATCTACAACCCTCCTCACTACTAGTAGCTTGGTAGCTTTGAAAATATGACACATAAGAGGCATCATATCGCGTGACATCTCCACCCAAGGCTCCAAGAAAATAGGATCTTCCCTGATGTCTTGCATCAACATAGGGCATACTCCCACCTCAACCAAAAGTGCATAGAGTCGGTCTCCCAACTCTAACTTGAATCTAGTATCTGACCTATGGCGCATGTCATGTATCTGTACCTGAGGACCCAAACTTGTCGTGGCCTTAGGCATATCCTCATCCACATATGGTGGGGGGGGAGGAACGTCCTCAAGGAATGTGCCAATATCTGAAAAATATATAGTACATGACAATAATTAGATGGTTTCATTAAACAATTTAATAAAACAAGTTAAAGAACATGTTAGAATTAATTTTATTCTAATTAAGTAAGACAATAAAATGAAACTAGATTAATTTTAAAAAAGCATTGATATTACCTCTAGCATCTAGTGGCTCATCCGATGTGAAGAGGATGTTTAGACATCCTCATCAATCCAACCCTGCGTATGGACACGACACCATCACAAACATGTGATTGACCTCACTACTAGTAGCCCCAGTGCATTAGTGGAAATCAGGGTCGAAAAATCTGGTTGGCCCCTCTTGAGCATCATCTCACCCCACATGTGCATCTGGACCTAAGTCATCGACCTAGAAGGTTGATAGAAAAAAGTAGGCCTTGTCTCCAAAAACCTCTCAAAAAATAAACAAAACAAATTTGAAGCAAAAGGGAAGTTCTCCCTCCCATGTATCATAACACGACATCTGTTTAGAGATATACAAAAATATCGCAAAAAAATGGTAGACCATCTAATACAATGTGGCCTTTGTACCAAAGAATCAACATAATACAAAAGAGTGCAACTAATGCACTGCCCATCATTGGTAAAGTGTGCAATGGTCATCACTAACAGTGACAAACACCTAACATCCTCTGCATAAAAATAAGCAATCCGTAGCTATCCACTGGACACTTGAAAATCAACTGGAGAAAGTACATTAACCGACCTAATATATCTCTAAGAGTACATGAGCTGACTCTCTATTGCAACACTGACTGGGACATCAAGGAACTGGGAAAAATCTTCCCCTCTCCTAGATAGCCCAGTGATAAAATATATATATCCTCCTTAGTGGGTTGGTATCATTGATCAGGACCGACATAGAAAGCATGTCGATGGACATCCCATTGACGGATCAACTGCACCAAGAAGCCGAAGTGCCCCTTCAGGGATGTATCCTCCTCATAGTACTTAAGGAGGCTTGCATTCCTCAAGAGGAATTGGGTCATTGCAGTAATAGGGAGAGGGTACAAATATTTCTCCCTCTCCCTCACCTCCCATTCCCGTACAACGTTGTACAGGTCAACCCTCTACTCTTGTTGTTGTTACTGCTCTCTCTGTTGATGTCTCTGCAAGATTAACATATAAAATACATCAACCTCATACATAAAACATAAAAAAAAAATTAGTAAATGAGAAATTTATTTATAAATACGAAAAAATAACTTTCTTCAAAAAATAAGTAAATTCCATCACCAATGCGCCCAAAAAATAGTCAAGCACCACCCATGGTGCATATATTACTTGTGAGCATTGTCTACGGTGCACACATGTAACATAATGCACCGTATAAAAAAAATTATATTATTTTATGTGGTGCGTTGTATAACCTTACTACATCGTTCTGTTAATGTTAACCGACACACCACCTAAAATTATAAAAACTTAAAATCCTAAAGCACCATAAAACCATTTTTTTTAAATTTGTTACTGTAGTGTGTAGCCTTTCCTGGCATGCATCAATTCATTACAGGAAAGGCGATGCGTCGCACCAATAATTTTTAAAAAATTGATAATTACGGTACTTTGGCATTTAGGCTCTAATTTGTTACAGTGGTGCATTGGGTAATCATTAGCACACCATTGTGTAAGTTTTCCAATGCATTGCATAAAATAATATATTTGATTTATGTGGTGCGTCGTTTAACATAACAACCCGGTATGTTAACATTATTTGGATGCACCGTGAAAAATCAGCTATATTATTTTAGGCGGTGCGTCGGTAAAATTATGCACCGACGCGTTAAAGATTTTTGAATGCACCAGTGCGTTAAGTTTCCAAATGCACTGCTGAAAAAAATTAGGCATGGTGTTTCAATGCACCCTGTAAAGTTTCAGGGTGCATCGTTTTCGGTGCGAGACAAATGACTTGAACGCACTGCGCAAAAAAATAAATTAAAAAATAAAAACAGTGGATTTTAACTGAATTTTGAATTTTAATCCGCTAAAATCTTTAGTTATTAAGAAAAAAAGACATTACCTGGACATTTCCTCGTCAGGGAGGCATGGCTGCCACATAGTCCAAAAAACCAAATTTTCCCACCATTTGGAAAAATTCGAAAGCCACACACTAAACAATAGATGGAAGGAAGGAAAGCAAGGGAAGCACCAACAAAAGGGCACTCCACATAGGAAAAAGTTGCACTGGTGCTTGAGAGCTCTACAACAATGAAAAGGGTAAAAACAAATTTTATGGTCGGTAATTTATTTATTTATTTAACCCTGTTACATTATGCTTGATTTTTAGACGCGTCAGTGCATCAATATTTAAGTAGTGCACAAGAGTATAGATTTTTTTAAAATAACCCTACCATGGTGTGCTATTTTTTAGAGAAACGGTGTGCACTGGCGCGTCAGTGTTTAAGTAGCACACCATAATATATATATTTTTAAATAACCCTACCATGATGCGCCATTTTTTAGAGCACTAGTGCATTCGTAGTAGAAAATGCACCGGTTCGTTACGTATTTGTAAAAGCGTCGTAAAAAACATCCGCTAAAACCTTTTCCCGCTCACCTCCTGATCAAAATCTTGACCAAGGGTCAAAATTTAGCTCAAAAATCAACGTTCTTGGAATTTCCTCAAAACGAACAGGTGCGTAGCCCTCATCGTCATGAACCTAATGCAACTCGTTTGGGTTCAAACGGATGTCAGGAGTGAAATATATCACGATCTGTTCGAATCATCAAACAGGCAAAAAAAAAGGGGGTGCTGACTGTGCAGTCCATACAGTCCGTACGGATGCTTACGTGGCATGACCATACGCTGACGTGGCAGAGGTCGTACGTCCAAGTGGCAGATGATGACGTGGCCTTCACTTATTGGCAGATTTGGGCGAATGGTGTTTCGACACGTGGCAGTTTTTGGTTTGTGGTTTGGTGCCACGTGGCCCAGTCATGGGCTGCCACGTGGCACCATTGTATTGGTTGGTTGTTCTAAAATTATATGGAGTCCACCAGGTTCGAACCCTGGACCTCCATGCACGTGTAGTTCTTTAGCAATGGCCACATAACCAACATACCACACATTGTTCCTTGTAATGTATACGGGTTATAATCTATTTGAATTTATGTAATGTTTCATATGGCGGGGGGTCGGGCCGGGGCTTAGCCCTGACCCGCGGTTCTATTGCTTTACAGATATGACCAATGGACTATCGTTTGCGTGGGAGTTTGTATTACAAACGGAGCCTAGCCCCGGTTTCACATATGACCACAGTTCAAAATGCGTGTGGGTTTACATATTGCAAACGGTTAAGCCTTCGGTCACATGACCCATGACATGTGACCTTGCCACGGAGCGCACGGGGGAGTTGGGTTTAAAGACTTAGCCCTTTTGTATTTGCGCGAGGTCACATGGACCCATATGCCCATGACTTTGGTGGCTAGGGGTTGGACGTGCCCTAACTGTTCGACAGTTTAGCCCATTTTTTGGTTGTGCGCATGTGCTAGGTTTTAGCACGAATTTGGAGCGTGTTCTTGGTTAGAGAACACAGAGGTGCGTTTTGGCGAACCAGAGTCAGCAAGCTTGAAGGAAGAGAATGGAAGGAGGCCTATCTTCTTCATTTTTTGGCCAAATGAGGTGTCGTAAAAGCCCAGCTAGGGGTTTTTGGACGTTCTGAATACATTGGCACTGTCTTCACAGCCATTTGAAGACTTATTTTGTAGGTTTTTAACCATTGAAGTTTTAGGAAGCTCCAGGGAGCTTGAAGCCCTCATTGATTGAGGTCATGTTTTGGTGAGTCCAAGTTTGTTTTTTGTGACTGAATAGTCATTTTTGGCTAATTGTTATGCTCTAAACACATTGGGATAGGTTTCAGAGGCTTTTGAGGACTTTTATAGGTGTTTTTGCCAAAGAGAAGCTTAGGGAAGCTTAAGGCCACATGTAGAAGAGGTCATGCCCGGATGAGCCATGATCCATTTTCAGAGTTTTATTAGTCATTTTTGGGGTTTTTATGTATTCTGAACCCAATGGCACAATCAGAATTTCCATTGGAGTTGAGCAGTAGCTTGTAAAAGAATTTTTGACAAATTAATCCCAGAGAGCCAAGTCCATTGATGGAGGCTCAAGGAGATGTAGCCCAGAGAGGGGTGAACTCCTTTATCATCTTGTTATGGTTGTGAGTTTGATGGTTTATTTTCTGCAATTTATGTTGTTGTGTATATGTTTAAAACACATGTTTAACCATTTAAAGAAATATTTCCTCACACATAACCATTTAAAAGAAGCATGAACTTAACACATAATTTATCTTGCATATTTTAAACACATGGAGCAAGGTCATGTAAAGTTTATTTTAATGAAGTAGAGGGTGCTTGCATAGCATAACAAGTCAGCCTTCTATTTTCAAATAAGTTGGTATCAGAGCATAAGTTTGTTTTGCTCATGTGATTTCCAGTGATAGCTTGAGATTTAGTTGTTGGTATTGTGCAAGTTTTGTGTTGAAGTTTGATATCTTGCAAGGATGGCAGAAGCTTCAAACATTGGTAGTTCTCATACATCTTCATTATCTAAGTTCTTTGACAAAGAGATGTTGAAGGAGTTTCTAACCATGAGAGATGTGATGAAAGAGATGTGTGAAGATAGGAAGGAGAGCATTGCCCTTGAAGAGCAGTTGATGGCCATGAAGAAGGAGAAAGACCAGCTTCTTGAAAAGTTGCATGAGATGGAGATTCAACTCCATGAGGAAAAGGAAACCCTTACCAA
>JZKD02S1887556.1:119705-176766 GCA_000966675.3 Picea glauca | reverse complement strand
GGGAAGGTCGATATGTTTCAAATGAGTCTCGACTTGTGTCGATGTTGTCTTGACGACTATGTTGTGTCGATCATGTTTTTCAACTTGTGTTTAGTCGATGGTGTTTGTTGGCTTGTAAGTCGATTTTGAGTATACCAAGATGCAGGAAAATGCCATGTGCTTTGATGAAGTACAAGATGCGACAATTTGTTTGAAGAGCAAAAAGATTTTTTTGGCATCATTTTCAGTCTTGTATAAATTTGTTTTCAAGATTGATGGTTTTCTTGGCTTGTGACAAGATGTCGCAGGAAAGTTTTTGCAGCCATTGGAGAGTTGATTATGTTAACGTCAAAGAGTTCACAAGAGGGACTTGATTCTTAGTGGGAAGGTTGGCATTCTTCCAAGCACAAAGAGAACATTGGGTCAGCAGCAACCAGAGAACAGTGGTTGAGGGACATAGCCAGTTGCAGTGCAAGGCATGTCAAGGTATACAGGTGATTGTCGAAAAGACTTTTCAAGTAGAATCAGCTAATAGAACTTGAAAGTAGAAGAATATTGAAGCTCATACAGATAATCATAAGCTTTTGTGGGTCCAAAATCCTTTCAGTGGGAAGGCGTGATCAAAATCTGGACCAGGGGTCAAAATTTAGCTCAAAAATCAATGTTCTCAGAATTTCCTCAAAATAAACAAGTGCATAGCCCTCGTTGTCATGAACCCAACGCAACTCGTTTGGGTTCAAAAGGACGTCGGGAGAGAAAGATATCGCGATCTGTTTGAATCGTCAAACAGGTAAAAAAAAAGGGGATGCTGACTGTGCAGTCCATACAGTCCGTACAGATGTTGATGTGGCATGATCGTACACTGACATGGAAGAGGTCGTACGTCTAGGTGGTAGATGATGATGTGGCCTTCACTTATTGGCAGATTTGGGCGAATGGTGTTTCGACACGTGGCGGTTTTTGGTTTTTGGTTTGGTGCCACGTGGCCCAGTCATGGGCTACCACGTGGCACCATTGTATTTGTTGGTTGTTCTAAAATTATATGGAGTCCACCAGATTCGAACCTTGGACCTCCATGCGCATGTAGCGCTTTAACAATGGCCGCATAACCAACATACCACACATTGTTCCTTGTAATGTATACGGGTTATAATCTATTTGAATTTATGTAATGTTTCATATGGCGGGGGTCGGTCCAGGGCTTAGCCCCGACCCACGGTTCTATTGCTTTACACATATGACCAATGGACTATCGTTTTTGCGGGAGTTTGTATTACAAACGGAGCCCAGCCCCGGTTTCACATATGACCACAGTTCAAAACGCGCGTGGGTTTACATATTGCAAACGGTTAAGCCTCCGGTCACATGACCCATGACATGTGACCTTGCCACGAAGCGCGCGGGGGATTTGGGTTTAAAGACTTAGCCCTTTTGTATTTGTGCGAGGTCACATGGACCCATATGCCCATGATTTTGGCGGTTAGGGGCTGGACGTGCCCTAACCGTTCGACAGTTTAGCCCATTTTTCGGTTGTGCGTGTGTGCTAGGTTTTAGCATGAATTTGGAGCATGTTCTTGGTTAGAGCACACAGAGGTGCGTTTTGGCGAACCAGAGTCAGCAAGCTTGAAGGAAGAGAATGGCAGGAGGCCTATCTTCTTCATTTTTTGGCCAAATGAGGTGTTGTAAAAGCCCAGCTAGGGGTTTTTGGACATTCTAAATCCATTGGCACTGTCTTCACAACCATTTGAAGACTTCTTTTGCAGGTTTTTAACCATTGAAGTTTCAAGAAGCTCCAGGGAGCTTGAAGCCCTCATTGATTGAGGTCATGTTTTGGTGAGTCCAAGTTTGTTTTCTGTGACTGAATAGTCATTTTTGGCTAATTGTTATGCTATAAACACATTGGGACAAGTTTCATAGGCTTTTGAGGACTTTTACAGGTTTTTTTTCCAAAGAGAAGCTCAGGGAAGCTTAAGGCCACATGTAGAAGAGGTCATGCCTGGATGAGCCATGATCCGTTTTCAGAGTTTTATTAGTCATTTTTGGGGTTTTTATGTATTCTGAACCCAATGGTATAGTCATAATTTCCATTGGATTTGAGAAGCAGCTTGTAAAATAATTTTTTACAAATTAATCCCAGAGAGCCAAGTCCATTGATGGAGGCTCAAGGAGATGTAGCCCAGGGAGGGGTGAACTCCTTTATCATCTTGTTATGGTTGTGAGTTTGATGGTTTATTTGCTGCAAGTTATGTTGTTGTGTATATGTTTAAAACACATATTTAACCATTTAAATAAATATTTCCTCACACATAACCATTTAAAAGAAGCATGAACTTAACACACAATTTATCTTGCATATTTTAAACACATGGAGCAAGGTCCTGTAAAGTTTATTTTAATGAAGTAGAGGGTGCTTGCATAGCATAACAAGTCAGCCTTCTATTTTCAGATCACCTCCACTAGTGTCCTCCACTATAAATGGATTTTTGGGCTATTTTTATAGGGGATTCTGCAAAAACCTCCACTAGAAGGTATTTTCCTTGTAATGAGAGAAGTATTCATGCACAATTCAAATAAAAAAGTCAATTAGGAAAACTAATTAAAGAAATGGAGTTCATCTAGTATCATCAACGACTTCAAAAGTTCAAGTCACAAATAATAGTAATATTCTAGGTTAGACTTAAAAAAAATTGAAGGCTCCCCAATCCCCAAGACCCAAAGTCTCTTGAGGGCATTAAAAAATGGTGACACACTACACAAAACCAAGAATCTATGATAAAAGCCACTTAATGATGAGTTTGAAGTGAAGGAAAATTAATTTGTGGAAGTATACAGAGTGAACATAAGAAGATTCGCCAAAGGATTTCCTTACTAGAAAACCAATGATTTCTCTTGTGAACTGGCTTGATGAGGTTAACACCTGTGTTGAACAAGAAATTTGATGAGATTTATTAAATCTAGTATGCATCAATGATCCATGTTACAATAATGATCTTATAGCCTATTTAGAATTGGGGTGAATTTGTTTTCCACAAGCATGGAATAGAATATTCCTTAGGTGTTGCTCAACTGCACGCGAACATCCATAGCCCTGATGAAGTCACAAAGACATCAAATAACTTTATTCACTTCCATCTAGGCACCCATAACCATGATGTAATTTGTTTGGATCACATTGCAATAGCTTAACTTCCTTTCCTTGTGTTCTCTTCTCTTTTAATGTAATTTATTACTTAGAAATTCATGGATGGGGTACGAAGTAACCCTTGATATGATGAATGGGGTTGATAAAATTCTATTAAGATTTATTAAATATTATCCATACCTACGAATTCAGAGTATTCCCTTTAGATTTGCAGTGTCGAACCTTTTATTTTTCCCTTTCACATGATCTTCTTATTTAATGTGTGTGAATGGATTCCTTCAATAAGTTGTCTTGTTAATCAAGATGAGGTGATGTGAGAACAATAAATAGGTTAGTTACTTGGAACTTTATTTAGGTTTTCCACTAAGTGTGTCTATCATTAATAATAAGTTCATGTTTCTTCAAGTTCATAACCAATAGCAAGTAGTCGTGAATATTTTCGAGTAAAAGATGTTGAAATCTAATAAAGAAAGCTAAAACATGAAATCAACAAACTAATATTAGGAAACTTGAAATTCAGGGAGCAGTAAAATGAAAAATGAAAGGTTGGTGCAAGTTAATGCTACCCTCACATAACACATTAGTTGTAATGGAAATTTGGAAAAAGAACAATCTCTTGACTAGAAGAAATTATTAGAGGTACATGCACAACTTATTAGAATATTGTGTAAAAAAATGAAAAATAGGGAAATGAATAAACTTTCAAAATATATAAATTTATTAATGAAAATTTTGTATAATTTAGAAAAATTCATGTTCTTCTAACATTGGTATGTTGCTTTTTCTCTAAAATATAAAGCATAGGTTTGCATTAAGATGTCAGTTTAGTATCAAAATGATAGAATTTCTTGAAAACAATTGCATAGCTGTAGATAATAGTTCTTGTGCACCACGATTTTTCCATATTTTTTAATTTTAATTTTATATTTTAAAAAATTTAATAAAATCAGTGAATCCTTGAAATAACTAGGTCTAGTGTTAAGATAATGTTTGAGGGTCTTAACATAATTAATCATTTTTTTAGTGTGTAGGTATTCATCTATACTCATGTACAATACAATTTGTTTTCTATGTGTGCTAGGAAATAAAAAGTTACACTAGAAATAAAAGGCCAATGTAGTTTAGAATTATGATACATGTACAAATAAAAATGAATAAGAAATAGAAAGCAATAATTTCTTAAAAAAACATATATTTAAAATCTTGATACAAATCTCTATAAGTGTGTATAATTTCATCAACAATGATTATGTGGATCATATTTAAAGGCATGGTTGTAAACATACATAAGAACAAGGAGTTGAGAAAATGGATGTGTTTTTGTTTATGCAACCTAAACCATTAGGTTTGTCATTTCGAAGCTAAAACCAAAGAAGACCAACTCATCCAACATGTAGAGGAAAAGAGACAATCTTGCCATTTTTTTTTAATTTATAAGAATGCACATGCATTAATAACGTGCAAGCATTCTTATTACATAAATTTGTAACTTTGCAAAATTCTCTTCACCTTTAGTCTCGGGACCTATTTTAAGACCTATGTTTTATAAGAAAAGGTTTAACATTAGAACCTATTTTCCTCTCTTGGGCATAGTCCTATTCGGCCTATCCTCTTTGTGCAGAACTACCTAATGGTGCTTGAAATACCACTTTTACCCAAGAGTCAAAGACCCCATATAAAGGGCATGTGTCATGGTTGGAGGCCTTATTCACAACATTTCATGCCTAGAAGGTTCTTTTCCCTATGTAAGGCCCTTCTTTTCCTTTTTAACCATGGTCTAGGCCCCTAAACCCATCATTAATGTTTGAAACCTACTAATTGTAGCCATATTCCATATCCCAGTTAGAGGACTCATGTGTTCATATTATTGTAGGTCAAATTTGTTCAACTTGGATCCTAGGCCATTGAAAGACTCTTTGCACCAACTGCGTTCGACATATGGGAATTTTTGAATCTATTCGTAGGTAGAAGAAGAAGACAATTTTTACTATGGAGATATGGTAGACTCAAAGATTGATATTGATGATTTCAAAGGTGATGATAATCCATTGAATTACTATCCTAGTGATGAGGAATTCTAATTTGATGATAAATGCTAAAATATGTCCAAAGGAAGAGGATTCATTTGATGAAAATAATGAAGATTCCAATGTTGTTGAGAGTAATGAAGAAGCTTGAAAATGGGCACAACATAGTTAAAAGGGCCTTTGTATGTAGAACTACAAAAAGGGATCACTTTTAGACAATGCATGTACAATTATAGTATGGATAGAGGAAGCCATAGTAGCAAGGAACACAATGCAAACCCTGGATGTAGAGGCATTGCAAGCTATAAAAAGGGAGATTCCAGATATCAAGTCGGGTCATATTGTACAACTCAAAGTGGAAATGACCGAGAATAAGTGTGGAGTTTCAATCCTTAAAGATGAAATGTTGTTTTGAATTCCACTTTGGCATACAAAGACAAGTGCTCGTTTCTCCTCTTTATTCACTAAATATCAAGGAAACTAATTGGTCTAGAAAAATTATTACTGAACCTACCATGTTGATGTGATTGGTGACAAGGTAGCTTGATCAGGCCTTACACATATTCAAGTGATCAATGACCCCTTTTCATTTTGGATATATATCTTACATCTTAGTTAATAAATTATGTTCCTCCGCGGTGGAAAACCATTGGATACACGATAATTTTTAAGTCATTTCGGAGACATATGGGGGAATTAAAGTGATACACATTGAGCCTCTAAAAACTCATGGGTAAGTCTCTCATTATATTAATTTGTTATTCCTCATATTGGGGTTTCTAACTCATTCCCCGAGTCGAATGGCCTTCTTTGATCTGGGTTCTTTTTGTCATGGTGTCACCTAGATTATTTAGTTTTTACCTCAACACAGACTTATATCGAATACTAATATTTCCAAAGAGGTAACTTTGAAAATAAAATAAGGTGGCATACATTGTAATATTATTATACTTGGGTTTCTTGGTTTGCAAGTTCAACATAGGGTTTTACACAACATTGGAAGGTTGTATTATTCACCTCATAATTACTTCATTTCTTCCTCATTTCATTGGTAGTAAAGAGATAGGTAAATAAGGTATTATATTTGAAGAGAAGAAACACTGGTATTTTTCAAATGCTAAAGTGCATATGCATTGAGTGGAGACTGTAATATGGGAAAAATATAAGATTTGTTTTCAAGTTATGATGGTGTACATTCAAAATTGGTCCTCCAAATTATTTCAGTAGGGTTGAGCATTATCCTTAGAAAATCCATTAACTTAGCAATTTTTCAAGCCCAATTTAACTTTAAAATTACTTTGTTTGGAATTTTTCCTAAGAGTAAATCTAGAAAGCTTTATTTGGAATTACTCCTAAAAATGATTCTAAAATCTACACAAGTAAAATCCCCAAGCTATATCTTGAATCATACAATTGTATGGCCATGCTTTCTCTTTCCAAATAATGTGAATTATATTTTGTATTATAAAAGAGAGGTTCTTGGTGAGATTTGACACTTTTAGTTTGGGATCTAACACCCTTATGTTGGTATTGGGCTAGATCTTGGTAACCCTCCTTTGGTCCTTATTGTCCTTGCTTGAGAGAGAGTTGTCGTGACTCTCTAGTTGAGATATTTCCTTGAGTTTAGCCTAATGGATCTACTTGGATCCACCTACTATAGTGAGAGAGTAAGATCCTTATCTTGAGGAGGGATTCTATGCATGTGGCTAAGGATGGAGGGACCTAGATTCGGATTATGGAGCCATTGCAACAATTGATTAAGTATTCATGTTTTTTTCAACACATATTTGAATGTTTACTAATATAGATCTATCTTCTTCCCCCACCCCCACCCTCCACAAATTCCTTGTTATTGTTTTTGTGCATGTTTATTGTATTTAGATCTAGGAATTAGTATTGAATTGTTTAATTTAAGAAGCAATTTTGATTAACATATTTGTGTGAGTTGCATATATCATATAAAGGAAGGGTTTGTTGGTGTTGTTAAGTGTAGATATGAAGAATATGTTGGAGTTAGAACTTGATTAACCGAACTCGATTTTGATAGCTCATGACCCCACTTTCATTAGCAATTTCTAGCATGAGTTATTTCAGCTCCTTGGCACTCAATTTGAATCTCAGCGCAACATATCACCTCCAAGATAATGATCAGATTGAAGTTGTCAACATGTGCTTGGAAGCATATTTGTGGTGGTTTACTTCAGAGAGACAATCCTAATGGGTCCAGTGGTTACCTCTAGAACAATGGTGGTATAATACAACTTATCATGGTGACATTCAAATGACTCCCTTTAAGGTTGTCTATGTCCATAAGTCCACATTAGTAATATTCTATTTACCAGGAGTATCTAAGGTATAAGAGGTAGAAAATATCCTCACAAATTGAGTTGACGTTCTTTTCACTCTCAAGAATAATCTGGTACTGGCTAAAAAATAGATTAAGCAACAAGTTGGTCAACATCATTCTGAATGCCATTTTGAAACTTGGGATCAGATGCTTCTTTGTCTGTAGACTTATAAGTAAACCTCTCTCAAAGAAAACCACCACAAGAAGTTTTCTCCCAAGTTTTATGTCCACTATAAGGTCCTCAAATGTATTGGGTTGGTGGCTTACAAATGGGATATTTTTATCCACTCTAAAACTCATCCAATTTTTCATGTCTCTTGCTTAAAGACAATGGTCGACTCTAATTGCCATATTCAAACTAGCCTTCTAGAATTGAACGAAGAAGGTTCCATTTGGTTGTAGTCTGATTTTTTCCTTGAAAAAAGAGAGTAGCATCTCCACCAACACACTATACAATATTTCCTAATATATTGGAAGGATACACAACCTAGGAATGCCACATGGGAACCAACAGGGATCCTTGAGCATTTTCTCATCTCCATCCTTGAGGACAATACTACTTTATAAGGGGGAGGGCATGTTAGGGTCCTACCCTAACCATCTTAAGTAGATAGATATGTTGCTATGTATTGAGGATATCTCTGTTAAATAAGCCCCATGTAGTAGTGTGAAAAAAATAATTGCAAGAAGGTTTACTAGAAGGTTTTGCTTGCTAGAAATTTCCTAGGAAGTTAGATAGAAACTACATAAAGAAGTAGAAGCAAGGTAATGAGATGTCTTGTGAAGCATATTGTAATTGGATATTTTCTCGGGTAGAGGTTTCCTCTTGAAGAGGCAAGTGAAGATTGATTTCAAATATAATGGTATTGTTAATTGTGGTATTTTGGTTCTCCTACAATTTCCCATTAATGTTAAAATTTGCCTTTTTAGCTCTAAATCTGAGTATAGTTTGTTATTTTTTCTTTGAATCATCTATTTTTTTTAATAAGGAAAACTACATCACATTGTTCTTATGGTGAAGATTCCTTGTGATCTCAACAAGCAACTAACATTTTTCAAGTATTTTTGTTGTAATACGAGCATGACTATTAACATTGACAAAACAAAGGTTGTGATAATTAAATCCAAAAAAATCACTATTCTAATTTCATGTATGACAACAATAGCTTGAAGGATGTGAATTCATACAACTTTCTTGGAATAGATCTTCATCACAAGATTAATTGGAACTATAGCATTGAGAAAAGGATAAATGGAGGGTGGAAAACTTATTATGGACTTGAAAACAGTTGTAAATCAACGACATTTTGGCTCTGGGATAAGAAGAGACAACTCATTGAGAATATCATTACTTATGTTATCTTATACCGGTGTGAAGTTTGGGGATACAACATTTCTAGATACTCATGGAGAAAGATAGAGTAAATTCAAAAATGTTTTGTAACTTATAATCTCAAAATTAAAGGCAATACACCCTATCATATCCTAGTCATAGAAGTAAGTCTTTCCTCCATTGAGAGCATAGCTATGACTAGGTACCCAATGTACAAGAACAACATAAGTTATATGGAAGAGAAGAGACTTCCTAATATTACTTCAAATTCTAGTCAAAACCACCCACAACTAAAGTGGGGTTGGCATAAAGATGCCAACTCTTGGCTAAATCACTAGGGAATTAAAGAAGATGTCACTCTGTAGAATAATAATAATATACAAAATATTATTACATCTTAATTTAAGGAGAAATTTTGGTGTGATAAAGAATTAGAGGATAAAATAAAAATTAAGATATTATAAGGAGGTGATCAATCCTAATTTAAAGAAAATCAACATTGCTAAAATAAGAACAAACTTTCACGAGCTCGATACTGAAACAAGGCATTAGACAATTCCTAAAATGTTGCAGGTTGAAAACAATTGTCATATGTGTGACACTAAGATGGTTGAAGATGAAAAACACTTTCTCTTATATTGTCCTACATACACCCAAATTAAATCCCAATTTTAAAATATTGTTTACAGTATCGACCTTCCTAAGAAAACTATGCTGATTTAGGAATACTTCTCTTAAAGCTTTTCAAGTACAAAAATAAGATTATAAAATTAGAGTAGGGTTATTGAGGGTGCTTAATCCATTTATGCATTAAAAATGACAACTTCAACTATCCAAAATTGCATTTTCAATAAAAAAAAATTATAACTAGTCAAATCTCGATAGAGCGATCAGTTTCAATCATGACGACCCAAGTTTGAAACCTGCCACTATCAGGAGGAAACACCAAAAAATATAGCCATGATAAGGGTTGGTGTGGCCCAGGCCAGGTGTGATCCCCAGGTGATTTTGATGGCTTAGATGTCGTGATTTCTCAGCCACATGTTAGTCTGGTAGGTCACTGACATGAACACGCTAACAAAAAAAAAATTATAACCAAATAATAGAAAAAGTCAAAATCCTAAAACATTTAACTTTCTTCATTCCAAAACTTTACTTACATAATTTCCAACTCTACTTATTCAAGAGTCCCTTCCATGCTCAACATGATGTTGACATGTTACATTTAAAAAATATTTCAATATCCACCATAAATAAAATATTTTAGTATCAACATTATATATGATAACTATAGTTAACGTCCTTATATATATAATCAAAGGAAATTAAATAATAAAAACTATTAAAACTATAAATTATATTAATAACATTATTTATTAATATTTTCCCAAAATTTTAATTTATATTTTCATATATTAAATCTCTATTCTCTATCTAATGGTTAAAATCTTGTAAATACCCTTATGAATTCTCAATTCTCCTCCGACCAGTCAAAAAAATTTAAAAATTCGTTTTATAAAAAATCTATTATGTTTACTTCCCTTTGGTCCCACATGGACTCCTATTTCCCATGGTATAACTTTTAATCACTGGTCGATTATATGACAAATAGGGTTTACCAATAGTCAATTATATGACAAATAGGGTTTACCAATGCTTATGTTATGTACATTCAAGCTATATAATATCTTGGATTTTTTTCAGATGGAACTCATTCATGGCAGTCAATATCGAGCTTGCTACACATCATTGAATGTTGTGGTAGGTGGATTATAGGTAGTTGGATCTTAATTGCTTCAAATTTGATGGCGACAATTCAGATCCAACGATTTATGATCCACCTGCCGCAACATTCAATGCTGCGTAGCAAGCTGTATATTGACCATCATCTTGTTCGGCTTTAATTCCTTTATTGTTTTGTTTGAAATTTTGAATCAATATGTTTATAATTAGTGTACTTTAGTTCCTTTGTTGTTTTGTTTAAAATTTTGAGTCAATATGTTTTTAATTAGTGTCCATGACTAATGGGAGACTTCATATGGAGATTTAAGAAATAATCATCATGTGTTTTAACTTTTTGTTTTTTTATTTTTTTTAATTATTATTTAATTATCTATTTGATATCATAATTGTTGGTGAAATCTTAATTTTATCTTGTTTAAATTAAGTTTTTTATATATAAATCATACAACTTTTCAAAAAATCCATTACACTTGAAATATATAATCTCAATTATTAAAATACATAATTCCAATAATCCTTTTAAATTTGATTTTTCTAAACAAATTTAAAATTCATTAGAAAAACATCCTCCTAAAAAAATAAAAAATAAAAACATAGTACTTATAGACTTTACATAAATGCTAGAGTTCATCGTTAAAGTGTATAAATATATGTTTTTAAATGTTGATTGTTTTTTTTTTCGAACTAGAGTTCATTTTTAAAGCGTATGAATTGATGTCTTCAATGGTTGATTGATTTTTTTCCAATTTCATGTACAAATAAATATTTGTTACATGTTTTATCTATGTCAATGCCAATGATGATTTTAAGAAAGGTTTTGTAAATTTAGTTGTTACGAGGTAGGTGAAAAAATTTGAACGCCTTTTCACATGAAATACTTTCGATGCAAAATGAAATTTCAATTATATAGTTTTATCTAATTTCATGTAGAAATGAAAATATTTATGCTTTTTTATAAGATTATTTAGATATAACTACAATTTTTAATTTTATGTGAAAATGAAAGTATCTATATTTTTTATAAGGTTATTTAGATATAATTACAATAGATAATAACATTGTCCTTCATACTTTTAATAATGGACCTTCATATTTAAATAATGGAATTTTTATGTTAAAGACTTATAATTTAACAAGGTTGCAAGGTAGCATATACCTGTCATTATATAGGTATTGTGAATGATTAACTTTAATTGTTGGCGAGATTGAAATTACAGTTATTAGCTTTGGAACTCTAACCATAATCAGTCTTGAGTCAGCTTAAACTAGAATTGTATCATCATAAGTGATGGGTATTATATATGCACTAAAAACACAGTAAAAACCCTCAATTAAATTGTCAATCTGGGGTAAGTAAACTTAGAGTTGTAGCAAAATATATGCCAAATGTAGAAGGGTTGGTAGGAGTATAATCTAACTAAGGAAGGCATCTATCTAAGGCTAATATACTCAAGAAAAACTATCTAATGAGCAAACTCTACTAAGAAATCTTAAAACTACGTAACCTAAATACTTTTGGTCCAAGGGTCAATGGATAGTCCTAAGAAAGCTAGTAAAAAACCTATGTAAAGAAAACTAGTTCAACAATAAGCAAAGGCAAACTACTAAGCATGATAATCAAATGACAAAAGCAAACTATTTTAACTTGCCAACCTACATTCAATGAGCAACTACCTCATGAAAGAAAATAAATAAACAAGTAAGCAAAGACACCTATCTAACCTATTAAAGAAAATAGACAAGCAAACAAAGACACCCAACTAACCTACTAAAGCAAATGAGCAAGTAAGAAAACACAACTAAAGAAAATAGACAAGGAAGCAAAGACTTCTCATTGAACAACTATCTAGCCTAAGAGGCAAGTGGACTAAATGCTTAATGCAAGATTATTTCTAATGCATGAAAGGAAATTTAAGAGGCAACTGGACTAAATGCTCAATGCAATGCATGAAAGGAAATATATTTTATTGAAAGCAAGAAAGGCTACCACTAATTCTTGATCTATGACAAGAAAATTACTATCTAATCTATCAAAGAAAAGTCTATCTAACCTATAGCAAAAATAAAACTTCTATCTTAATCTATGAAGACAAGAAACTATCTCTTCTAAGCTACAAAAGCAGAAAACTGTCTTTAGTCTATGAAACACTCAAATGTAATGCTGGTGGTTGTGTGAATGCCTTCGGTGGTGACAGATGATATCTCGATGACATTTGAAAACAAAGGACAATTCCAATGGTATAAGCTCAACACTAATCTCAATGAAAAAATGAAAGGTATGTATTAAACAATCCAAGGAAAATTTAGCTATGACAATAATAATGTTAGATACCCTGCATATTCATGTATGAACCATCAACAGCATAATGAGATTATTATTCCAATTGTACACTATGTAAGCAAACTAGATTCATTCATTAACTAAGAAATTCAATTGCATTTTAATTCTAGGAAAGGAAATTGCGTAAACGAAACTACACTATACCTATTCTAACCATTCAAATTACAATAAAGAAATGACTAAAACGGAAATTAGACTATGATATTGAAAAGTAAATTGACAATCTACATTAACCAACGACTAATTAAATGAAATCTATATAAAACTAAAGTAAGCAAGCTATAACTAAAAACTGGAACTAATTATATCCATCCATCAATCCTTGTCAAAAAAAACCCAAGTTAAAACTCTATTCTACTCTAATTAAAATTATGCTTTAAACTTGACTGTGAAATCATAAAAGAAAGCATAATATGATATCTAAATGTGCATGGGGTTAGTATAGAGAGAGAGACTTGCAAGTCTTTTCCTAATCTACAAAATTAATGCATACTAATATATATCATCATCTAACCTGCAAAACAATTAAAACAATTAAGCTACAACAAACTAGTTAGCGTAATAAAACATGCATGTACAGGAAATAAAAGAGAGAAATTAAATTAAGAAATGCATAAATAAACATGAAGACAGTTACCAGACTGCTGGTGGCCCCCCCAACAAGTCGTGGCTACCTCCTACAAGCACACCATGAACTTAACAAGGCAAATTCACCATGAAAGCTTGAAAATGTAGTTCTAGCACAATTCTGGCAATGTAAAATACCAAAACAGAGAAAAATGAATTTGTCTCTAATCTAATGGCTCTTCTACTTGCTTAACAATCTAATGACCATCCTGGCAGTATTTATAAGTTTACAAACCAAGTGGTCGACCTCAGGAGGGTCGAACCACTTCTAATTTCGGCAAAATACAATAAATGATGCTCTAACTGACAAAACAGAGCAAGCCAATAATCGCCCTTTTTGGACAACTGAAACTGAGTTGTCTAGAGCTTAGTATCTGGAGGGGGCGATCATGAAGAAAACCCACGTTTCTGATTTTCCCAACACTGGTCGCCAATGCCATAACCGCCAAGTCACCCTGCATTTTTGTGCAATACTGAGTGCTGGAATGAGTGTCGGATCGGGTACCGCAACGAGTGCTGGAATGAGTGCCGGATCAAGTGTTGGAACTAGAAACGTAGTGTGCTTTTCCCTGTAACAACAGAAAAACGTGAATTAGCTCTCAGAAACCATAAAACATGATGAATTATACTTGATACAATCATTAAACACGAATTACACGTACCTTATGTCGATCATACCATTTTATCATAAAATTCTTCAAAAAGTCCTTTAAAAGATGAAAAACGCATATATACATGTGGCAAAAATGTATAATAACCATCATGAAAATGATCATATCTCGGGCCCAACAATAAATTACTAACAATAAATTACTATATTTTGGCAATTTTTATTGAGTGTGGCACTTCTATTGACCATTAAAATTCACTTTCATTGGGTTTAGGTTACCATTTCCTGGACAACCAAGTTTTCTACTTATCAAAACCTCAAATTTCGTTGATTGTGGAAAAAAAAATTGCACTTTCATATCTTATTTTGCCAAATTGTTGAATGTGGACTATTTTTTGCACATTTATATCTTTGTATTACTTTATGGGTTATTTGTCTTTGTATTGCTTTATGGATTATTTGTAAAGTGCTTTTAGAATAAGAGATATAAGAACATAGGTAGGTTTTTTTCTCAGTTTTTTTGCACTTTCATATTTTGTATTGCTTTATGGATTATTTGTAAAGTGCTTTTCGAATAAGAGATATAAGAACATAGGTAGGGTTTTTTCTCTTTTGTTATTTTTGCATACAATTAATAAGAATGTTGTATACATTTTACAATTCATGGGTGTTTCCGTGAACAGAAATTGTGATTTATGTATTTGGTTATAATGGTTAAAAAAATAACAAATTTTCTATAAAAAGAACAAATTCTATGTAAATATAAAAACTTTTCAATATTGAATTCATGGGCATTTATGTTTTTTTGACCAGAAATTGTTTTTTTATGTATCTGGTTAAAAAATAATAAATTTTCTCCAGAAAGAGCAAATTATGTGTAAATATAAAAACTGATTGGAAAAAACTCGAACACTGTAAACACTGTTTTCTCATATAAATTACAAACCATCCACAAAGTATCATTTTAGTATTCCCTTTAAGCCACTTGTTAATTGTTGAAGCTAAGGCTTGTTTCTCACTAACTTTATCAAGCCAACTCACTAGCATGCATGGTGGCACGTTGTTGATTTCGTTATTAGAAAAATAAGTCACATGCATCAATCTGACAGACTGTGGAGGGGAAACCCTAGGCGGAGTGTCGTTGAGCTCCTCCTCCTCCAGCTCAACCTAGTCAGGAAAGAATTGGACACAACAAATTGACCTATTTTTTGGAATCTATGGGAATATGGATTGGGTATGAGTTGGTGGATGTGGAGTTAGCTTAAATAGAGTATGTTTCTCATTAAATTGCAACAAATACAGGGCCAACAAAAACGTAAACACTAATTCATTACCATCATCATCGCAACAGTGGACATGAATGGTATAGGAGTAGCTTGCAATTGCACCTGTAGTTTCCATGGTAGACAATATCAGGGATGGATGGAGCCAATTCAAGTCGACTGCATATAAAACCCTTAAAAAATCATAGTAATAGTTGTACTAGAAGATGAATTTCTT
This sequence comes from Picea glauca, assembly GCA_000966675.3. Lineage (NCBI taxonomy): Eukaryota > Viridiplantae > Streptophyta > Pinopsida > Pinales > Pinaceae > Picea > Picea glauca. The sequence goes on along the minus strand of JZKD02S1887556.1, from coordinate 161,117 downwards.
TCCCAGGATGCTATTTCATTTATATATTTCCCTTCATCACTGAGTTATATTTCATTTATATATTTCTCTTTTCCTTATTCAGCTACAGACCAACTACTTGGAGTCGATTCTGGGTTAAAATTCACTAACTCTCTTTGATTTTATTTCTTAAGTTTTCTTATAATTTCTTAAAAATATGGAACTAATTTAAGAAATTTCTATTATATGTAACTCTCTAAATTAATGGATTTATATAACCTTACCAGAACATTGTTCCAGCTATTGTTTATAAGTTTTGAAGCTACATTTGACACACATACACAACTAATACCAAAAAGTTTTATGACTTTAGCTTTTACTCAATTTATTCTTATTATATTTTTCTGTTTATGAAAGAATGTATCCCCAGATCAAGTTCTCTCAAAGCTAAAGTGATTGATGCAGAAGTATAGAGGTGAGCAACTGAGCATAATTTTCACGGGCCACAGAAATAAATGAATAATTTCAATTTAGGCCAAATGGATATGTGGAAAATTAATATGCTAGATGGATCCTTGGGAAATTATTCAAATCTTTGAGTGCTCGAAGCCTCAGAGATTCCTCTCTTTGTCCAACAGTTCCGTCAGACCTCTAGAAACACCATGGTTTCATGTAATTAATTAAGCCCAACGATTTAGCCTTTGAATACACATAAATAGAATGATAGAAGCCTGAATTGATTATTATAAATCTTGTAGGTTTCAGGTTGAGGTCCACGTCGACCATGGCTATCTAATAGACCAGTTCTTGAAAGACGACATAAACAACTGGAGTGTCAAGTATGGAGGGTCATTGGAAAAACAATGTTGTTTTGCATGGGAAATACTGTCGGGCATGATGGAAGATATTGGGGCTGGGAGAATGACTATCAAAAATTATCCTATCATAAGATCACTTGGACATGATAAACTTAGACCCTGTTGGCCTAGGATTGTATTAAGTACATCAAATTAACCTCATGGCTACCCGATATGGCCAAGAGCTCTATTATTTGCATCTCACACAGCCTCATTATAGTGTAGTAAGTAAAAAAATAGAAAGCAAAAGGAAATTTCAAAGTTCCATAATTTCCATTCCCTGCTTAGATAGGCCTACAAAAGCACTCTTATGGGAACTGGAGGTTATACCAGAGACTCTGGGGTGGCTGCAGTGAGTAGAGGAGAATTGAGGTGGCAACAACTTCATGGGTGCATATCACTTGGGCTGACTTCCATGACGAATTGACGAATCCCAGGTGCTATAGCAAGATTTGCCTCACCCCATGAAACTTGCTCAGAAGGCCTTTTGCATTTCCCTATGCAGACTTGAAGTCCCCTTTTTGCAATTCCTAGAGCTAAAAATTGTATTTTTCCACATATACGCACCCTAACAGCTATACAACATGCATATATGTAGGTTGCACCATTACATCCCGCGTACATCGGGTTTTGTGCCCAAAATTAAAAAATGGTGTCGAGTTTCCATGTCACGTCATGAGATCCATGATCCTTGACCTTCCATATACTGGAAATGTTTTGACTCGACCCTTTAGTTATATTTAAAGGCTATAATGGGCCATATCCAATATGTGGAGAGGATAGAAGAATTCAACTTTGAGAGAAAAGTTACTCTGGAGAAATTATTCACTTTATATTGAGTCTGCATCCCTTTTTCCTTTTAATTCTGAAAACATTGTTCAACCCCCAAGATCTTCCCTCTTTGATGGAGAACCACATTGTCTCTTTTATATGAGATTGTCTTTGGTGGAGGATTGAAGTGGTGGAGGCCCAACTGGAAGGGAATTATTTTCTTGGTTCTGAGACGTGTCGACGCGGAAGTTTGTCATTCATACACTTATGTAGATCGTGTTTTAATAGAAATACTCTTTTCTCGTCCAATTAATGTCTTGCAAATATTTGAATTTTTATTCCATGGGCGTATTTGTTATTAATATTGATGGATTGTGCTATTATATGTGCTAATTGTATATATTATCACCATATGCTTGCGTATCTTGGTTTTTGAGGACAAGTTGCAGGTGTATATATTTGAGTTGAGTGCTCAACGGTGGTCTTCTTCGAACATCCAGACGAGTTAGGTATTTATCTTGTCTTGTTAGCATTTTTGTTTATATAGCATACTTGAGATTAGAGTTGATTTCTGCAGTCATGTCCGTCTTTTGTGGTTTACCCCATGCCATAGAGTGATTTTCCTCGTAACAAAATTGGCGACCATACTTGGGAAGGATCTTCTTTTCAGGGTTTGGAGTGTTTTTCTCCTTTGATTACTCTCAGTTATCTTGAGTTTTCTTTTCATCTGATTGCTTGAAAACCTATTTTCATTTTGAATCTGAGTTTCTTGGCCTTACCCTTAACATGACAGTGTTTTAATACATATACATGGTTTTTCCCTCGACAGACGTGTACATATGCGAGTTTTCATTCTATAGGAAGCATACATCTGCAATATTCTCCTGAACAGTCACGTACATCATCCTTGTTTGCTTGATTGATGAGTTTCGTGTTTGCTAGGTAATTTTTTATAGTTGTTGAGTCTTCTTGGGTCTCTGTCATAACTGTTAAGTTCCCGCAGAGTGATAGGAAACCTTTCTTTGGTTGAATTTTCGGGCGGTTTTTCTTTCTCATCATATTTTTTCATCGGTTGTCCTTGCATCTTGGGCTTGGTGTTTTCTTTTTGATATCCTTCTTGGTTTGTCTCTTTCACTTACAGTAGGATTTATATATCAAGTTGTTGTTCAATCCTTGCATTTTCATTTCCTTATATTGAAAATACAAAAAAAATATACATTTTGCATGGTGGCATTTGATCTTTTGGGTTCTTATTATTGACCTTGATACATGTATGGAAAGACTGCATCCTATTTGAAATTGTAGAGTTGAAATGAAAGTTGCATTTTGAAAGGCTTATTATTCATTGAGAATTGAAATTAGGACTTTGCATTATATTCATATTCATTTATTTTACTTGCTAAGTCATAACATCATCAGTTTCACGACCACATATTTTGAGTAAACAAAGCCATTAAAAGTAATGCTAATAAATTTAAAATTGATTAGAAACGATTTTATTTTTAAGGGTGCACAAACTAGCTTAAGATTTAGAGCCTTGGAGTAGGATTTTGTGAGTAAACTTCTCCAAGGCTATTAAACTAAACACATGTGTCTGACTAAGGGAGTGGTGAAATCCATTATATAATTGGTGACGTCAAGAGGTTTTGCTCACACCGGAGTTAAGCACGAGGTCGCGCAAACTTGGTTGCGGAGATATCCCTCCAATACCTTCTTAGCATCAAATATATTTCTGGGGATCTATTTGTATATGGGGTTATTTCTAGTACCTTTACCTCTGTGAGAGGCAGTGCTTTTGAGATTTCGGTCTTTGTTACCCTGCCCATACGGTGGACCTGAATTATGATTGTTCGCCTGTGCATTGGTTATATCATGGTGGCTTTAGTTTCTTAACATAGGTAGCCAAATAGGTTACTTGTAGGGGTTATTCTGCAGGTGCCCTGAGTCAGATAAGGGTCAGACAACACACAACCTTTATGGAGGATTACCTCTCCAGGTGGATTTGACCGTCTGCACTGTTAAGCCCATGAGGGCCCTTATAACTGATTTTGATACTTCTGATCTTTTGAAGGGAGTCTCATGCCCCTCTTGGGCGGGGCATACCTACTTTAGGGAGGGAGACCCCTTTCAGCCATTTTATCATGTTTGTGTGCATTGACCTTTTTTCTTTACTTTGGTGTGATATATGATTATTAGTTTTCCTTAGTATTTTGTAATGCATCGTGATTTTTAATTGCTATCGTCAGTGGAGCCCCCGTGACTCCCTCATTTAGCGCTACCCAACCCATGGTATTTTCTCATTCCATGGAGACGAATCCTTTTGTATTTCCTATTGGTACGCATAATCATGGTACTCAATCAATACCTTGGGCCTCTAATCATTTTTCTCTTAGTATGCCTGACATGTCCTCGCACTTACCATCCTCTATCTCGTCGCCTTATGTGAATCCTGGTTTTGGATCTGGGGGCATGATGCCTCATTATTCTCTCTTTTCATTTGGTGGGAGTCATCTCCCTCAACCAACTCTTACGATAGGAGGTTGGAATCTTCCTTCCTATGGATACAATCCTAGCTTCAGTTTTCTAGGAGCAAGTGATCAAATGGGCAGTCATTCTACTTATTACATCATGTCCATCTATCCTTCTCCCACTATGTCATTTCCTACAAACGATTTTCCCATGGCGGACCTCTGTCTTTCCTCTGGTGTTTCATCCTAGGGGAGTCATTTTTATAGTATGGGCAACCCCTTTCATGAATTTCCTTCATCTGGGGGAAACATATATCCTCACCAGAGCAACCCTGGCCACGTCGCTTTCTCTTCGCAAGTGTCTTCCTCAGTGATTATCCCCTTACAACCTTTTATGAATCAGTTTGGAGGAGGATACCATCCTGTCGGACAAGACCATGGTGTATACAAGAACCCTTCCTAGCCCACAATTTCTCAAAACCAGTCTTTCTTGGAACCTTGGTCTCAAATGTCGCAACTAATCGCTGCAAGTCATGCTGGAAGGACAAGTCCAGTCATTGTGAGTCATACTGGCATTATATCACCAACCTCTGCTAGTCATGTTGGAGATATGTCAACAACCTCTGCAAGTCATGTTGAATACCAAAAACCAGCCCCTGCATGTCATGTTGGGGCCACAAATATAGTCACTGCTAGTCACACTGCACATACATCACCAACCTCTTCTAGTCATGTTGGGGATTCATCACCAACCTTTGCTATTCATGTTGGGGATTCATCACCAACCTATGCAAGTCATGTTGGAGATGAGCTACTAGCCTCTGCAAATCATGCTAGGAGAATGTCACCAGCCACTCCAAGTCATGATGGGGGAATTCATACGATTGAGAAGCCTAAACATATAGTATGTAAGCCCAAGTTCCTTTGTAGACTTTTCAAAGGATGTCATCTAACTCGTCTATGCCCTGCTAATGCCGTGGTACAAGAAGTGCAGTCCTTATCTGATATCCCTTTGGGTACTGAGTCGTCTTTGGTTTCCTAACATTCTAATCCTTCGTTGGTTGATACAATGGTCATGCCAATGCAATCTTCGACTGGCACCACTCTTATTTTGGGAGGTGATGCGTCTCTTGACCATGTTGTCTCGCATCCTGTTCAACCAGCAGTCGTGCCAATGCAATCTTAGACCGATCCCACTCTTCTCTTGGAGAGTGACAAGTCTAAGGAGGTGACGTTGTCGATGTAATCTTTGGTCAATCCCACTCTTCTTTTGGAGGGTGATGCATCTTTCGACCATGTCCTTAGCATTTTATTCATGTACCTTCTGAACAAGGGAGAATTCCACTCTCTTCAAGTAAGCTTCCTCCAAGTCCTAGGGAGGTTTCCTTTGATTGGAATGATCTTGTAGAGCATGGACTTCCTTCTTCTAAACCCTTCCAGATAAGGGGCATTCTTCGATATATTGTAGAATAATGTAACCTATGCAAGTATTTTATCCTCCTCGACTTGGAAAGATTTGTGTTTTCCCAAGCTTGTTTCAACTATCTGTGAGTTTCTGACTTTCCACAGAAGTCCTACATGGGAGCCATGGCCTCCCCCATGATATGTTGCTTAGAACAGCATCCTTGAGTCTTAGTTAAGCTCTTTTCCGACTCTACAAAAAGCAAAAATATTGTCGAGTGAACTTGGCTCTTTCACACTCGTTAATTGGATTTGAAAGGACGTCTATTTGGTGTAAGTTGAACCCTTTTTCAGACCAAGTAGACTAATGTCAAAAAAGGAATACTCTAGTCACTAGTGGTTAGAAGAGTTCTCTTGGGTATTTTTTTATACTTTTTCGGGCGTAGGGGACTAAATCTATGAAAAAGGAAATTCTTTGGAGTTAAGTTGTAATTGCATCTCATCCTCTTGCTTACAGTATTGAGCCTATTTTTAGTTCCCTCTTTCGCATTATAAGCCTATTATCTCAGCAGTTTGCATCATCATCCAAGCATAGCCTTGTTTATATCCTTTGCATCTTGACACCTTGTACCTTACGAGGAAACATTCCCCCGAGTGTCCATATCCTTCATGCACCTCCTTTCATTGAGCATAGGTATGTTCCACTGTTGGAACCATTTTCTTACTCGTGACACTCATTTCCTCCTCTGTATCATAGCATTCATTTTTCTATGAAAAAACAAAAAATACGAGTGAGAAAATAATGTTATTTAATGTTGGCAATAGTCGTGTCGCCTTTGAACAAAGCACAAAATTTTGAGTCCACTTGTCATCCAAATTTTGGGTTTATCATGACCTTAGGAATTTTATCTCATTACTTAGAGTTTACTCCTTGAAATGGTTACTCTTCCAGTCCCTATGGATAGTTTTGTTGGTGCCTCATGCATCACAAAGTTATATTATCAAGTCTATGTTGTCGGAGTCCTCCATATGTCTCATGCTCTTGTTCAAAGGATGTCTTTCATCATGTGTCGGCCATTTATCGAAACTCTTGACTTTGCATATCATCCATACCCTCAGTGTGTCTCAGAGTTACATGAAGTTGTAGTCCTACCATGCACCCTGGTCCTACTTTCATTATAGGTAGGTAACCTTGAACCTAGTAGTCAACATATCCTCATTGGTCGCTGACTGGGGGGTTTCCCTTGTGTTCGGTGACAAGAAATATATTCACACACTAGGATTCATGCAGTGTCTTGGATTCCATTAGCCTTATTGGTGGTTTCCTCACCTTTGTTGAAAATTTTCATTATTGGCTTCTATTAAAAGGGTATTTTTCGTGCACTGCTTTCATTTGGTGCATGCGAAAGACGAATAGGGTCATTGGTTCATGAACATGTTATCTGTCTGTGTTCCTCCAAATCATCAAGCTACTGATTTGTACCTCGTGCTGAATGATGAGAGATGCCTTAATTATCTCCTTTCAGTGGGTCTCCTTCCATCGACTTCAGCTCATCTATTATGGAAACGAGGCCTAGATTCCTATGAGTACCTAGAGGCGTGCATTCATTAGTGGCAGGTTCTCTCGCCATCGACAATTGGGAATACATCAATTTTTTCTGATCAATGGATTCTTCAATTGTTCAACCTCAACTCCTTTATTCACACTTGTAAGAATGTACTCGGTGCCTTGATACCTACTTTCATTATTGGTAGGTTGTCTCGCATTTGTTAACGGTATACCTTAATGACTGGTAATAAAATGAAGTCTCATTGTGTTTGGCCTCAACTCCTTTATTCACACGATGTAGACTTTCACCTTTGGAGGATCGCGTAGAAGACTTGAAGACATCAGTTCATATTCACAACTTTCCTAAACTGTTGCTATCATTCATTGGACCAGTACCTATTTGACTTCAGTGATTGTGGGAGATCAGATTCTACTCCATTGTATACATATATTTTTAGATTTATTTTAAGACTGGTTTTCACTGGTCCTTGTTCGTGACTGTGAAAACCTATGGCATATATCTACCTTTGTATTTCCTATTCATGGACATGAACAATTGTTTTGGTATATTTACACATGGATCTACAGTGTAATTTAAATTGAGAACCATGTGTAAAAAGTCATTATGGATTGTAGTATTCTTATGAGTAACTAGTTCGTCCAGTTGGGTCTCCATTACTCCACTTCTGGGAATTATAATGTATTTCGGCCATCATAGATACTCCTCTGACCTCACACATTAGGGGGAATCTTTTATAGCAAGATTTTCCTCACCACATGCAACTTTCTCAGAAGGCCTTTTCCATTCCCCTATACAGACTTGAAGTCCCCTTTTTGCAATTCCCAGAGCTAAAAATTGTATTTTTTCACATATACGTGCCCTAACAACTATAAAACATGTGTATATGCAGGTTGCACCCTTACAACATACATACATCAGATTTTGTTCCCAAAATTAAAAAAATGGTGTCGGGTTTCCATGTCACGTCACGAGATCCATGATCATTGACCTTCCATATACTGGAAACATTCTGAATCGGCCCTTTAGTTCCATTTGAAGGATATAAATGGGCCATATCCAATATGTGGAGAGGAGAGAAGAATTCAACTTTGAGAGCAAAGTTACTCTGGAGAAATTATTCACTTCATATTGAGTATGCATCCCTTTGTGCTTGTAAGTCTGAACACATTGTTCAACCCCCAATCTCTTCCCTCTTTGATAGAGAACCTCATTTTCTCTCTTATATGAGCTTGCCTTTGGTGGAGGATTGAAGTGGTGGAGGCCCAACTAGAAGGGACTTAGTTTCTCGATTCTGAGACATGCTGAAACAAAAGTTTTTCATTCATACACTTCTATTGATCATATTTTAATAGAAATACTCTTTTCTCGTCCAATTAATGTCTTGCAAATATGTGAATTGAACATCCGGACGAGGTAGGATCTTTATCTTATCTTCTTATCATTTTTTTTTATATAGCATACTTGAGATTATAGTTTATTTCTATAGCCATGTTCGTCTGTTGTGGTTTACCCCATGCCATAGAGTGATTTTCCTTGTAACACCAGGACCCAGACCATTATCACCATTTCTTTCAAACTAAGGAAATATGCATGTACCACCAGTACTCAGCCCATACTAGAATGAAAAAGATCCTGTAACATAAAAGTTAGACCAAAAATTCATTCGACAACAAACGTTAGGAAAATGTTAGACCACCTTAGACCATAAATCCATTCAAGAACAAACATTAGGGTAGGGAGGGAAAATTTGTGCTCGACGAGCTCATACGAAAGATATGAAAGGTGCATAACCAACCCTCTAGATATGAAATCAATGTTAGTGTGTGGTGGTGGCAAATCAATGTTAGTGTGTGGTGGCAACAAGCAAAGGAGGATTGTAAAATTGTGCATGCACGTTGCCATGGCTAAAGGGATGGAGATGACGAATCAACTACAGAATGATGCATCGACTGTAGTAATTTGAGATGATGAATTGACTGTAGTAATATGTCACTCTTTTGTGATGTACAATGCATCGACTGCATAAATTGATTGCATTTTCTAACGTCGTAGTCCCTGCAATAAGAGATCAATCTTTCTATCCAATCAAATGTTAGTATATTCTGTTTTAAATAATTCCAAATATAATATATTTTTAAATGCCAACGTCGACGTCCCTGCAATAAGAGATGAATCTTGTTATCCAATCAAATGCCAGTAAATTCTATTTTATATAATTCCAAATATAATATATTGTTAAACGCCAATGTCGTCATCCCTGCAATAAGAGATCAATCTTGCTATCCAATCGTAAATTATGTTTTAAATAATTCCAAATATAATATATTGTTAAATTCCAATGTCGTCGTCCATGTAATAAGAGATGAATCTTGCTATCCAATCAAATGCCAGTAAATTCTGTTTTAAATATTTCCAAATATAATATATTGTTAAATGCCAACATCGTCGTCCCTGCAATAAGAGATCAATCTTGTTATCCAATCAAATGCTAGTAAATTATGTTTTAAATAATTCCAAATATAATATATTGTTAAACCCAACATAGTCGTCCCTATAATAAGAAATCAATCTTGTTATCCAATCAAATGCCAATAAATTATGTTTTAAATAACTTGAAATATAATATATTGTTAAAACATTGGTTAAACTAGAATTCTTAAAATAAATCAACGCTACTATATACCTGCTTCAACAGGTATAATAACTTTCATTTACTTGTCTCAAGTCTCTAAATGTTAACATTGGAAATATATGCAAAGGTCACACACCAATACTTCCATTTCAAATGTACATAGAAGAACCTCATGAAGAGATGAACACACTAATATACAAAATGTTCGCATTAATATACAAAATGTTCCCTATTAATTGATGAAGCTTTGCAAGGTACTCTATAACTTAAAAATTTGAAATTTTTTCAATATAAGGCTTATCATAACAAATGTTCCTAATGTTCCAAATTAATTGATGAAGCTTTGCAATGTACTTTGTAACTTAATATTTTGACTTTGTTTTTCAATATAAGGCTTATCATATTGGTAATGGTTAGTGATATATTCAATATCATTAATGTTGTTTGAGGAACTAGTTTTTAATTAAAAAAAAATGGTTTTCAAGGAAAACATAAGTAATGGTAATGGGTGTTTTATAAAGAAAAAATGTTGTGTGAGAAGTTTCTTAATGATTTTTTCTATGACTGCGTATGATTGAGAAATCATAACCACATTAGAGTTTCAATAAATAGTGTTTTATCTAATAAAATGTTACAATTCCTAAATAGTGTTTTATCTAATAAATAATGTTTTATGTTAAAAAGTTACAACTCGTATACTTTGAATTTTATGGAGCGAAACATGTAGTGATGAAGTAATGACCAAGTGAATGAACAAAACTAAGATATGTTGCTTCCGTATGCTTGTGCAACATGGTAGGATTTTATCTCATATAACTAGATCATGTTGCATGAAGTAGATCATGTTGCATAAAGGCAATTACACTTCCTTTCCGGTTTGAAATAGTTTAGGTTTCATTTTTATCGTTGGCATTATTCCATGAGGGCAATTACACTTCCTTTCCGGTTTGAAATAGTTTAGGTTTCATTTTTATCGTTGGCATTATTCCATGAGGCTTGGGGTTTGTGATAATTTTAGTTTGACCTCTAATAATAAATTAAGGGTGTTTTCAATGAATACATATATTTTTATGATAATTTTAGTTTGACTTCTAATAATAAATTTTGCATTTCTGCAATTTTTATATAACTCCAACAATAGTTCCAACCATAATCTCACGTTCCTCTCAACTTTCTAACCCAAAGAAGGAACTCTCTTCACTGTTCTTATTCCATCTATATATACCATTCTTTTATCTGGGCCCCAATGTAGGTTGGCTAGGACTCTGAGATGTGGTATCAAAACTCTAGCTACTCAAAATGGAGTCTTCCATTCTTGTATTATGTTTTCTTAAAAATTGACCAAAATTTGTGGGTATTCCTCCTACATAGTTTCTCTGTGCTCCCATGTTGCATCTTCATGTTCTTAGCAAGTCCATTGAACCTTTACCAACCCTGTGTATTTGTTCCTGAGAAATTTGACTTTTTGGTCTAGGATGCGTACTAGTTCCACTTGGAAATCCTTCTACATCTCACTTATATTCGCACGGACCTCAGGTCCAGATCCGCCTCGTCACTTCACAAGCCGTGCTTCATCAACAAGCATCGTTTCAAGTGAACCAATCACGGTGTTTTTATACTTTTTTATGCTCAAAACTTGTTTAAGTTATTAAGCCAACATGTGCAACAAGTTATAACTAACTTGCCCATTTACAATATCTTTTGGGACCACCAGAGATCATCAATTCGGATCTTCAACGTTACACCTGGCATCCCCTTTCCTTTCATAAATCAATCACAGTCATCGATCAATTTCCTTCGTCTATGTGATAATAGAGATCGATGCTTCCTTCAAACCAGTCCATATGATCAGTGGCGTAGAACCACAAGCTTAACAATTTAAGTGACCCATACATTTTTCCTTTTAGAATCTCTTGACCATATGACCAATGAAGGTGACCTCGCGTTAGGTGAGACGAGCACTTGAGAGTTTATCTATTCCATGGTCACGATTCAATATCCTGAAATGGACGATTTTCGGTACTTCGAGTCTTTTCCCTTAGGGTCTTCATGACTTCCAACATTTCAAATCTCCTGAATACGATATTGCCCAACAGATCGGACAGTTCACATTATATCTTGGAACCGGATCAATGGTCATATTCGATCCTTACATCTATCCTTTCATTCCTTAATCCGACGGCCAGGACTTAATCAGGCATTGAGATGGATGGCCACCGCTTCCTCCTGGTCTCCGGACTCCAAAGATATCAAATCTCAAATCCCTTCTCTCCTCCGTACGTCAATCTTCCGGAGTTGACAATCCGTTGACCCATGTCCCTTTCTCGATCAACGGTTGAGATCCTTTTGCATCTTCGAGCTTCTGAATTCTCAAGCCTCAACTTTCATTGTAGTATGATCAACGGTTGAGAACACTCCCGAAGCGATCTTTCATATCAGAAAACTTATGTCCGCTTCGGGACTTTGGCATTCGAGACTTCGGAGGTTTCGAATAAACGTTGCTCCATTTTCCTCCGAAGTGATCACCTGTTCTGTAAGTCATCAACGGTGGACACCGCTTGCTGTCGGTTACGTTTCCACTTACACTATCCTTCCACTATAGTTGATCAATGATCAGGAATAATCCTGAAGTGATCTTTCAGATCAGATGTCTCGTGTCCACTACGGGTCTTCGGCATTTAGGACTTCGGGACATTGGGTGAGTGCAGTGGTAAAACTCCCAAAGTAAAATTCTCAGAGTTACGTAACTTGCTTATGTCACTTGATGACATGTCATGAGCCGAGTAGCTTTCATGTGTCACACTGATCCATGATTTTCACGTACCTGAAATGTCGAATCAACTTGACACTTTTCATTCTCTGACTGTGCCACATATCCTTGTTGACGTAGATTGCTGACGTGGTCTGTCACAGTTTCTTGCTGACATTGACGTATATCTCTCGATGTGACACATGTTCTTCTCCCTGATCTAATGGTTGTCCTGACTTTCGAAATGTATCTTAGATCGACGAATGAGAGCGACTTTGTACCTTCGTCCTTCGGGACTTTTGACATTCATTCATGGTAAAAATCCTGAAGCAATTCTCCCGGAGTGACGTAACTTGCTTACGTCACTTGTTGAAATGGAACAAGCCAATTTCCTCTTGACACTTGTCATCTTCTGATTATGCCATGTGTACTTTTTGATGTGGTTTGTCATGCGTCCTTAATGATGAGGTTTGTTGACGTGGATCACCCACATGTCCTTGCTGACGAGGCTCATTGACGTGGATCTTCTGAAATGGTCTGCCACTATGCCCTTTTGCTGATGTGGTCTGCTAACCAAAAATATTGATCCAACGATCCTCGTTTGTCTTCCAAATCCAATGATCCTTATTCATTTCGGATCTCTGGGCTTCGTATTTTTCACTTCTCAATATTTCCTAAGCGTAAACTCATTGAAACTTTAAACCCGAACTAGATGTTGTTTGTTGATCATGAACTTAGATCGAGGACACGATCTACCAATGTTGTATCTCCTCTATCTTATCCTGTCCTTCCACTCAGAATGATCCAACGACTGACGAAGATTCGCATTTTGGGACTTTCAAATCTCAGAATTTTTGGAGCGTATCCTCCTCGCAACTTTAGATCTAAAGCAAAGGATGTTCGTTCGATATGGATCTTGGATCAATGGATTGATCTGTCTGTGATGCAGCTCTTGTATCTTATCATGTCCTTCCACTTTAATATGATCCGACGACTGACGGGAATCGGCTTTATTCCGACGACTAACGAGTATTTGGCTAATCAAAATCTCAACCTTTTAGCCCCGCTTATCCTATCCCTCCACATCGAGATGATCCAACAACTGTGGATATTCTCGAAGAAGATCAATGGTCGACTATGATTGCGGAACTACAACTTGCGAGTGATTTAATTTTCCTTTCAATCTCCGCAATCTATCCATGTCGTAGATTTTGCGATTGCGCATCCAACGGTCACAATTTAATCTGATTTAAACTGGCCATTAGTTGGATCAACCGTAGTCATAGATCTTTGAAGCTATGTGCTCTGATGATCTAGACAGATTGCAGGATTGTAACTAGCAAGTGATTTAATTATTCTTTCTCTCCCCGCAATTCATTCTTGTCGTTGATGGCTTGCAGATCCAACGGTCACAATCTTCCAACAGTCCTCAAGCCAACAGTCACTCATATGAGCGATGCACATTATATTATACGATCAACACATTCAACCTCTTGATCAGACAACTATTGAGGCTTCTCACTCTGATCGGATGGCTGTTGAGATTACACTTTTCCTTCCGAATTTTGAACTTTGCGTTTGCTAACCCTCCTGAGCTTTTATCATAGGAACATTGTTGATCCTATCGTGATAAAAAGTAATCAAAAATTTCTTCACACTGTTCGCTTCTTCTGATACACTGTGCAATGTTCTTTTCCTTCTGAGCTTTGATCTTCAAACTATTCTCTCCTCCTATTCGCTTCTCCTCCTGAGCTTGCAATATCAATCTATGCACACTGTTTTGACATCTTTTGCTAACTGATATACTTGTTGACATCAATGACAATATTATCTGTGATAGTTCGTCATTAGCAACAAATCATCACATCGACTATTGACATCAATGACAATATGTCCAACAATCTCCCCCTTTGTCATTGAGGGCAACACACTGACTTCATATACAAAACTCCCCCTGTGATGATGCTTTCCTCTTATGAAGTTTTATTTTTATGAAGTTTTATCTCCCCCTTTGACATCAATGGCAAAGGGTTTTTCCTCCTATGGTAAAGCTCTGTATGTTAATGACCAGAATCCGAACTTGGCTAAATAATGTTATGTCTACCATAACTAAATGACTCCCCCTGTCAATATACTCTCTCTCTTATTCTAACTATTCTCCCCTTTGTTTCTAAAAAGGTAGCTCTTCCTAACAAGGTTTCTTCCCCTATTAGTTTACTAACTTCTTATCTTAGTTATTTGGGATTTTTGTGTTTCAAATGAGTAGTCTTATTGATACCAATTTTTGTAGTGATCGAGACTTTTCAAAGCTTGATCTAATTACTTTCTTAAAAACTTCCCCTAAGTTTTTACTGATTGTTCTCCCCCTTTGTTTCTAAAAGGGTAGCTCTTTCTGACAGGGTTTCTCCTCTTGTTATCTTTACAGGATGTCATGTACCTCATTTTTTGCATTAGAATGTTTCTTCCGTGGATGTTTTTGTCCTACTGGAACACTGCGCAATTGTATCCCATCTTATTCAAACAACTCTTGGATCTGCCCATTGATTCTCATCGGTCTCTAACTAGATGTATCCGTCTTTATCCAAGATGGTTTTTTTTTTACTGTACATTGCTCTAAAGTTGTCTAAGACAACTTTATACTATACTTGTCCCATGACTGACATTCTCTTTGAAAAAATTAACTTCACTCCTGTTTATTTGTTCAGTATTTGCTATCCACATCTCTGAGTGTCCTGGTTTTTTGAACTTTGTTCTCTGATCTTCTAATACCGCAACTTCGTTTTTCTTCCATGTTCCATTTACTCCTTTTTCCATACTGTATGAAGTATTTTTCCTTGACTATTTTCTTGAGTTCCAACAGTTATAGTATTTGTGGCCATATCCACCACAATTATAGCATCTCATAGTGTAACAATGTGCAGCAATATGTCCAACATGATTGCAGTTCCAACATCTTATACTGTTGTTGAACCCACCAAATTGTTTTCTTCCATGATGCCTACAATCCAAGGCTTTATGACCATATTCATTACAAGAAAAACAATAATCGTTAAAGACACTCTCATACCTTCTTTGATTCATCTATGAAGGTGTCTCTCTTCTAAACTTGCTTTGAGGTATATGAATAACTTTTGGATGTCTTCCTTGATTTGATCTTCTAAATTTTGTAGCATTGCTTTTATTCTTTGAACGTGAAGAAACTGAGTCATACCTGCTTTCACTTTTTACAAATGAAGGAGTTGTTTTAGACCTGTATTCATCCTTTACAAATGAAGGACCTGTGTCAGACCTATTTTCATCCTTTACAACCGAAGGACCTGCATCAGATTTCTTAGGAGTACTGATTTCTTCCTTGTTGTATCCAAGACAGGATTTGTCATTTGGTGATCTTTGACTATCCAAGATCTCATCCAGGGTCATGGAGTTGTTCAAGAACTTGATTTGGGTGTCTGACTTCTCAACCTTTTTTCTAAGATTCACAACTTCTTCTTCCATCTCATGACAGGATTCTTCCCTTTTGTCCAATTGCTTCCTTACTACCTCCTCTCTCCTTTTGTCTTCTTCAAGTTGGATTTTAAGATTGACATAGATTTTCCTTAGTTCTTTTAGCTCTGCAAGGTTTTTACTTTGTTCATCATCTTCCTTCTTTTCTTATTTTGCTTGACTGATTTCATTTTTCGATCTCTCTATTTCCTCTTCCTTTTCTTTTGTTAGATCAACAACTTTTGTTTTCAATCTTTTGATCTCTTCTTCTTTGTTTTCTAACTGAATCTTCTGCTCATATATGATTTTTCCATTGTCTTTGAGCCCCTTTTTTAGTTTCAGGATATGCCTCTGATTTCTAAGATCATCATCTTCCTTCTCCTTTTCTGTTACTTGACTAATTTATTTCTTCAGGTTCTCAATCTCCTCTTCTTTTTCTTCTAACTGATTGTCCTGCTCATATATTATCTTTTCATTTTCCTTAAGCATTTCCTTTATTTCCAAGACATGCTTTTGACTCTTTTCAAGAAATTATTTAGTGTATTCATGAAGATAGATATATTCAAATTCATTATGGTCATAGAGGTATTCACAGAGACTCCAATCAACCTTTTTTTTTGGATTTTGCTAGTTCTTCTTCTTCTTCTTCCATGGAATAAATGCTAATAGAACATTCTGTTATTGTATCTGAGTATTCTTCTTTACTTGCAGAGGAGGATTCAATATCACTACTATTGCAATCGAAATATTGTGGAGAGTCCTTACCTTCATTGATGGCTGAGTCTTCATCTTATTCCTTGATAGGAATGTCTTCTATGTCTTCACCTTTGATTTGATATATCTTTTCTAACTTCAGACATAGGTCCTTGGCGGATGTGCATAGTCCTATGCTTGTCTTGACTGTATATGATAATCCATTGAGAAGAGTCTTCAATGCCACTTCATTGTTCTTCCTTTCTCTTATTTGGACTATAATTTTGGATAGATTCTTTGATGTAGTTAAGTCCCAGGGATTGCTTACTACTGAACTCTAAACTTCAGATCCTTTTGACTTCAAATATTGTTTCATATTTTCTCTCGATGAGGAATAATCTGTTCCATCAAATAAGGGAGCTTCAATTGCAAAGAGAGCCATTTGTCCACCCATTTCTTCAGAATCTACCTTCCAGTGTTTACACTATGTTTGAAGGAACCTTGCTCTGATACCAATTGTTGAACACACCACCCACACTAAGAAGGGGGGGGGGGTGAATTTGTGTGTGGAATATTCTAACTTTTTCTTCTCACAAGTTAGCAGTTAAAACATATTTGAATAGATTAAGAACAATCAAATCATAATTACAACGGACATAGAGACACCATATGTTTGTATAAGATTTTGTATAATTAATATGAATATATGTGAAAGAGGATTTTCCCAACATCAATTGATTTGTTTCAGCACCAACTGAAGTAAGGAGAACCAACTCCTCGAAGGGCACCAACTCTCAAGCAAGACCCATCTTGCTGATAGAACCCAGTCTATCCAACTAGACTTTATTCAACTCCAGTAGTAGTGATCCATTATAGAATCAACTCTATCTTATGATCAGAGGTATATCATAAAATACTCATCATCGTATTTCATCTTTTTTCTGTAATTCGCACCTTCTTCGCTTTCTCTCACCTATGATATATTTTCCTTCTTCACTTATACATCTCTCTTATATTCTCATGGACCTCAGGTCCAGATCTACCTCGTCGCTTCATAGGTAGCGCTTCATCCACAAGCATCATTTCAAGTGAACCAATCATTGTGTTTTTATACTTGTTTTTTCTCAAAACTTGTTTAAGTTATTGAGCCGACTTGTGCAACAAGTTATAACTAACTTGTCCATTTACAATATCTTTTGGGACCACCAAAGATCATCAATTCGGATCTTCAACATTACACTTGGCATCCCCTTTCCTTTCAGAAATCGATCACAGTCATGGATCAATTTCCTTCGTCTCTATGATAACATAGAGCAATGCTTCCTTCAAACTAGTCCATATGATCAGTGGCGTAGAACCACAAGCTTAACAATTTAAGCGACCCATACATTCTTCCTTTTAGAATCTCTTGACCATATGACCAATGGCGGTGACCTCATGTTAGGCGAGATGAGCGCTTGAGCATTTATCGATTCCATGGTCACGATTCAATCTCCTGAAATGGACGATTATCGGGACTTCGGGTCTTCTCCCTTCAGGTCTTCGTGACTTCCAACATTTCAAATCTCCTAAATACGATATCGCCGAACAGATCGGACGGTTCACATTATATCTTGGAACCAGATCAATGGTCATAGTCGATCCTTACATCTATCCTTTCATTTCTTAATCTGATGGCTAGGAATTAATCAGGTGTTAATATGGATGGACACCATTTACTCTGGGTCTCCAGACTCCAGAGATATCCAATCTCAAACCCCTTCTCTCCTTCATACGTCAATCTTACGGAGCTGACAATCCGCTAATGTGTGTCCCTTTCTCGATCAATGGTCGAGATCCTTTCGTGTCTCTGGGCTTCGGAATTATCAAGCCTCAACTCTCACTATAGTATGATCAACGGTTGATAACACTCCTGAACCGATCTTTCAGATCGGACGACTTATGTCTTCTTTGGGACTTCGGAGGTTTCGAATAAACGCTACTCCATTTTCCTCTAGAGTGATCACCTGTTGTGTAAGTCATCATCGGTGGACACCGCTTCTTGTCGGTTATGTTTCCACTTACACTATACTTCCACTGTAGTAGATCGACGATCAGGAATTCTCACGAAGTGATGTCTCAGATCGGACGTCTTGTGTCCACTTCGGGTCTTCGACATTTAGGACTTCGGGACATTGGGCGAGTGCGGTGGTAAAACTCCCAAAGAAAAACTCCCATAGTTACATAAATTGCTTACATCACTTGATGACATGTCATGAGCTGAGTAGCTGCCACGTGTCACTCTGATCCGTGATTTGCACGTACCTAAAATGTCGAATCAACTTGACACTTGTCATTCTATGATTGTGCCACGTGTCCTTGCTGATGTAGACTGCTGACGTGGTTTGTCACAGTTTCTTGTTGATGTCGATGTAGATCTCCCGATGTGACACATGTTCTTCTCTCGGATCTAACGGTTGTCCCGAATTCTAAACTGTATCTCAGATCGACGGCTGAGAGCGACTTCGGACCTTCGTCCTTCAAGACTTTTGACATTCGTTCATGGTAAAAATCCCGAAGAAATTCTCCCGGAGTGACGTAACTCACTTACGTCACTTGTTGACATGGCACAAGCCAATTTCCTCTTAACACTTGTCATCTTCTGATTATGCCATGTGTACTTGTTGACATGGTCTATCAGGCATCCTTGCTGACAAGGTTCGCTAACATGGATCACCCACACATCCTTGCTGACGAGGTTCGTTGACATGGATCTTTTGACATGGTCTGCCACTATGCCCTTTTGTTGACATGGTCTGCTAACCAACAACCCTGATCCAACGATCCTCGTTTGTCTTCCAAATCCAATGATCCTTATTCATTTCAGATCTCCGGTCTTCGGGTATTTCACTTATCAATCTTTCTTGAGCATAAAATCATTGCAACTTTAAACCCAGACTAGATGTTGTTTGTTGATCATGAACTTAGATCGACGACATGATCTGTTAGTGTTGCAAATCTTCTATCTTATCCTATCCTTCCACTCAGAATGATCCAACGACTGGCAGAGATTCACATTTCGAGACTTTCAAATCTCAGACTTTCCATAGTGTAGCCTCCTCGCAAATTTAGATCTGAAGTAAAGGATGTTTGTTCTATCTGGATCTTGGATCAACAGATCGATCTATCTACGATGTAAATCTTGTAGCTTATCCTGTTCTTCCACTTTAATACGATCTGACAACTGACAGGAATCGGGTTTAATTCGACGGTTGAAAGGTATTTGGCTAATCAAAATCTCAACCTTTTAGTCCCAGTTATCCTATCCTTCCACATCGAGATGATCCGACGACTGTGAATATTCTTGAAGCAAATCAATGGTCAACTATGATTGCAAAACTACAACTTGCGAGTGATTTAATTTTCCTTTCAATCTCCGCAATCTATCCCTACCGTAGATTTTGCGATTGCGCATCTGACGACCACGATTTACTCTGATTTAAACTGGTCGTTAGTTGGATCAACCGTAGTCGTATATCTTTGAAGCTGTGTGATTTGATGATCTAGATGGATTGCGGGATTGTAACTAGCAACTGGTTAATTCTACTTTCGCTCCCTGCAATTCATTCCTGCCGTTGATGGCTTGCAGATCCGACGGTCACAGTCTTCCAACGGTCCTCAAGCCAACGGTCACTCATATGACTGATGTGCGTTATATTAAATGATCAACACAGTCAACCTCTTGATCAGATGACTATTTAGGCTTCTCACTTTGATCGAACGACTGTTGAGCTTACACTTTTCCTTCCAATTTTTTATCTTTGTGTTTGCTAACCCTCCTGAGATTTTATCATAGGAACATTGTTGATTTTATCGTGATAAACAATAATCACAAATTTCTTCATGCTATTCACTTCTTCTGATACACTGTGCAATGCGCTTTTCCTTTTGAGTTTTGATCTTCAAACTATTCTCTCCTCCTGTTCGCTCCTCCTCCTGAGCTTGCGCTATCGATCTATGCACACTGTTTTGACAACTTATGCTA
Source organism: Picea glauca (assembly GCA_000966675.3). Taxonomy (NCBI): domain Eukaryota; kingdom Viridiplantae; phylum Streptophyta; class Pinopsida; order Pinales; family Pinaceae; genus Picea; species Picea glauca. Next base: position 140,510 of record JZKD02S1887556.1, on the reverse strand, counting down.
ACTGATATACTCGTTGACATCAATGACAATCTTATCCATGATAATTTTTCATTAGCAACATATCTGCACATCGACTGTTGACATCAATGACAATATATCCAACACTTTACATTTAGAATTCCATTCAAATTTCACTCTCTTTTTTTGCAAGAAATTAATGGGGCTTGCAATATTTGAAAAATATTTTATGAATATTCAATAATACCCTACAAGACCCATGAATCATTTGAATTTGTGACATTTCTTGGTTCTATCCATCCTATAATGGCCTCTATCTTCTCGGGATCAACTATTATCCCATCTGTTGAAATAATATGACCCAAGTAATAAATCTTCTTTTGATAAAATATGAACTTAGCTTGGCACACAACTTGTTCTCTCTTAATACTTTTAGCACAATTCTCAAATGATGCTCATGTTCCTCTTCTTTCTTCAAATAGATTACTATATTATCTAGGAACACAATTACAAACTTGTCAAGGTACTCCGTGAAAACTCCAATCATTAGGAACATGAAAATTGTTGATGCATTAAATAGCCCAAATGGCACTACCGTGAATTCATAATGCACGTATCTAGTTCTAAACGTTGTCTTTCTGATATATTCTTCCTTTATCCTTACTTGATGGTAACCTTATCTCAAGTCAATCTTGGAAAATATTTGTGCACCTTTCATTTGATCAAATAGATCATCAATCCTTGGCAAAGGATATTTGTTATTTATGATGACCTTATTTAGTTGTCTGTAATCAATACAAATCCTTAAGGTTCCATCTTTATTCTTCGCAAAAATAATTGAGGTTCCCCAAGGTGACACACTTGGTCATATATATCCATTATTCAATGATTTTTCAAGCTACATTTGCAACTCCTTTAACTCTGGTGTACCCATTATCTAAGGTGTCTTAGACACTAGGCATCTCATGGCACCAAATTGATAGATAAATCAATGTCTCTCTTTGGTGACAGTCCTAGGATCTCCCCAAAAACATCTTCAAAATACCTCAAGACCAGATGGTCTTCAATTCTTACCGCTTTATCTTTGGCTTCCTCTTCCATATGGGATGAAAAATTATGACATTCCTTCCCAAAACTATTTTTCAACTGCATAGCCAAAATCTCTCTAACAACTACAACTCTTGGAATGCCTTGAACCTTTACTTGATGCCCTTATTCATCAAGGCATGTGATTGTATTGTTGTAACAATCTAGGACAAAATGGTGTTTTTCCAACCAATACATACCAATTAGACAATCATATGAACCCAATGGTATGATGTTCACATCTACCTTTGTGTTCAGTCCATTCATGTCTATTGGAAAATTTTCACGAACTCATTGATTTTCCTCTTAGCCCATATGGATAATTGAACTAACCAATATTTTGTAACACACCCACAATGGGGCAAAGAAAAAAAAATAGAAAAAAATGCCGTCCTCCTTACAGGAGCAAATCGTCTTTCTCTCTATGGGGTCTAATTTGGAGAGTCCAGGACTTAGCCTGAGCCTCTGGTCAAGATTCTCCGAGTCAAAATCAAACGATACTTTGAGACCATGATAGTCTCACCTCTAAATCAGACATAGACCCTTTCGGCCTTTGTTGCAGGTCTTATGATACCCGTGACCTTCTCCTTCGTGCTTCAACGAAGTCTCGGAGTTGGTGTTAGACACTTTTCTCTTGGCCTCTCCTCGGACGTGACCTTGGTGATGACCACACAATTGCGGGCGTGGCCACAAGTGGTTTTGGGTCAAACTACTGTTGGGCCCGCAATCCTCCTCAAGTCTACACGTGTCCTCCCAATGAAACCACCATTTGAATTGCGACCCACCCTTGATATTTTAAACTTCACGCAACTCCTGTTCCCGCAATGCTATGAGATCATCGATCTCACGATCTTGATGATATTGTCTGAATCGATGGTTCAAATCTGTGCCTCTCAAATCTGCAGACTAGAACTATCCCTGCGATCGAACAATTGAAATTCAACTTAGGGTTTCCGGCTCTTCAGGCTTCGAAAATCTCAAGTCTCAAACTTGCCTCCTCTCGAACAGATTCCTACAGAGTCCACGATATTTCACCATGTGTCCCTCTGGATCGGGTGGTCCAAATTCACTTCAGGTCTTTGGGGTTCAAGAATTTCAACTTTTAACCTAAAACCCTTGAACAGATTTCTCTGGAGTCCATGATCTATCGCTACGTGTCCCTCTTGATGATGGACGGTCCCAAAATACTTCGGGACTTCAGAACTTTGGTAAGTCCTCTTATTCTGTGTGTGCAAGGTACTAAGGTTCATGCACCTTGTTTAAATCAGACAGTTGTCGAGCCTCTATGGGGTGATCCAACAACCATTATCGCTCCTCCTCCTAGGCTTCTGACTTACTTCGACTTATATGGTTTTCTAGGTACTCAAAGGATTCGACCTTTTTCTCCTCCTTCGGGTCCATCTCCTGGATTTTGTCTACACTCCTGAAAGCTCTATCTCTTATGAGCTTGATCTCTTTGAAGGTTTTTGTCATCCCATGCGCTCCTTGCATTTCATGGATCACTTCAAACTCAGATTGAAGGTCAATGATGATCAACAGTTCATAGGAATTGCGAGGTCCCAACATGTGGGTTCTTTACTAGGGAGTTCGACCTTCACATTCTGGAAAGTGCTCGTTTGATTATAGTCTAACCGGGATCGTTCATCCTCCATCCCGTCGAGATCAATGACAAGGTTGAATTGCGGGCACAAACTAGAATGTCTGCTATTTTTACCTTCACGCTCTGCAGTGATTCCCCACCATCGATCTTCGTTCATAGATCAACGATGCATATCAGTTGCGGGGTCTAACTTGACCTTTTTACCACTTGACATCTCAGAGCCTCGAGCTCCAAAGTTCCTACACCCAGGTCACGTGGATCTTCGTAAAACTCTGGGGCTATGATCCCCACTCTTAGTCGGGTTTTTGGTTAAGGGAATAAGTGCAAGTTCAGAGTCTCCTAGACTACTGGTCTGAAGGGAACACCTTCCCGAATCACAGAGCTTTAAGCTCTGAATCAAGGAAAGGTAACTTGTCAAGTTACCAAATCGGTAAATATTCCCAGAGGCTTTCTCTAACTCCGGAATGACGATGTAAATCCCTGGGGAAAGCGCATTCAAGTGATTAAACTGGGGCGTATGGAAATTCAAGAAGAATTATAGGTTCTCAAGGAAACAAACACATAACCATAAATTCATCATTTAATATAGAGAAAGAAACCTTTATAGACATGTAAATACTCACATGCATCCATTATTTACAATTCAAAACATAAGGCAAGAAAACACTTATCAAAACTGTAGAGTGTGATGTGACTACTGAAAGGGGTGCTCATTTCCACCCAACCATAGGCTCAGTCACTCCCAATGGATTTATCACTGGCCACCCCCGAGCGTAAGCCACGATGCTTTGAGATTCAATCTCTTACTTCCATCTCAACGGAAGTTAGGGACGAAGGTTACTCTCCTTCTCCCAATACCAAAAATAGATGAGGACAAAGGTTACTCTCCTTCTCCTGGTTCAGTATCTATTTTCTATGATCATAACTCACTGTTCCTACTTCGTCCTTCCTTGGACCTGAGATTTTTTGCTCTCGTCTCTACATTTTCTCCGATCGGTCTCCCTCTTTCCACCACTCTTCCTTTCTTTCCTCCCTCAACAATATTGCGTGTGGCTCGAATTCCCCAGTCTGTGGTCAGGTTCGGAAGCCTTAGCGATGGGCAGTCTGCCTCATCCCTCATTAACTCTTGAGGGGGCCTTCGCACCTACCAGCCTGACGAGAATTCATTCCTGGTCAAAGGGTTGTTCTGATATGAGAAAATTAATTCCATGATGGTACTGGTTTAGTGGAGGTTAATGCAACCATTCCTGGTCCCCTCCACCACCTTTCATAGCATTTTATGGTTTCTCTCTTAGCACATCCCCTCTTTCAACAGTCATGCAACACGTAGCCATTTTCTATTAAAATAATCAGAATTTACATTCATCGACCTTCTACATAAGGTCCATCAAATAAAACATTCACACTTTTAAGTTTTTCATAGTTCCTCGTCCCATATAGTTATATTTACAGACTGGGGGAAACAGGGTGTTACAATTCCCTCCCCCTTAAAGGAATCATCGTCCTCGATGTTCTATCTATCAACATGATATGTATGTATAGATATAAAAAAAATTGGATATGCATGTATCGTGGCATATTCCATTTCCCACGTAGCCTCATCTGGGCCAAAGTGTTTCCATTTCACCTTGACCTATGCAATGGTTCGGTTCCTGAGTGAGGTTTCCTTCCTATCTAATATGCATTGGGGTTTTGGCAGGAATTCTCCCTCTAGCTCCACCTAGATCACATACCAGTCAATTATATGATTAGCATCATGTAGATATTTCTTCAGTAATGAAACATGAAAAACATTATGTGCCTTTACTGTGGGAGGAAGTTTTAGCCTATAGGCTACAGGCCCCACTCTATCTAAGACTTCAAAGGGTCCACAATACCAGGGTGCCAACTTGGCACAGGCTCCCATTTTCAGGGAACTCTTCCCGGGTCTAACTCTGAGATAGAAATGGTCTCCGGTCTTGAACTCTATGGGTGTTCTCTTTCTGTCGACGTAAATTTTGTCTATTCTGAGCAATCTTCATATTTTTTCTTATCTAAACCACTTGTTGTTCCATTTCTTTCAACACGTCGGGTCTGATTGTAATTCTGTCCACTGGATTTCTCCAGCTGATTGGAATATTGCACTAATTAACATAGAGGACTTCAAAAGGGCTCATATTCAAGGATTCTTGATAAACGTTGTTGTAGGAAAACTCTACCAATGGCATGTCTTCTACTATTTGGTTCACTCTTTTTGTCTGTCCATCAGTTTGGGGGTGATAAGTTGTGCTGAATAACAATTTTTTCTCCAAACTGGGCATTAGGGATTTCCAAAAGTTCGAAGTAAACTTGGTATCTCGGTCAGATACAATTTCCTTGGGCATGCCATGTAGTCTAAATATCTCATTCATGAAGATGTTGGCAATATCTATGGCCTTGCAAGTTTATTTGACAGGAATGAAATGAGTAGAGTTACTCAGTTTGTCCACCATGACCATGATGGCATCATTTTTCTTGGTTGAATTTGGTAATCCAGTGATGAAATCCATGGAGATGGTTTCCCATTTCCATTTTGGGATTGGTAGGGTCTGTAACAATCCTATTGGATGTCGGTGTTCCACCTTAACTTGCTGGAACTCTAGGCACTTAGCTAGATAGTTAGCTATGTATTTATTCAACCCATGCTAATAGAATTGTTTCCTAGTGGCTGTGACCATCTTCTGGTATCCTGGGTGACCAGTATATGGTCTCTTATGTAGTTCATCCATTATGAACCTCTTCAAGTTGTCATAGTTTGGAATATACAATATGTTTATGTAATTCAACAACCCTTACTCGAGCATCTGGTAGCCTTCATACTTCATCCCTGTAGGCTCTTGTCTTAGGTATGAGGTCACGGTCTTGAAGAATGCACATGTATCTTGTGCATTTCTGACTCTTTCCCTAATGTTCGTTTCACAGGCGCTTACTGTTGCTAGATGAATCATTTTTATACTCCTTCTAAGGGCATCGACCACCCTATTTTCCTTTTCTTTTATGTGTTTGATTTTGAAATCGAATTCAATTAGGAGAGCCATCCACCTAGATTGCCTGGCATTGAGTTTTGGTTGATCAAACAGGTGTCTCAATCCACAATGATCTTTCATAAGCACAAATATTCTACCCAGGAGGTAGTGCCTCCACATTGTTAAAGCATGTACTATGGCAACCAATTCTAGGTCATGGGTCACATAATTTATCTCATGCTCATTTAATTTCCTGGACATGTAGCAAATTACACATCCCTCTTGCATAAGGAATCCTCTTAGTCCTTCCTTGCAGGCATCTGTACACACAAGGAAATCATTATTCAGGTCTTCAATATTTAGCATGGGTGCATGGGTCAAAAGGTATTTCAGTTCCTGAAATATTTCTTCACATTTCGATGTCCAAATGAATTTAATCTCGTTTTTCTGAAGGGCAGTGATTGGACAACCAATCTTGGAAAACCCTTTTATGAACCTTCTATAGTATCCCGCTAAGCCCATGAAGGATCTAATATCGGATACATCCTTTGGGGTAGGCCATTCCATAATACATCTGATCTTGTTCGGGTCTACTGCCACTCCTTCCTTAGAAATGACATGGCCTAGGTAATGGAATTGCTTCTGAGAGAAGTCGCACTTGCTAAACTTAGCGTAGAGATGATGCTCTCTTAGTACTTGAAGTACGAGTCTAAGATGTTCTTCGTGCTCCTCCTTGTTCTTGGAGTAGATTAGGATATCATCAATGAAAACCAATAAAAATTTGTCCAGAAATTTGTTGAGTACATTATTCATCCAGCACATAAAAGTGGCGGGGGCATTGGTTAACCCAAACAGCACCACTATGAATTCATAGTGACCATACCTCGTCCTGAAGGCTATTTTGTGGATGTCTTCATCCTTAATCCAGACTTGATGGTAGCCAGACCTTAGGTTGATCTTCGAGAAGATGGATGCACCTCTCAATTGGTCGAACAAGTCATCGATTCTTGGTAAGGGGTACTTGTTCTTTATGGTTTCCTTGTTGAGTTGTCTGTAATCTATGCACAGTCAGAGTGTGCCATCTTTGTTTTTCAAAAAAAGGACAGGCGCTCCACACAAAGATACACTGGGTCAGATGTATCCTTTTTCCATCATCTCCTTTAGCTGTATCTTGAGCTCAACAAGATCTGGCGTGCTCATTATGTATGGTGTTCTAGATGATGGTACCACTCCTGGTGTAATTTCTATCGAGAAGTCAATATCCCTTCTTGGAGGTAGACCTGGTACTTCTTATGGGAACATGTCCTTGTATTCTGTTAATATGGAGTGGTCCTCTAGGTTTGGTTTGTCATCCTCAACATAGTCCAACACTTGTATGACATATAAGGAGCACCCCTTTCTGCAATACTTTTTCATTTGAAGGTTTGACATTTGCCTCACTGAGACATGCTTTTGAATCCCTTGGAGGGTTGTCCTTCTCCCTTCTTCATTTACACATTCTAAAGTTTTATGATAACATTCCAATTTAGTTTTGTAAGCAGCCAACCAATCCATACCAATCAACAAATCATAGGATCCCATGGGAAGCATGTTAAGGGTCGCTTGGGTGGGAAATCCACCCATGATGAATTGACATCCTCATATGACCTCTGCCACTTTTATTTTGGTCCCAGTGGCTAATTGCACCAACCATGGTTTAACATGTCTAATTGGTTGCAGTTTACACTTATCAACAGTCTAAGGGGCCACATAACTCAAATTAGAACCTGGGTCATTTAAAATAGAAACTAAATGGTTGGTGATCATACCTTCGAGCTCCACTACTGAATCTTGGTGGTCGGCTTGATTATTGTCCAAGGCTGCATATATTCGTGGCATGCTCCTAGCCACATCATTGATGATGGTAGCTTCTTGGATAATGTAGACTCTCTTATTGTTCTATTGTCTGTGTGGGCAGTCCCTCAATTTATGATCTTCTCCACAACCCCATCATTTTAAGGGTTCCTTCTTGAGGTTATCGGTCTTTGCTGGGACTGTCTTAAAATGTTTATTTCCACTTTGAGAGGGGAAATTTTGTTGATATACACTTCTAGCGGGAAGTATTTCTCTAGAATCTTTTCCATAGTTCTTAAATCTTGAGGATTTAAACCTTTTCTTTTGGAATCCCGAACTAATCTTCTTCGTCTAGTCCTCGTGGGTTCGTGTCTTACTCCCAAACTATTCATAACAATACCTCGCCTTCCAGATAGCTTCTTCTAAGGTCTTTGGTTCGTCGAACTCAATCCTATCCCGGTAGGTCCGAGGTAACCCACTAATGAACCGCTGCATTTTTTCTTTTTCATATTTTATGTAGGGTACATACCTCAGTTGTTCAAGGAATTTATTGACAAATTCATCTATGCTGAGCTGCCCCAGCCGAAGCTCATAGAATTCCTTAGTTTTCCCATCCATGTATTTCTATGACAGATATTGCTTCCTGAAGTATTTCTCAAATTGTTTCCATGACAAGTCCTTCTCATGGAATCCTTTCACATTCCTAAGGTCTTCCCACCATATGGAAGCCTTTCCATTCAGGTTGAAGATGGCTATTCGAGCCTTCAAGTTTTTAGAGTAGTCATGGACTCTGAAATACTTCTTTAAACCAAGTAGCCAAGCTTTCACCTCTTCTCCCTTATTAATCTCTTCGTCGAAAGATGGTGGTTTGGATTTCTTGAACTCTTCAGGACCATGGGTTTTGGAACACTTCTGCTTCTTTCCTTTTCTGTGAGAATGCAATATGGCTCTGCTACTAGAAGATCCTTCGGAGTTACCAGCTTCCTTTCTAGAGGACTCCACCGATGAGTTTCCCATGCCTCCAGGATGGGCCTTCTTTGAGGTACTTTCCCAGTGTGGTCACTTATGAAGTCTTGTTTTCAGATCTCAAGTGTACTTTGACTTCTCTTCTTATGTCGTCGGTCCACATGACTGGTTGCGAGTTCATGATGTAGTTGCCTCTGTATGTAGGATAAGCTCTACAGAAAGACTGAGTTAATTTATGTCTGTTTTTCTTGCTCCTTTATCAATATCTCATTGTTATCCTTTCAACTTTGTAATTCATCCCTAAGGCTCCTTACAGTTTCAACCAAATCTAGAGGGGTTTCCACTGCCCTCCTTTCATCAGATTATTCATCTCTATTGTGGGGGCCATCCCCCACTTCATGACACGTCACCATCCTTTAGTCTTGTAGTTTTCCCATGATTTACTAATTGTTCAAGTGTTGAAAAAAACACTTATTGTTAGCTAACAATTTTTCAGGTCATGAACAATAAACGGTTCAATTTCTTAAATGCATACACATAGTGGAAAGTTTCATTCTTTTCTTTAATAACATTTTTAACCATTTTTTTTTTTATATAAGAAAGAGGTAAGGTAGGGTGTAACTCGTTTAAAAGTACTCCCAATAGAGTTTTAAGTGACTCATCCATAATCCCAAGCAAGCCAAGTTTTGTAACCATGCTCTGATATCAATTTGTAACACACCCACGATGGGGCAAAGAAAAAAAAATTGTCCTCCTTACAGGAGAAAATCCTCTTTCTCTCTACGGGTTCTAATTTGGAGAATCCAGGACTCATCCCGAGCCTCCGGTCAATATTCTTCTAGTCTAAATAAAATGAGACTTTGAGACCATTATATTCTCACCTCTAAATCAGACACAGACCCTTCTAACCTCTATTGCAGATCTTATGATACCCGTGACCTTCTCCTTCGCGCTTCAGCGAAGTCTTGGAGTTGGTGTTAGTCCATTTTCTCTTGGCCTCTCCTTGGATGTGACCTTGGTGATGACCACGTGATTGCGAGTGTGACCACAAGTGGTTTTGGGTAAAACTACTGTTGGGCCTGCAATCCTCCTCAAGTGTCGACGTGTCATCCTGATGAAACCACGGTTTGAATTGCGGCCCGCCCTCGATATTTTAAACTTCGTGCAACTCCTATCCCCTTAATGCTATGGGATCGTCGATCTCACGATATTGATGATACTTTCTGAATTGATGGTTCAGATCTGCGCCTCTCAAATCTATGGATCAGATCTATCCCTATGATCGGATGACTGAGATTCTACTTCGGGTTTCCATCTCTTCGGGCTTCAGAAATATCAAGTCTCAAACATGCCTCCTCTCGAAGAGATTCCTCCGGAGTCCACGATCTGTCGCCACGTGTCCCTCTGGATCAGGTAGTTTAGATTCACTTCGGGTCTTCGGGGTTCAAGAATTTAAACTTTTAACTGAAAACCCTTGAACAGATTTCTTCAGAGTCCATGATCCGTCACCACGTGTCCCTCTTGACAATGGCCGGTCCCAAACTACTTCAGGAATTTGAAAATTTGTTAAGTCCTCTTCTCCTGCGTGTGCAAGGTACTAAGGTTCATGCACCTTGTTTATATTATACTGTTGTCGAGCCTCTTTGGAGTGATCCAATGACCACTATCTCTCCTCCTCCTAGGCTTCTGAATTACTTCAACTTAGAAGGTTTTCTAGGTGCTCAAAGGATTCGACCTTTTTCTCCTCCTTCGGGCCAATCTCCTTGATTTCGTCTACGCTCCTGAAAGTGCTATCTCTTCTGAGATTGATCTCTTTGAATGTTTTCGCTGTCCCACGCACTGCTTTTGTTTCAGGGATTGATTCAAAATCAGATCGAAGGTCAACAACGATCGACGGTTCACAAGAATTGCGGGGTCCCAACATGCAGGTTCTTTACTAGGGAGTTTGATCTCTGCAATCTGGAAAGTGCTCGCTTGATTCTATTCTAACCAGGATCGTTGATCCTCTATCCCATCGAGATCAATGACAAGGGTGAATTATGGGCCGCAAACTAGCGCGTCTTCTATTTTCACCTTCATGCTTCGTAGTGATTCCCCACCCTCGATCTTCGTTCATAGATCGACAATGCATATCAATTGCGGGGTATAACTTGACCTTCATACCACTTGACATCTCGGAGCCTCAAGCTCCAAAGTTCCTAGAACCAAGTCACATGGATATTCGTAAAACTCTTGGGCTATGATCCCCACTCTTAGTCAGGTTTTTGGTTAAGGGAATAAGTTCAAGTTCAGAGTCTCCTAGACTACTGGTCTGAAGGGAACACCTTCCCAACTCACAGAGATTTAATCTCTAAATCAAGGCAAGGTAACTTGTGACGTTACCAAATCGGTAAATATGCTCGGAGGCTTGCTCCGACTCTAGAACAACAATGTAAATGCCTGGGGAAATCGTTTTCGAGTGATTAAACTGGAGCGTATGGAAATTCAAGTAGAATTATAGGTTCTCAAGGAAAAAAATGCATACCCATAACTTCATCATTTAATACAGAGAAAGAAACTTTTATAGACATGTAAATACTCACATGCATCCATTATTTACAATTCAAAACATAAGGAAAGAAAACACTTATCAGAACTGTAGAGTGTGATGCGGCTGCTGAAAGGGGTGCCCGTTTCCACCCAACCATAGGCTCAGTCACTCCCAATGGATTTATCATTGGCCACCCCCGAGATTAAGACACGATGCTTTGAGATTCAATGTCTTACTTCCATATCAACAAAACTTAGGGACGAAGATTACTCTCCTTCTCCGAATACCAAAAATAGATGAGGATGAAGGTTACTCTCCTTCTCCTGGTTCAATCTCTGTTTTTTGTGATCAGAACTCACTGTTCCTCCTTCAGTTCTTCCTCAGACCCAAGATTTTCCGCTCTCGTCTCTGCAGTTTCTCCACCCGATCTCCCTCTGTCCACCACGCTTCCTTTCTTGCCTCCCTCAGCAATATTGTGTGTGGCTCGAATTCCCCAGTCCATGGTCAGTTTCGGAAGCCTTACCGATGGGCAGTCTACCCCATCCCTCATTAACTCTTGAGGGGGTCTTCCCACCTACTAGCCTGATAGAAATTCATTCCTGGTCATAGGGTTGTTCTTATATGAGAAAATTAATTCCAGCATGGTACTGGTTCAATGAAGGTTAATGCAACCATTCCTGTTCCCCTCCACCACCTTTCATAGCATTTCATGATTTCTCTCTTAGCACATGCCCTATTTCATAAGTCATGCAACACGTAACCATTTTCTATTTAAATAATAAAAATTTACATTCATCGAACTTCTACACAAGGTCCATCAAATCAAACATTCACACTTTTAAGTTTTCCATAGTTCCTCGGCCCATATAGTTATATTTACAGACTGGGAGAAACAGGGTGTTACAGATTTCTTATGCTTACTCCTTTGCAAGTCAAATATTTAAACAATGTTTTATTTTATGTATCCATGGCTAGCTCCAGAATAAATTAAATTTTTTATGGGTTGGTTATCAATCTTATCTTCCACTTCAATCATGGGGGATTGATACCATGCTTGCTTATTTTTCAAGGATGCATAAATCCTTGGCATGTTTCCTCCCATGTGTTCAACTATTTCATCCTCATGAATGTTGTGGACAGTCCTCATTCTTTCTCCTTTTTGAGGGTAGTCCCTATATAAGTGATTTCCCTCACATCCCCAACATTATAAAGGATGCTTCCTTGGCCTTTTTCTAAATGAATTTTCCATCTCGAGCTCATTTTGGGTTGATTGTCCTTGTTGATTTGATTGGGAGTTGTTCTTGAAAAAGAGTGGCTTAAAACCTTTCCACCTTTGATCTATCTTTCCTTTGATCTTTCCATTCCAATCTTTTTGGAAGATTGACCTTCCTCTGCTCTACTCATAAATATTTTTTTCTCTCCTTGTGTCCTCCTCCAAAGTCGCAGGGTTATCATATTGTATATTTTCACTTTAGAATGAGGGTAACCCACTTATAAAACTTTGGATTTTGAACTTCTTATCCTTTATGAAGTCCACATACTTAAAAAATTCAAAGAATCTCTTCTCATATTCATCCATTTTCATGCTTCCCAATTTGAGTTCAATGAACTCTTTCATTTTCCTTTCATAGTAATGCTCAGAAAAATATTTGTCTTGGAAATATCCTTTGAACTACCTCCAAGAGACCTTCTTCTCATCAAAGTGATTTGCTTTCTTAAATTTATCCCACCACATGATTTCCTTTCCTTTCAAGTGGTAGGTTGCAATTCTTGTTTCTACCCTTGAGGGGTAATCATGCAGCTATAAATATTTCTTTGTTTCCAACACCCATGCCTCAACCTCTTCTCCCTTTCTATTCTCACCATTAAACATTGGTGCCTTAATTTTCCTGAGTTCACCTTGCAATATATCTTCCTCGTTCCTTCTCCTCTACCTCTTGACAGAAGACACACTTGGGCTACTCCCTGGCCCTTAACTTTCATGAGTTCTCCTAGTGGATTGCTTTGGTGAATGATGCCACCTTCTCATACTCCTTGACTACATGCCATTCCCATGATCATACCTTTTCTATGGGATATGGATGTTGCCACTTATCTAGCACTACTTATTGCTTTGTTTCAGAGTCTTTATTGGCTTGCCTCTATAGCATATTAATACTATGTAGTATCTCCTCCTAATATTTCATTATCAACCCTATAGCTATGCACTTCTATTTGCAGACTTCTCATAGTTAAAGGCTCATGCCTGCCTTTTCTTCCATTAGACTATGTCTCGACATTTCCATGTTGACATGTAGACCTATGACCTCCTCCTCATGGATGTAATATCCTTGGGCATATTCCATAACTCCAATCCTCGTATAAGAACCAAATTTGTTTTTTTGTACCTCTAATTCTACAGGAAATGTGCATGTAATAATTATTGTTCAAACATGCATACTATAAAACATTTTATTAACTAGATTACATGTTATTATTCATCTCAATTTATGAATGAAACAATGCACTAAGTCAAAATATGATTCCTTAGTTACATTCCTCTTTGAAACATATCTCCAATGGTTGTACTCATGCCTAGTTATGAGTTTTTAGCGAAACGTCACAACATTCACAAGTTGTAATTTCCACTCATTCCTCTACTTTCATTGTTGCAAAATTTCTTTATTGTTTTATGAGAAAATTATAGTGCACAATTCAAAATTTTGGGTCGATAGATGGATTCTCCTCCTCAAGGCCTTTTCAACGACTATTTGTTTTCTCAAATTTGAGTTTCGAGATGAAAGTTATGGTTTAAGGAAGTTTAGACAATTTTCCCATTTTATCCTTGACATATGCTACACGTGTCTTCTTTATCTTCATGCACATTTTTACCTATATTCCAAATCTGGTTCCAAGGATGACTTCTATGGTTCATAAAATTTTCATACACTACTCTTGTGCCCCAAATGGAATTCTGAGCAAGGAGTTATTCCCTCTAGAAGTAAACGTGTGATGAAAATATACCTTGTATTGTTTCAACTGTAACTTTCTCATATGAGATTTGTTTTGTGCTCAGAATAGCTCGTTGGAAATATCTCTCCAATTTTTTTATTTAAGATACAAATATTTTTTGTACTAAATTGTACCAAAGGTACACATAGTTCTCATGACTTTGGACTACCTAAAAATGTTTTTTAGGCCCTTAAAATCACTCCACAAGTTGATGACCTTCGAGAAACCAAAAATTTCATAGAAAAATTGATTTTTTTTACTATTTGTTATAGCAAGATTTGCCTCACCATTGCTATCTTGCATAGAGGGCCTTTTTCCATTTCTCGATGTAGACTCTTCATCCCTTTTTGATGAATCGAGAGATAAAAATACATATTTTTCCACATATACGCACCCTATCTACTATAAAACATGCGTATACACAGGCTGCTCCACTACAGCCCGTGTACATTGGGATTTGTGCCAAAAAATACAAAAATGGAGTCGGGTTTCCATGTCACGATAGGAAATCTGTGATCCTCAGCCTTCCATATACTAGAAATGTTCTGACTCAGCCATTTAGTTGCATTTTGAAGGCTATAAAAGCACAATCCCGAGCTATGGAAAAAAAGGAGAAAGCATTCAACTTTAAGAGCAAAGTTACTCTGGAGAAATTACTTCATATTGCATCTACATCCCTTTGTTCCTCAAGTTTGAACACAATGTTTATCCCCCAAGCTCTTTCCCTATTGTTGAGAGAACCTTAGTGTCTCCCTTGTATGAGCTTGCCTTTGGTGGAGGATTGAAGTGGTGGAGGCCCAATTGGAAAGAACCTGGTTTCTTGGTTTCGAACCATGCCGACACGGAAGTCTATAATATTATCACTTATGTTGGTCATTCATTAATAGAAATACTCCTTTCCCGTCCTATTGGTATCATGCAAATATATGATTATTATCCATGGGCATGTTTGTAATGTTTATTAATGGATTATGCTATCTAATGTTCTAACCTTTTATATTATCACCATATGCTTGCTCTACTTGTTTGTTGATAATTTGTCGTAGGTATAAATCTTTGAGTCGAAGTGCTCAACGGTGGACATCTTCAAACGTTGGAACTAGGTAGGTATCTTTCTTATCTCACTTGCACATTGGTTTATATAGCATATATGTTGGAATTGAGTAGATTTCTGCAGTCATACCTGTCTGTTGTGGTTCACCCTTGCCATAGAGATTTTTTCCCTCATAACAGAATTGGCGAATCCACTGGGGAGAGATCTTCTTTCTAAGGGTTGAAGTATTTTTTTCTCCTTGCATTGCTCTTTTTCCTTTGTGTTTCTTGTCATATCACTACTTGATAGATTCTGTTCACTCTGGGTCTGAGTCTTCAGCCTATTTCCCTTGTGTGGCCTTGATTTAAATCCTGTACATGACTTTTTCCTTAACAGTCACGTACACACGCATGTTGTCTCATTGCAAGTTGCGTATATATGCATTGTTTTCCTAAAAAGTTGCGTATACCACTTTTCCTTGCTTTTTTGCTTGGTTTTGTGATTGTTGGGTCAGATTTCATAGTTGTTGAGCCTTATTAGGTCTCTATAGTGCCTGTTAAGCTTCTTTGGGTTGACAGGAAACCTGTTTGGAGTTGAATTTTTGGGCGGAGTCTTTCTCATTGCTTTACATTTTTTGATTTGTCCTTGAACTCTGGGTTGTTTTTGTTGGACAACGAAGAGGGGGGGGGTGAATCAGTTGTTACCGTGCTTAAACAATTATGCTTATTTTAAACTCTTTACATAGCACTCAATGACAACCACAATAATGCAGGGAGGTAAGCAATAGAACATTCGACATCAGTCACACATATGAAATATACAGAGACAGATATTTCCTGAGGAAACCCATAAAGGGTAAAAACCTCTTCTTCTTGGTATGATAAGTAATATTTACATTCTGTACATTATCATACTTATGAGCTCCAACTCATTGTGAGGCTACAACCTCTATTTTTCAAGATACAACTTGCTAAGAGCACCAACTCTCTGTTTTCTCTAGCACCTACTAGAAGGAAGCATCAACTCCGTGGTTTCTCTAGCACCCACTAGAAGGAAGCAACAACTCCCTAAGTGTTCCAGCACCAACTGGATGGAAGCACCAACTTCCAGTCACACAGGCATCAACCTGTATAACAGAGAACAACAGTTCTCCCTTGCACCACCCTTCCACCCTATCTTTTATGGATGCAACCAGATGGAAGCTACAACTCCCTGTGTTCAAGCACCCACTTGAACCTATGAGGATAGAAGTCCTCCCTAGGACCTCCCTACCACCCTGATTATAAATATTTTCTATTGAAACTTATTACATTGATTCAATAGTTTTCATTGGCTTACCAGGCTTATCATTGTTCTGCTATGCTGCTCTGATCTCTTGTATCAATGTCTCTCTGCCTGCATCTTCTTGCACTTTCTGATCTTCTTCTTTTCTCTACAGGTGCACCTTAGCCTTATTTTACTGTCTCAGTTATGCATCTTTGTTCTTTGCTTCTGCTGCGCTTTATGCTCTGTGTCTTATTTTGATTCTATGAATTACGCCTCTTCTGTGTATTTTAGCTTCTGCCCACAACATGTTATTTTCCTGTGTGTAATTCCTCTCCACAGCAGCCTCCATCTCTTCTTTGTTCTGCGTATTTATACTATCTATGAACCTTCTTCATCCTCCATGCACAGTGCCTCTGCATGCTCTTCACCATGCCACGGTTCTTCTCATATGGTTGTTCACTGCCACTCCACTTTTTCTCTGCTTCGCTCGCTCAATCCTCAAAAAGAAAATTGCATCTATGTTCTTTGCTTTTGACTGTTCAGCAATTGTTGCTCTTCTCTGATTTTTATCTCAAGCTCTGCAACCTGTAATTTTACTCTTCTTACAGTTCATCACATTTTTCCAGTTGGAACAGCCAACCACGCACAGTCACTGTGTGTTTCTTTTATACACTACAACCCCTTCAGTTACCCCTCAAATCCCTAGAACAACGCTTCAGCAACTGAAATGCCAACCGTCCAAGAACCATAATTTGGTTTTGCTAACTGAATTGTAATTGAACAATTAATTGTGAAGAGAAACAATAGCCCTTCGATCAGATTTCCAAGTATCCAACACCATTGGATTACAAGCACAGGGTCTTGCGTTGATTTCACCATTTCACATTTTGGAATTTCGGAATTTCGGCATTCCTGTGGTGAAGAGTCTTGACTCTTCATGTTACGATCGTTGAAAAGGATCTTAGCTTGGTGCTATCTCTTCCCTCTCACATGACCACTGACAGTGACTACAGCCTACACTAAAAGGTGTTTTTCGCATTTTGGCATTCCAAAATTCCTGTGAAGAAGTGTCTCGACACTCCAAGTCGCAATCCCCAAAATGGAGTCAGATCAATGGTCCATAATATCCCTTTGATCGACGCCTCAGATTAATTCGCGGTTTTTCATTTCGGCATTTCGGCATTCCTGTGATGAAGTGTTTCGACACTCCAAGTTACAAACCTTGAAATGATCTGAAGGTATTTCGGCGTTTCACATTTCGACATTTCTGTGATGAAGTGTTTCGACACTCCAAGTCACAAACCCCGAAATGATCTGAAGGTATTTCTGCATTTCGTATTTTGGAATTTTGGCATTTCTGTGATGAAGTGTTTCGACACTCCAAGTCATGAACTCCAAAATGATATGAAGGTATTTCGACGTTTCGGCATTTCTATGATGAAGTGTTTCGATACTCCAAGTCACGAACCCCGAAATGGAGCTTAGAAATTAGCTCCTTCCCTTAAGCCTTCGACGATGTGACCTTGTCTATGACCACAGGCCATACCTTATCGCAATTTCATATATCACGATTTGGAAGGATAGAGCACTTCCTTCCTTTGACTTCTTAGTCAGTGAAATTTTGATCTATGACCACGTGTCCTGCCTGAAGATGAACGGTCCTCCCACTTTCGGGATTTTGTAATCCTGCTTTACCTTGCACTTTAAAGATCGTGCAGGTTCTCCTATATCTAACGACTATCAATCCCCGTGCTCAGATGTAATGCCTAATATCTATCCTCCATCTACGTGCTTCTCCTGTCTAGACTTACGATTTCTTCTAAGCTTGTTTTCCGTCAATTTCTTATGATGTCTTCCGAGCCTATTTTCCATCAATTGCCAAGCACCTCTGCACTATCTCTTCTGATCTTATCGAGATTTCTCTGCTGCATCTTCCCAAAATACTTCTAGTGCTCGCCTAACACATTCTTCTTGTACTTAAGCCATCATCGTTGTTGTACTTTCCATCAATGAAAAGAATACGCTGCCTGTAAAACATGCCAATAATATCCCCCTTTGGCATTGATGGCAACAAAGGCACCCAGACTCTTTTCTCCCCCTTTGACATCAATGTCAAAGAAAACACACTCCCCTTGAGTTGTTGCAGTACTTGTCGAAGGTATCATATATTCAACCAATACAAACTCCCTCTAAATGGATGAACTGTCTTATTTGAGTCCTCCGAGTATTTGTATCTAAGCCAGAGTCTTCTCCTTATGATTCTTGGACCTTTTCATCTTCATCTTCAACTATTTCCTCTGTAGAAGACTCAATATTTCTCACCTCTCTTACTAGGACTCCTTCATCAACCTTTTCTTGTCATAACTGGATGAATCCCCCTTATCATTGTTCTCTCTCTACTTCTAATTGTTCTCCTCCTTTGTTTCTAAAAGGTTATCTTTCCCTGACAAGGTCTTTCCTCTTGTTCTCTCTACAGAATGTCATGTATATAATTTTGTACATTATAATGTTGTTGCTACGAATGTCATTGTCCTACTTGAACACTGTGCAATTGTAGCTTGTAATTTTTAAATAACCCTTGGATATCCCCATTGATTCTCATCGATCTTTATTACTGCAATTTCATTTGTCTTCCATGATCCCTACAATCCAAGGCTTTTATGACCATATTCAATCACAAGAAAAAACCCGCTACAACCACTCTCATACCTGCTTTTCTTTCTCACAAATGAAGGACCTGTATCAAGTTTCTTAAGAGTACTGATTTTTTCCTTGTTGTATCCAACACCAGATTTGTCAGTTGGTGATCTCTGACTATCCAAGAGATTATCCAGGTTCATGGAGTTGTTCAAGAACTTGCTTTGGGTGTTTGATTTCTCAACCTTCAAAACTTCTTCTTGCATCTTATGACATGATTCTTCTTCTACTTCTTCCATGGGATAAATTCTAACTAAACATTATTTTATTGAATCTGAATCTTCTTCTTTACTTGCAGGGGAGGATTCAACATAAACATTATTGTTTGTCCTTATGCTCTTAGCCACCACTTGTCCTGAGTTTACAGACTTTATCTTACAGTCTTTGGAAAGGACCACCTCTTTACATCCTCTGTCACACATTTGACCTACATTGAGAAAATTATGTTTCATCCCATCTATAGGAAGATCATCCTAAGAATCTCCTTTTCCATTACTTAAACTCACCATCCCTTTATCCTTGTTTTTACCTGGTTCATCATTTTCAAGGATCACATTTCTTGTTTTGATTTTGCTTATAAGCAGAAGCCTATCCTTTTCTCCAGTCATGTGCTTGGTACATCTACTATCTATATTCCAGGGGTTCTTTTGTGTTTGAGCAAACAACACTAATCCACACTTATCACTTTTTTTCTTCTTCCAAACCTTGACATTTTCAGCAGAGGAATTCAAATTTGATTCATGGTTCTTTAAGCGACAATCAACATATTTATGTCCATAGTTATGACAGATGTAACATTCTGGTTCATTGATTAAAGAGTCAAAACGATTGTTATTCTTAACCTGTGTCCTTTTCCCAGCCATCAAGTGATTTGAAATCTATGGAGGTTTTTTACTTGGGTGTCTCATTCGTTGTTGTGGCAGATATCTATACCTTGAATGTCTTTCTTGCTCATATATAAATTTCAAAGAACAGTTTACAACTTTGTGACCAAAGTTAGAACAGAAAAAACAATATCCATAGAAAAATCCTTGGTACCTGGAAAATGGTTGTCTTATTTGAGCAGGTCGATTTCTTCCATGTTGATGATTTACTTGAGCAGGGAGTGCATTATTTATTTGTTCTAGAGATTCAGTCCTGACACCTTTTTCTTTACTCCTCTTGGGCTGCTGATTGTCTTCCTTTGTTTCTGCAGGTTTGTTGTTGTCATTGGTTGTAGATTTGACAAACTTGATGGGTTCTTTGTTTCTTGGTTGACCACCACTTGATCCCTCTTCATAACCCAAACCATTTTTCAGCTTTGGATTCCTTTGTTGATTCAGAATGGTGGCTAATCCTTATGAGGCTTTGATACTTGACATATTCTGATGATACAAGGCTTGAAACTTCTCCAACTCTTTCCTAGTTTTTACTATCTCTTCTTCTAAGGATTCACACCTCGCTTTCTTCTCTGACAACTGTTGTTTCAGTATGTCTTCTATTTTCTTTTCCTCTTCTAACTCCACTTTTAGTAGAGAAAATTTTTCATCAAGTTTTCCACCATTCATTTTAAACTACTTCAACAACTATTTTTGTTTTCTCTTCTTACATCTGAGTCTGTCAATTTCTTCCAAAGCACTGATTAATTCACCTTCCATATCCACCACAGCTTCTTCATCATCCATTTCACCTCATGTGTGTCATCATCAAAATATCCCATAGCCATAAGCATAAAATCATTCACTTTTTTTTCACATGATGAATCACTATCTATGTCTTATGAGGAATTGTCATTGTTTGCACACAAACTTTTCTTTTTACTATATTTCTTGAATTTGTACTTCTTTTCATCATCAGAGTTCTGGTCCTTTTTCTGGTGGGG